>PVJH01001353.1:0-215159 GCA_004026705.1 Nesogale talazaci | reverse complement strand
AGGGGGCAGATAATGGGGGCCTGGAGGGAGGGAGAATGTTTTGAGAGTGATGATGGCAATGGGTGTGTAAAAGTGGCCTGAATACAACTGATGTTGTTGGGGATTGTGATGGGAGTTGTAGGGCCCCCCCAATAAAATGATCAATTTTTTTTTAAAAGGGGGGGGAGGGAAAGGGGAGGGTTTTTTTTTAAAAGGGGCTTGTATCAAGGGTTCAGGTGGAAAATATTGGGAAATGTATGTGGAAATATGTGTGCAAATGTGCTTGATACAAATGATGTACTGAATGTTGTAGTAGCTGTAAGAGCCCCCAATAAAATTAAAAAAAAAAAAAAGTCCATCCTAAGTGAATCTTTCCTAGTGTTAAATACCGAAGGGACAACACACTCACTTTCTTCCTATAAATGGGCTGTTTCAGATGTGTGTGTGTGTTTTTTCTCAGCAGAAGCCTAATATTAGTAAAAGCCAGGCTGAGAGTGGTTTACTTACTCCCCTTGTAGTGAGGGGCTTCCTCTTGGTTGTTTGAAATCAACCACAGTGGGAGTATTTACACTAAGGAAATCAGCAAAAACTACAAACCCGAACTTTCCTGGTGCAGCCCCTGCCCAACACCACCTGTCTTGGTAAAGTCATTTTATCAGCACCTCACCGAAAAAGGCTTTAATTCCAGTTCCTTGTGAGAAAATAGAGAGTACAACAGAGAGGTATACATCCACACAGTTCTCCTTCTTCTTTTTTGTGGCATCACTGCCCTGGTGGGAGTAGGAAGCCCAGCCTTGCTCCTGGAGAGCTGCTGCTAGATTTGAACCGTCAGCCCTGTGGTCTGCAGTCCCACAAACAACCACCACGCCATAAGGGCTCTGCCTCATACAGTTTTTGCAATGAAGGTTATTCAGCACTTTGCTGAATTTATGTTCCTCTTTCCATTGGTCCTAATCCAGATCACGTTCCCCAGATTTCCTCCAAGTTCGCTTCCATGGCTGTGAGTTGGGAATGACAGGCATCCCTCCAGACCTGAGCATTAACCTTCTCCAACACCTGATTACATCTTGTTCCCCCGTCCTATTGGCTTTTGAAGATGAACAATGCATTGGAATAAGAAATCAGAAGAGAGAAATATCAAATCACCACCTGAAAAAGAGTCAACTCAATCAGTTACATCCATTATGGACTTTCCATCAGAGAAAATGAACTTGTATAATGTTTGAATAATTGCATATGTGGGGTTTGTTTGTTATAATAACTATCATTATCTGGGCTAAAATCTCTGTTCTCCTCTTTCAACTATTTAATTTCTTCTTTTAGCTGACATGAAAAATCATCATTTACATATTAGAAACATACAAAGAATCCAATCTAAATGCCCTACTAAATATCAAGTAAATTAACTATAAACACAGTAACTACAAGTAAAATGAGAGATTTTCAGGTATTTAGTTTCCCTATATCTTGATTTTCTTCTGTCATTATGGACCAAAGAAGAAGAAGAAAGCAAAGAAACTAACTCATTATTTGAAAATAGTCAATATTATCTAATAAATATAACAGAGGAAGAATTAATACACCCTTGTATGTGCATGTTCATATATACATGGAAGTGTACATGTTTCCCTCTTAATTAAAGGCAAAACTAAAAATAGAGATAAGGGTATGAAATCATACTACGTTGGTAACCATGTAGACTCTGTATAGTGGGGATATGAACAGATATTTAATTAATATGATTCTATCTAAAACCTCACAAGGATAGAAAGAGGGGGAGAGGGGGGTGTGGAGAGGGGAGAAAGGAAATGTGGAGAAGAGGGAAGGGAAGCAAAAAAGAGGGGAAAAATATGTTTTAATCTCTTCACATTATTTACAATGTAAATCATCTCACATTTCTGCCTATAAACAGGTTGAAGGAGTCTATTTGGGGGTGTTTGGACTGTTGTGTTTTTTTAAAAATTTAACAATCATAGCTCTGAAGCTTAATCACTTGTATGTGTTACAAGACCAGATGGTTCAGTGGGTGTTTGTTTACAGCTCTTTCCATAAGGTTTTTAGCTACTTGTTAGACCAAAGCTGAACATTTCAAATAAGGAAGGAAGCAATAAAGAATTCGTGAAAAACCACTGGCTTTTACAAGTTTCTGGACTTCTGGCTTTAAATATGCTGCCATTTTGTAAACTGTCACAAGGTTTTATTTGAGGCCAGAGAAATAAAGAAGGGTAGCCAGAATGCTTCTTAGAGGCAAGGATGGCTCTATTTGTCTCATGTGCTTTGGGTATCACACTTGGTAAAGTAAAGGGACAATGAAAAAGAGGAAGAGCCTTATAGAGATATATTGACAGTGGCTGCAACCATGAAATCAGACATCCTTAGGCAGACATCAGCAGGGGTAGTGGGGTGTTTCGTTCCGCTAAACACAGGGTCACTATGAGCTGGAACCACTTCAAGGGCACCTAACAACAAAGATACAATGGCATGTGTGTAAAGTGCTTTGTCACTATTGCTCTGCCCCTCGGTCATATCATTGGCAGGCATGTTGCTATGATGCCAGAAGCATCACATTTGGTATTTCAAATACCAGGAGGGTCACACATGGTGGACAGGTTTCAAGAGAGCTTCTAAGGTAGACAAAGAAGGAGTATCGAGCAAAGTCTCCTGAAAAACTGGCCGCCAAAAACCTTATAAGGAATAGCAATTGTTGAATGACAGAAACATTGTCAAAGATTGTACCTGAAGGTAAGACCTTCCTGTCATTTACCATTACATTAATGAGAGGGTCATGGAAAAAGATAATGACCCTCAAAGAAATGCATTGACACGGGGCTGCAACAATGGGCTCAAACATCAAAGTGATTGGGAGGATGATTTAGGACAAGGCAGGGTTTCATACCACTGCAGGGAGTGTTGCTATGAGATGGAACTCATTCTAGGGCACCCAGCCACCACAACAAAAGCACGTGGAGTCCTTTATGAGACTTCCACACAGTCTGAGGATGAGTGCTCACTGTGGGTTCAATACTGCTGAGGAGACAATACAATGGAACAAATCGCCTTGCCTTCCAATACTTTCACCACTTTGGAGCTGCTTCAATATGTTTAATATTAAATTAATTTAATATATTTCCATTTTAATACATTTCCTGTTTCTCCTGGCTTCTTGAACTGAGATGTTCTGACCAACTGACTCCAGCTCCCGCTGGATGAAAGGAGAGAAAGGATATGTTCTTGGCGATTTCTCATTCTTGGACTTCTGTGCATTAATGACCACAGAGCCACTCTGCAAGCATGCAGAGACTGCAGGTAGACTGACAAAAATAAGGGAAAGAATATTACAGGTTCCTTGAGGGAGGTAAAATATTTCATCAAAGCATGAACCTTTAAAGCTGTGTGAAGTTGTTCACATATTTCTTGCTTTTGAAATGAGAAGATCTCTCCTCTCTGATCTGTCTACCCAGAAACTTATCTTCTCAAAAGAGACAGACAAGCAGTTAAGAGTGGATTATCTTCATTTTGAACAAGATTGATAATGGTTAACATAGTTTGTCTGGCCAGTATTAATGTATAAGATCAGAAGTTCTCATCCTTTATAGGCTACCTAAACTGGTCTCTTTCCTATCACCACCCAATTAGTTCCATGAATAAGAGGATCGATGTGCCCCAAACAGGGTATGCATGAATATCTTCCTTTTTTCAATGATTTTGTCTCTGTTGCACGGATGTTCAATACGTTGATTGTTATCTACTAGTCGATTGCAAATGTAATGTGGATAGATTGCATGGCATTAAAAAAATGCCATGCTTAGGGTTAGGGTAAAGGCTGGTGTTAAACTTAGGGTGATTGGTTAGTTTTAGGGTTATTGTTAGGATTAGACTTAAGATTTAAGTTGATCACGATCAACTCGAGCACTTAAACAGGAGTATTGAGCACTTCTGCTCATAAGAAGCCACAAATTAACAAAAATATTGTTTGATCATTAATTTTCATCTGGTGCATTTTTTTCCTCTCATTTAGTAGTTTGGACAAACAATGGGCTTTTGCATAAGTTCTTGTAAGTTACCTAGCAAAATGTTACCTCACTTAAAAATTAGTATTATGATGGAAGCATCAGTCCGGAGAAGATTAGCATGTATGATACAGGGTCAGTAAGAGTGGAAGACCCTCAATAAGTCCAATTGCAATAACAATTCAAAAATATTAATGAGGGTGCAGTGTTTCCTTTTCTTGTACATGGAATGACTATATGTCAGTCTGCTTGATTGCACACAGCAATAGGAGTAAGTGCTGGAAATACACACCACAAAATATGCACCAATGCAGCAAGGTCCATATTTGCAATGCAACGACACTGAACAGATTTTCTATGTTTTCCCATCATCACTGTCCTTTGTGGAAACATTCCATTACTATTGACATAAATTCAGTGTCCCCAACACATGATCTTCTTTTACTATATCTTTATGATAATTAGTATATTCTTTTAATCGCTAATTTTCTACAGTGCAACACAATTTCTGTCATATAGTTGTTTTATCAAAGCATGTTGAATTAATGAAAACATGAGTTACCAGATACGACTCTACTCTTCCAAGCCTACTCAACTCAAAATTTAAATTGTGATCAGCTATTGGTGTTTTCAAGGTCTTTGGGTGGCTCAAACTATTTGTACTTGTCTATTCATTGGAATTTTTCTTCAGTTCTTTTTGCTTAAGATATGCTGAGCATTTTTTTTTCCTTTTGGGTCTTGTAACTCTAGGTTTTTGCACATTCGATTTTGTCTTCTTGAGCTGCCTTTTGAAATGTTCTGTTCAGCTCTTTTACTTCGTTATTTTTTTCCCACTTGGCTTCACTCCAAAGTCGTTGCCAATCCATAGTGACCTAGAGGACAAGGTAGAACTGTTTCTGTGAATTTCTCAGACTGCAACTCTTTATGGGAGTAAATAGTCCTGTCTTTCTTTCTCGGGGAAGCTGGTGACTTCAAACTGCTAACCCTGCAGGTAGCAGTGCAGTGCAAAACCTCTACGGGACTAGTACTTCGTTTGTCTTAGTGACTTGATAATTAAGAGAGAGCGCTTCAGAGTCTCTTCTGACATCCTCCTGGATCTTTTCTTTCTTTCTTTTGAATGATTTTTGCCTTATTTATGTATGCTCTTTTGATATCAATCTAAAGCTTATCAGCTCTTCTGCCAAAAGTGTTCAAGGTAGATTGAGATATTATGTAAATTTGGGTCTTTTTCAGTTCTCAGTGGCTTGATTTAATTTTCTTCAGCTTGGATCTGAGCTTACACATGAGGAATTACTAGTCTATCCTACAGTCTGTTCCCAGTCCTGATTTAGTTGCAAATATTGAACTTCTCCATAGTCTTTTCACCCAGATGTAATCAATGTGATTTCTGTGTATTTCATAGAATAAGGAAGACCAAATAAGGACATGGTTCTGGGGAAGAATATTGAAAGCACCATGGGATGCCAAAGAACAAACAACACTGTCTTGGAAATAGAGCTAGAATGCTCCTTAGAATAGAGGATGGAGACATTTCATCTCAAACACTTTGGACATGTTATGAGGAGAAACCAGTTCCTGAAAAAAGACATCATGCTGGGTAAAGCAGAAGGGCAGCAAAAGGAGGAAGAGTCTTGACAAGATGTAGTGACACAGGGGCTGCAACAATGGTCTCCCAAACATCACAAGAATTTTGGGAATGGCACAGGACAGGGTATGTTTTATTCTGTTGTACATAGAGTAGCCATGAGTTGGAATCAAATTAAGGGCAACTATCAACACCATCACCAACTAATTGAAAGCATTTAATGTACCACGTGGGGCCATGGAAGACCAAGCATGGATGGCATTCTATTTCTGTGGTTATCTCTGTGGAAAACCCTGCAAGCCACATTTTTCATGATGTGCTACCACCATCACTATGCTCTTCCAAAATATTGCACTACCATGAAAATAAATTTAATATAACCCACAGTTCTACTGTGAAACACGTGACATCACCATCAGTTAGAACCAAATCGAGGACTAGGCGTGTGGCTTGTCTATTCTGTTCCACCACCACTATGGATATTTTATTATTACTTTATTAAGAGATAATTTTATTGGGGTCTCTTTCAGCTCTCATAGCAATCCATACATCAATTGTATTAAGCATATTTGTACATATGTTGCCATCATTATTTTCCAAACATTTTCTATTAACTCTTAGTATCAGCTCCTCTTTTTTTCCCTGCCTCCTGCCTCCACCCTCATGACCTCTTGATAAATTATAAATGATTATTATTTTCTTATCTTACACCAACTGCTGTCTCCCTTCCCCTATAGTTTCTGTTATTGGTTCCCCTGGTGGGGACATGTGGTTATGTGTCTATTATGATCAGTTCTTCCTTCCTCCTCAACTTTCCCCACCTTCCCCCTATGTTCCTGATATTGATACTTCCTATTCTGTTCCTGGATTCCAGGTCTCGTGAGCTCTGTCTTTTATCTGTACCTGTACATATGCTCTGGTCTAGCCCACATTGAAAGGTAGGACTGGGTTCATAATAGTGGGGGGTAAGGAAGCCTCAAGGAACCAGAGGAATATTGTGTATTTCATTGGTCCTATACTGTGTCCTGGTTGACTCATCCCTTCCTGGTAACTCTTCTGTGAGGGAATGTCCCATTGTCTTCAGATGGGTTTTGGGTCTCTGACCCCCCTCATTCTCAACAGTTTGGTTTTGTTTATTTGTTTATTTTACGTATTCTGATGCCTGTTACCCAATCCCACTAAGAACTCATGATCACACAGGCTGGTGTGCTTTGTCCATGTGGGTTTGTTGCTTCTCTGCTAGATAGCCATTTATTTAACTTCAAGCCTTTACGATCCCAGACACTATACCTTTTGATAGCAGGCACCAGCTGCCTTCTTCATCACATTTGCCTATGCACCCATTTTTTTTCAGCAATTGTGCCTGGAGAGTGAACACCCCATGATGCCAGGCTGTTAGAACAAAGTGTTCTTGCATTGAGGGAGGGCATGAGCAGAGGTCCAAAGTCCATCTACCACCTCAGTGTATTGCATATAAATATAAGCCCATAGGCCAATACTTCTATCTTTCTGAATTAATGTATTTACATATGTACACACCTATTCTTGTACCTCTATTCAGAGCTTTGTTTCTTGGGTCTTTCCCCTGTTTCCTTTTACCTCTCTCCTGCCCCACCATCACACTCATCCTTCTTCTGCACCTTAGTAATTCCCACTTTTTGTAAGCTATAAACAACATAAAGCTTTTTAAAAATTAAGGTGCATTCAGAACAAGTGGTGAATCATTCACATAAACTAAAAACATAATTAACATAATGTCTTGATTTTCAACATGAGAAATAAGTTTAGAAAAGAGATTTGCCCATGGCACAGGATCCCCTATATAGAAATAAACCTTGAATTAAAACCTAGTTTAAGATGTAAATGGTTATATATAAGCCAAATTTCAGATCTACTAAATATGCTTCCATTACTATGGAAAATGATTATCTTTTTAATTGGGGACAAAGTCCATTTTGCACAATTAATGGAAATATTTGGACTCTCATAAGTAGAATAGAAATATTGGTTCAATATCTCAGAAAGTACAGTGAGTGCCTGCAAGGGCTCATAAAGAATAAAAGCAGAATATGAAGTTATTGTTCCTCACCTTAAGAAGCAGAGAAACCATCCTAGAAATTCATATTACTATCCTAGAAATTCATATTATTATTCTCACTCCTATAGTGACATCAGGTTTTTTAAAAATAAAATATATACTATGTCTTCTTCACCTAATGAAAGCTTATATAGAGAGTTGTCAAGACATGTAGACAAGAGAATTCAGACTGAAATTAGTGGCTGTGTGAAATGAGAATGCTTAAAAGTGAGCTATGATTTCCTCTAATCATATTCCTCTAATAAGCACCAGAAAAATCTAGAGAGGCCTCTTTACATGAAGAACTCCTTTTGGGGAGATCAAACTAGTAGAAATATCAGCAGTAGCCAGGATATATCCCTGTATCCATGATGTTTATGTTTCATAAGCTGTCAGCAGTAGCATATTCATTTAGCATTGGACACAGCTATCCAGGGACTCAGATGATGCAGCAAGTGTCAATACTGATGTTACTATTTATAACCTAATAAACTGTGCTTTGAACAATATTAGTAATGTTAGGCTTAGGTAGCACCCCTGGTATTAATGTCTTAACACAGATATATTGCTATAAGCAGAGTTTACAGCGTGGAACATAAACACAAATCCAGTGATACTAATAAATCACTTTCCTGACTGCCTAAAAACATACTGCCAAAAGGGCTTTATGCATTACACAATGGAGCAGAAGGCAGTGATATATATTTAAAATTTCCATTTTTAAGCTGTCATTCAAAATTTTTTCATACTTTTTTTAGCTTATTGATCTTACCAGCTTATGATAAGACTTCAACTGCTTGGTTGGGCTGTTTTTAGCTTTTGCTTCTTATTAAAAGAGCTAAATCGGGAATCATAAAATGCTACTAATTTAGCATTTTTCAATAGACCTGAAGGCTAAAATCAGTTCCAAAATAGTGTAATCCTCATGTTCGACTGCCCTAGAATTCCAGGTTTAATTTAACTACATTGTAGCATAGCATCATAATGGATATAATATACATATGCACTTATATGTACATATAACACAATGTATAATATATACTTAACAATATTTCATACACATAAATGTACATGTCCTACATATGCATACATATATTTTTGAAAATAAAAGCTTACAATCAATCTTACAAAGGTCAGAAGGCATACCTGGAACTATTTACATGTTTTCATTTTCTTTCTTTCTGTATGGTGTTTAGTGGTATATGACAAACAGGACAAGCAATCTCAAGGAGATAGCAGTGGGATCAACAGAAGTAATGATGTGTCCAGGGTGCAGGAGAGACCTGACAAAACACATAACTGCCTTCTATTTCTTTAGAATTCCCTCTTCCCACTAGTATGACTTAGTTTTACCTCACTAATCTTAGCTAGACCTGCATATGTATATTGGTACAATGAAGGTCTTTTGATGCACAAAATTCAAGACTTATAAACCCTGCAGAAACAGTAAATGTAGTAATGACTCCCCAATGGTCATGGAAAAGGAGGGGAGGAAAGAGAAGAAGGGGGAACGGATAGCAATGCTAACTGGATAATCCCACTTGAGGGATTGTAGGTGAATGGATACCCGGGATGGTGTAAATTGTGACAAAAATGATCATATATCATATATTAAGGGTTCATGGGAGTGGAAGAGTGGGTAAGGGAGGGGATAAAGGAAGGTATATCAAGGAGGACCTATCAAGGAGTTCAAGAAGGAAAATGTATTGAAAATGATAAGGACAGCAGTTGTACAATTATGCTTGATTTAATGGAACTATGGATCATCATAATATCTGTAAAAACTCCTATTAAAATGTTTTCAAAAGAATCATTGTTATAGATCTTCTGATCCTTTCCATTAATACTTTGCATATTATTATTTATTTTAGTCATATTATTTATTTAGTCATGTATTTTATTCTCCTTGCTTTCATTTACCAAAGAACATCCTCCTTAGTGTTCTGGCTACTCCATACCTAACAATGTACAGTGGACACCAGTATAGTTAAAAAAGCGAGGATGATGGCTGATTATGTGGTCAACACCTGAGTTAGCTGGTTGTTTGCGTTTGGGGTAGTCAATTCTATGGCACAATCAGAATACCTTCCAACACTGACTTAACACTGGACTTGAAGCCCAGTTCAGTTCTCTCAAACCTATAAGAGATACGACACTGAGGTGTCCATGAGTACGTCTGACAAATGAGATTTCTTTCTCCCATCAGTGCAGGTCCCAAAATTCAAGGTTCTGTGTAGAGGAGATTGTGGTCCTCATAGCTAATGGCTCAAATTTGCAAATGGAAGCAGAGATAGCAGCCTCACAAGACCCAGGGACACAACAAATATTCCCGAATGGATGAGTGTGTGGCCATTGCAGTGGGTCTTAGAAAGGTTCTGAATCTTACACATCCACACCTGACAAAGCACGGGGTTTATTTTTATTGACTTACTTTTTGCCAGTACGGGTGGTGGTGGTAACTACAGCGCCTGCAACATGTGTTTTTAGCACTGAGAATGGCTGGACTTGTTATTAGATGATCATGAGAGCTGTGCAGGATGCATAATTGGTTAAAAAGATGGCTATTACTGAAAGGGGTATGTTGTTTTTCTTTTTCCTTTCTTAGTTGTTTTAAAATCAGTCCATATATATATATATATATAGATAGATAGATAGATAGATATAGATAGATAGATATATTGAACTTTTTACCTTTTGTTCAAGAGAAACTTATTATTCTGAATTAGATAACATTTTCCAGAACATGCCCATACACAATTTGATTCAACTTATCAGAACCACTTCATATTCATGGTACAGCCTCTATTGTTAAAGATTTTTCAAACTCTGCGCCCTTTGTAAGTGACACGTCAAATCTTCCGTAGGACTTCTCAGGAACCAGCTACAGGCACATGGACACCACACCACATAGTCGACCATTTTCTGAAGAGTTCACCTCACTCCAGTACCGCTTCCCCTAAAATACCACTCCTTTCCATGAGTACAACTTTTTTACAATCATTTGCATCAGGTCACTTTGGCTAGTCTATGACTGATACACACACATAGGTAGGTATATACCTAGGGGCTTCGAAAAGTTCGTGGAAAAATGCGAGGAAAAGATCGTGTAATTTTTCTATCAATTTTTGAAGTCCTTGTGTGTGTGTGTGTGTGTGTGTGTGGGAGGGGGGATGTGTGTGTGTGTGGGGGGGTGATGTATGTGTGTGTGTGTGTGTGGCTGATGTGTGTGTATGCATGCGTGTGTGTGTTTGTGTGTGTGAGAGAGAGTGAGAAAGTGCACACTCCATCACAGAGGCACACACATTTTCCTCCATGTAAACCTGATGGTGAAGTGGCTCCTCAGAGCTTGTCTGACAGGCCGACGGAACGGGAGCTACAACCACCAGACAGTGGCCTGATTCTTCCTTGCAAAAAGGCATTCAGTGCACGTAATAATTATCCATCCATCTCGTTCACACTAAAGGCATGGCAATGCAATTTTAGCCTTATAATCAAGACCATATGACAAAACCCAAGGCCATTAGGGACCAATTTTGAGGATTCTCTGCAAGACAATGATTTTCCAACTGCACTTACATATGCTGAATAGTTACCTCTGCACGACCGCACCTGCTCTCATTTATGTAACCCCTCTGTTTGCCATGCCTTAGTAATGGGATAAAGCAAAGTTTTAAAGGCTCCAGGGCTGTGTGTTTTTTTCCTGTGATATTTTTTTTTTCATTTCCTAAAGCACGGTATGAAAATGCGGAAGGCAAAATTTCTGCCTATGCCAACACACGTATTTCAGAGCTCCTCTTTCTTTTCTTCCTTCTTTTTCGTCCCCTCTGCCCCGACCCCTTCATCCTTACTCTCAGCCCTGCTTGCTGGTTTTTCTTTGAGCTGAGGAGTGACACTCCAGCCCCATAATTACTTCATGTGGACTTTTGACCTCACCACTTCAGGTTCAGTGACATAATAATGTTGTCTCTGAGAGGATGGTGATGTCATCATAAATCATAGAGCCACCCGGGCAAAGGTTACACTGCTGAAGAGAAAAAAAAAGCCAAATTATTTTGAAATTATATAAAGTGTAGTTCAAGTATTTTCCTAAGTTTCTCCAAACCTCTTAAAGAAATTAGTAGATCTGTACCTTTTTAGAGATATGATGTAAGCACTAAAAGCAACAGAGCTTTTTTTTCATTAATGATTTATCAGTGTGGGTGGTAGTGGGGGGAAAATCACTAAACTAGCAAGAAGAAAAAACATTAAAAAGCCTATAAAAATGGCCCATAAATACATCTTACTACCTATGTTTTTCATTTTCTGTAGACTCCATGTTTTTTCTATTTTTACATTTCTGACACGGAGAGGAATGACCCTTAGGCATCAATTCATTGCCATCTTGATTCCTTAGTTAATGGATCAAGTGGTTTCAGATGATCCTGCTTCTGGGCATCTTTCACTTTGTTTTGTAATCCTGAAATAACCTACTTGCTGACGTCAGTTCTATCGCTTTCTGTTTTGAATCGCAAGACTGCATTGACAAGGAATATGAAAAGTAGTAGCTGTAACAGTAATTTTAAAATATCAATACAATTCCCTTTCCCTTGAATAAGTCATCTCATATTCCTGGTCATCATTTCCAGAAAAATTCTGGGAAGACAGAATGAGAACTACTTGTCCCTAGCTATACAGGGGTCATCGAAACCAAGCCCAGTTTACTCCCTTACACACTCTGACACATTGTCCTTATTCTAACTGCTGCCTAATTTAACATCATGAATCTTGGTCTCTTCTAGGGAAACAAGAGTAGAATGTATTACATCATGTTCAATAATACCCTGCAAACTTCCTCATTACTGAATACTTGGAAAATCGCGGGATTTGTATAAAATGAGTTGACTATCATATGACTTTAGTATCCCAACACCTGAAAAATATTCAGGGGACATAACAGAGATTTGAATGCACATATGAAGGAATTTCCAAAAGTTCATGGACAAATGGATCCATGGAATTGATTGAAAAGTTCAATTTTGCCATGAGCATTTTGAAGTTCCCTCATAAATGAAAGTAATTCATTATATAGCTCAAAGGCTTCCATTTCACACACATGGTTTCAAACTAAACATATGAAACGTGACTTTGTGTTCAGTGGATGCCTACAGACAACTTCTCTCAGTCATACATGTGTCTTACCATACATACATATAAGCTGAGTTTTTCAGCCCATTTTTTTATGCAGCTTTGTGGTCAAATTAGGTGCCTTAGCTGATATTCAGGTCGACTTATACTTGAGTATGTATGTTACACTCATCATCCTGTTATCAAGAAAGAAAGAAAGAAAGCCAAATAAATTTGGCTGGCTTACCAGGGGATCTGCTTGGCCAGTAAAAGTCAAAGCAGAGAGGGTACCTCAGATGGTTTGAGAGATTTTGGGGGGAAGTTCAAAGGAATTATCTTGACAGATTTTGCTCAAAGGACATAGGATGATTACCCGGGATGATTGGAAAGAAGTATTTAGAAAGTTGAAAACTACATGGTCAGAAAAAGTTCAGGCAAGTGCTGCTGATTATTTTTCCTCTCAACATGATACATGTCCCTGGACAATATTCATCAGGAGTCTCCACAGCTGTCTTAGAATTTGGGGGAGACAGATGACCTTCCCATCCTCCTGTCCTGCTCTCACACCTTCAGGTTTCTTTCTGTCTTCAAAGCTCAAAGAACGATGATGAAAGCTAGATGCTCAATCATTCAGTATGACATGGTCTAAAAGGAAGAATGAGAATTGTCCAGGATTGGGTTCATGAGATGAAAACACCGCCCTCTCAATTGAATAGACTTCCATAGAAGGCATGTTGCGAAACGATGGTTTCATATTTTGATGTTTTTGTTTCGTATATGGTTGTACGATTTTGCGGCAATATTTTTTGACTTAGTCTCATAGTGTATGTTTTGGAATATTAAGGTCATCACAAATAAATGCGTATGATTCATGCTAATTTCTATACAGTGTTTCCTCCATGAGGGCGTTTGCCAGCTGAAAGGCAGAAAGAAGAGTGAGTTATGACATCTCAGTAGTGATCTTGACCGAGCATGTGTGAATTTGGCTGTTCATCTGATTGTCACCTCATTGTAACTATTTGCATTGGCAACAGCATATGGAGTTGGTTTCAACTTAAATTTGAATCTCTTGAAATGCCTTCAGAAAGACTGCTCTGTAGTGCTGCATCAAAAATAAAGTGTGTACTCACTTAGAAGTCAGCTTGTGACCTGCCTGGCAATATCATTATAGACAAGAGAAACAATCGGATATTTCAGGAGAATTTATTATAGTTTGAGAGCTAACAGTGTTTCATATGATCCATTCCTGTGTCACTCATATGCCAACAGTTGTGCCAAATAACTTGCCATGAAGAAGTACATAAAATAAAAATTTACCCAAATAGAAAAACAAGTGAATGGAAAATAAGGAAACCCTGATATTCTATAATAACAATTTCAACTGTAAATGTAATAAGCTGCTCAAGATTATGAATACAGGCAATGAAAAACACCATAGCAATATAATACCAAAATACTGGCCAAGGTTTTAAAATGTTCAGATTAACCTAAAGGTGGAAATATTCAGATATTTATATTTCTTCCTTGAACTGTGAGGTCACTACTTTCTTTGGTCTCTTCTCCTCATGGGCTGCATCTTCCCCACCTCCACTGAAAGTTCCTTCTCCTCCTCCCCTGGCCTTTCAGTGTTAGAGATGCTACATTTTGAACCTCTTTTCCAGACAGTCTTCTAAGTGTCTGGAAATATGCCGACAAATCTCAAATTTGTAAATTTTGCTGAGATGACTCCTCTAAGCTCCAGATTTATTTGTCTACCTTCCACTGTCATGCATTTTTTGGGGGGGGCATCACTGCCCTTGTGGAAGTTGGAAGCCCAGCCTTGCTCCTGGAGAGATGCTGCTGGATTTGAACCGCCAACCCTGTGGGCCACAGTCCCGCACACAATCACTAAGCCACCAGGACTCAGCTACTGTCATGCATTCTTTCCAAGTCAATGTTCGTGTCAAAATCTCAGAAATGAGATTTCCAAAAACAACTTATAATCATGACCATCCTTTAATAAAGCCCATGTTTCTCTCCATAATCTCCTTGTTCTGGTTGCACCAACAACCCTTTTAGACACACCTTTCACTCCTTTTTTCCTTTCTCTAACATCATTCATCCAATCTGTTTGTCTCTTCGTTCAAAATGTACCCTAAGTGTGACCCTGCCTTGAGCACTCTGGCTCACACCCTGGCATTTCTCTCCAGCACCAATGCAATTGCGTTCTACCTGGTCACCCTGTTGCCACTTCTACCTTCTTTTATCTAGTCCCTACAGTGAATCAGGGAGGGAGTATTTTTAAGTAATTTAAGGGCTTGGTTTACTGATTAATTATTACATTAGTTGTGTAATGCTGCTGTAACATAATCACCGGACTGAGCCCCGGTGGCGTAGTGGTTGAGTGCAGGACTTGCAGCCCACTGGCTTGGCAGGTCAAATCTAGCAGCAGCTCTCCAGGAGCAAGGCTGGGTCTCCCACTCCCACCAGAGGGCAGTGATGCTCCCCCCCCCAAAAAAAAACCATACTTATCACAAACGGGTGGCTGTTAGGAAGAGGAATTTAGTTCCTCCCACATTAGGAATCTAGAAGTTCTATATTTCGAGTGCTAACTAACTGGAGGAAGGTGTTTCGGTGTTGGTTTTATGTGACAGGCCGCTCTTGTTGATTCCTCTCCGATGGTTTCTTAGTGACTTTAATATGCCATGACATTGATTTTCTTCGAGCTCTGCTTTCTTGCCTAATCTACCCTTTTTCTTTCATGAGAGGATGATGTGAAGCACAATTTACACTGATACTATCATGTTAACACAATGCCAGGAAAGAAGCATCAGCTATATGATGCTATTTTTGCAGGACACAACCCACAGTGTCACCTGCAATACAATTCACAGATTTTATCGTATGGTTTGGTATGTTTTTGCAAATGTATCTGAACCAAGTTATAGAATTCCTATATCCAGAGGATCTTGTTTCCATTCCTTTCCAGTCAATCCTTTCTCCAATGGATGAACTAGCATTCTGATTTCTATTCCCGTAGCTTCGTCTTGCCTGCCTCGGACCTTCACATGAGTGGGATGATACAAGATGTCTTCCAAAAGTCCAAGGAAAAAATGGAATTCTGAGATAATGGCACTTTCCCACAGACCTTTTGAAATTCCTTCGACAGTAACCATTTTCTTTTGTGTCTACCTTCTTTTTGGTCAGCATAATTCTGATAAGATTCATCCATGGTCCTGAGGAGTAATTTGTGCCATATTATTGATGAGGAGTATTCTATTGTATATGTACCGTAATTTCATTCACTATCCAGGTGAATTGATTTCAGTATTTAGCTATTATGTATAAGGATGTTAAGACTATTCTTATACATGATCTTTGTAGACGTATAGTCTTTATCTGGGGGTCAATTCATGAAAGTGGAGTATCTAGGTGTATAGGGTATTGATATGCTGACCAAAATGTATAGGAAACTTTAAATGATTTTCCAGCATGATTGGTCTATTTCACATACTCACCAGTGAGGACTGAAAATTCAGATTATGTTGCACACTTACAAATGTTTGGCTAGTATCGCTTCTCAGTCTTTTGGCTAAGATCAAGTGTCGTACAAATGTTTGGCTATTGTCGATAACTTATGTAGTTCTTTATACGTTTTCATTCTAGCCATTCTAGCAGGGCCAGTGCAAAGTTCTGGTGACACACTGGGTTAGTCCTCATTGGTTCAAACTCAGCAGCAGTCCAACTCTATGAATGTCTACAGTCCCTTGGGGCAACTCAACTCTGTCCTACAGGGCCACCATGAGTCCAAATGACATGATGGATGGGTTTGGTTAGTAAGTATAGAATGGATTTCCTTGTTCTTTGAATTTATAAATCACTGATAACTAATAGTTTTGAACACATGTGATTGTTTGCCACTTATATATTTATTCTTTTGTTAAGTGTCTGTTCATCTCTTTTGCACATTTTAAAGAAGTGATCTTTTAAAAATATATCAGACCTTTGCAATCCTTGGTCACGCCTATGCTCAAATTCGTCTAGTAGCATTTTAGAGGTCACTAAATTAAAGTTAAAATTTTGACAATAGCCAGTAAGACACTACATGAACAATCCTGGGAAACAGTATTGTGTCTTTCCCTTTACTTGTTCCAGTCACCCCAGCCTCTGTGTGTCCGGGAACAACCAAACAGTTACTTCTTTCATTGTTTGTTCTGTGGGATTTTTTTTGCTCTCCAACAGATATCTACTTCTTTTACTTTCTTCTGGAACATGTTGCATAAAATGGAAACTCATCTCCAACATCCTTTGCTCTCCTTACTCAGTTTTATTTTTTTTCCATCGTGGCTCCCATTTTCAAACCTCATTCTATATCTTCACCTTAATAATTTATTTACATTAATTATTATTTGTATTCCTCTTCCATAATTAAGCTTCCTAAGGACAAGGAGTCTTTGTTCATTGCTTTATGACCATTTATTCTGTAAAAATTGTGTCCACTTCTAAAATCCCACATCCTTGAACGACTATGGACTCTCTCAAACTATTGAGAAGATTGTAAATACAAAGTGTTTGCAAACTTAAACGCATGGGTTTTTAGTTCTCAACTATATTTTCTTTTTAAAGTTGCAAATACAGTGATGTCAAAACAACCATTTAAAGCAGGCAATTGAAAAGTGGGCTTCCAAATGCAAAGCTGTTACTGGAGATGTGCTTCTTTGTTTGTTTGTTTTTATAAATGCAGGTGAATACATACTTAAACCAACTTCACTTTCTAGAACAACATTTTTAAAAAGGATGTATTCATATAGAGATTCTATTGGGTAGGGTAATGAAGAGTAGTTAAAGAAGCGAAGTTTCACTGGAGATTTGCTATCTACCAAAGTTAAATGACTGCCACTGAGCTGATTCTGGTCCACAGTGACCCTTGAAAATAAAGTAGAACTTCCCCCAGGGTTCCCAAGGTGGTAATCTTTACAGAGAGTGCCCCAGTGGCCTAGTGGTTAGGAGTTGGGCTGCAATCCACAAGGTTGTCCATTTAAAACCGTCAACAGCTCCTTGGGAGAAAGGTGAGGCTTTCTACTCCAGAGCACCATTACAGTCTTGAAAACTCACAGGGGCAGGTCTACCCTGTCTAATATATCCCCTGCGAACCAGTATTAGCTTGATAGCAGTGAGTTCAATCTTTACAGAAACGGACTACAACTCTCTTAGGTAGATCTGCTGCTCTCACATAGACCAGCCACAGTCTTTTGAGTCACAGCAGATCACACACCCAATCATCACCTGAGCTCCTTGAACTTGGTGTCAGGAAATATCAATTCTCGGACACAGTAGGGGATGCAGATTTTGCGTGCTTAACTAACTGTAAATTCATACAGCTCATAGGAGAAAGGAGTTACAGACTTGGAAAACCACAGGGGCAGTTCTACTGTGTCTGATAGGGTCACCATGGGTCAGCATCCACCTGATGACCATGAGTAAGCCCAAGAGTCAGGATTTAAGCTGTATCACAGTCATTAGCAGTTCATCTATTACACCACACACACACACACACACACACACCATCCACACCTCTATATAATGCCCACCAAACCTTTGCCTTTAGGTCAATTCCAACTTACAGTGACCCTGCAAAGGTTTTCTGTGGCTAGAAATCTTTACTGGAGCAAACAGTCTCCTCTTTCTCCCTCACAGCAGTTGGTATGTTTGAACATCAAATTTGTGATGAACAGGACAATACCTAGTCTATAGTGTCACCAGAACTGCTTCATATATGTACAGGTGTACCAAAGATTTAACTTGAGTTGGAGTTAGAAGATTGAAGAAAGAAGTCTGGAAAAAAAGAAAAGGCAACATAAATCATTCTGGTATATTGGTGCTTTAAGAAATTAAATATGCATATTATAAAGTTATCTTAATATGCATATTTTATTTTTTGTAACAGGTTCTTAAGGATTTATTTTATCATTATGCATTGTTTTAAATATCTGATATGGAGATTCTTTCTTGTATTAACTACTACAATAGGTTAAACACACATCTTTCTATTTAATAGTCATTGCTTTGAGAACCTTCCTCTTGATGCTAGTGTTGTCTCTTTGTCTAGTTTTTCCTGCTTAGAAGAGCAGCCACTCAGTAAACACTGCTGATTAACAGGCTTTTATTTTAGCTTATTTTCTGTTGCAGCATATGTAGAATCCCTACCTTCCTTTAAACAAAGGCTACTAACCATAGGTGGCATTGTTGTCGCATATATCATGTTCTCAATTACCTGTATGACAGCAAAGACTGATACTAGTAAAACTTCATTTAAGTTTTTTAATTCAATTGAACCAGAAGGTCATCGACACTTCAGTAATTGCTATTGAAAACCATTTGGCTAAAAGAGAAAGAAAGAGAAAGCACACATACAATCACACGTATATACACAGAAAATAAACTGTGGCATAATTGGGAAAAATAAAACTCCACTTACAGATTATTCATTTGAAAAGAATCACCTGGCCAGGCTCCCCATAAGGCCACTATTGCAATGGTCCTTTCTAACCACTTAAAAAAAAATACTCAAAACAAGAGCCAAAGAGAATGAAATAAACTATACTATCTAAATAAAGAAATCATATTCACGCTCAAGGTTGCAATGAGTGCGAATAGACTCCACAGGAGAGTGTTCTTGTTTCGCTTTGTTTTATTTTGAATAAAGAAAGCGTGTCAATATTTTCTTCCATATTTCCAAATGCGACGAGACAGCCTACTTTTTAAGCTTTTTGTTGTTGTTCTAAACTACAGAAGAAGCACAGGGATAGAAATATAAGAGGGAATAAGTCCATGAAGCAGTCCCCTAAAAATGAGCACATTGACATTCCTCTACCTATAAGCAACCATGGCAAGGTGATGAGCAGGAAGGAGAGGCTTTATGCCCAGCACCTCTGAGTGCTGGTTCTTTCTGTCCATCCAAAAAACTCTTAGAAAACCTTTGAATTTTCCTGAGTCTCTCTCTGTTTTTATTCCAAGAAGTCAGGGCTTGGTGTAACTAAGCCCCTAAACTTCTCTGTCTGTGAATGTTCCCAGGTGGAAGAGAATGAATGGTGAGTGAGCATCTCAGATTCCAAATTTATCTGCATTTATCCTGCATCTGACATGTCCTTTAGTGAATACTAGAAAACACCTTCTGCTGTTGCTTGTAAGGAGACAGTCAGCAAAATACTTCCAGGACATGAGCATGGAAGGACAAGATCAAAATCCCATATTCAATGCCATCAGGTCAATTCCTACCCATAGCCACCTTATATTGTGTCAGAGACTGAAAATCTAACCCCCCAGCAGTTCTGTCCACAAATAATTTACATATGATATAATTCAATAGTTCAATCTTTAAATTATATCATGGAGAATTATACAATCATCCCCACATCAATTTTAGAACAACCCCTCACACCCATGGTCAAATCTCCTTTAAGATGATTCATGCAGTCACAATCCGTTCTAGTGCTCCCTCTCCCCTCCAGTCTTCATTAGTTACTCCCCAAATCCCCTTTCCCTCTTTATCTCCCTGCCAGTATTCCCCTTGTATCCATTATTATGATTATGTTTCCCTTCCTGTGCTTCACTGCTGGGAGACCCAAGAGAAAACAATAGCAAACAAAATTGTGCTAGCATGGTAAGGTCAGGGTAAAAACGTAATACTGTACAGACAAAAATCCTACCAATGGGTAAGAAGGAAAAGACCCCCAACAATAGTAAAGTAAAACCAGAGAAGAAATTTGTCATGGATCTGGTAAGAGATACCTGCACCCAGAACAAATCCAGGTCGCATCTACAGGGTGTTCCATTGGCCAAGTGTGGAGGTCAACAGAGTATCACCAAGATGACAATGGTCTCTGCCTGATGGTAAGGCCAGTCCTGACCTCTCCCGAGGCTAGAGCAGATCTGCCAGTGACTCAAGATTGTGCATCTTTATGGGAGCAGTGGCCTCAGCAGTCTCCAGGGAGAGAGACAGAGAGACAGAGAGAGACAGAGAGACAGAGACAGAGAAAACTTATGGGTTTGAACCTCCCTTTTTATGGTTAGCAGCCCGATATCTAAGCAGCAGGGCTCCTTGCATGCTATGTCATTGAAATCTACTTAAAAGCAACTTAAGAAAACACTAGGTTTCAGGGCTATAAAATGAACATGCAAACCTTAGTATGCAGAAGAGAATAGTGACAAGAATCTCAGGTGTGGAAAATAGTACCTGGAAAGAAAACACACATTAATACAACCAGATTGGGATAAGTCAAAGTAAGAAGTATACAAAATATCACACTCTCTGCCTACAGATGGTGGCTCCCAATATTATGGAGACAAGATGGGGTCTAGATACCAAAACACCTGAACTTCAGACCCATCTATGTCAGGTATAAGCCATGTGAACAGCAACACATCCTTTCATCTCTCTAGGTTGCTGGTAAAAGCGAAGAAAAAAATAACACTCAACTCACTGAGTTTTATCATGGATTCAATGAGCTGATGAACTTAAAAACACTTTGTAGACTCAACAGCACTAAATAAATGCAATTCATCCATTTAAGAAATAATCATCAAAACAGATTCTCCCCGAGGAAAGAACAAAAGGGAATGGTTTTGTTAAATTATAGCTAGAAGAATTTATAAGAGGCAGCAGGAAAAGCATCCTGACTGATGCTGATTACAAGAGAGGGGAAAGAGTTACTTTCTGAATTTATAAGCTGCCATTGCATTGAGACAATTACCGTAATGCTGCCTGGATGCAGAGAGATGGAGTACATGATGCTTTTGCTGCTACTGGTGATAAAAACTGGGTTTAAGGTTAATAAAATCCATTAGCCTGTGCTTCTTCTAAAGAGAACCTTAAAGAGTGAAACCTCTGAGACTAGGAATTCATCGAGTCTGCCTTGACTTTCCAGGATTCACAAGGTTTCCTCTTTTGACAAGGTGCAGGCACCAGGTGTCTGTTACTCTTTGGTTAGTGGAAAATATTTATGTTTTCCTTCATCCGCCTCAGACAGATTCCGCCTTTTGCAGGTTTTATGGTACCATACTATCTAGCACCCTAAAGAATTGAACAACATCAAATTATATAATTCTGAAGAGTTTGCTGGCCCTTTTTCTTGTAAAAGTTGAATAAAGACATCTCCAAACAACCCTAAAAGAAAACTTATTTAAATAAATCACCAACTCATAAAGTTGATACTTGTTATAATAGTTAGATGCAGTGTACTTGGTTCATACATAGCAACGCATGGACAGCAGAATGAAATATGGCTTGATCCTACACCATTTTCACCATTGTCATTTTTGAAACCGCTGTTGTCAATCCATCGCATCAAGGGTCTTCTTCTTTCAATGTGCTTCTCCGTTAGCAAGGATGATGTCTTTTTCCAGTAATTTGCCTTTGCTGACAACACATCCAATGTACATGGGAAGAAGTTTCACCATACTCACATCTCAGGAACATTCTGGATACACTTCTTCCGAGACAAATTTATTTGGTCTTTAATGGTACTTCAATATTCTTTAAAAGCACCATAATTCAGAAGCATTTATTCTATTTTGGATATCCTTGTCTAGTACCCAATATGCATATGAGGGACATGAAAAAAAAAGCCTATGGCTTGGTATAGACACTCCTTCGTCTTCCAAGGGACATCCTTGATCTTTTACACGTTACAGAGGTCTTGTGCAGCAGAGTTGCCCATATAATATGTCGTTTGATTTTTGTACTTCCATGCCACGAGCATTGATCTAAGTAAAAGGAAATATTTGACAACTTTAATCTTTTCTTCGTTGATCCTGATTTCACTGGTAGCCCCATTGTGAAGATTTTGGTTATCCTTACCTTGAGGCATAATCCTTAGTGAAGGTGGCAGTCCCAGGTCATTATTGATAAGTTCATCAAGTCCTTGCTTTCAGCAATGTGCATCATCTGTATATCAGCGTGCAGATTGGATACGTATGATACAAGCTCACAACCCTGAAACACACTTTTGCTCATTTTAAACTAAGCAGTAATCCCTTATTCTCTTCAAACAACTGCTTTGTAGCTCATATGCAGCTTCTGTTTGACCACACTTAAGTGTTTAGGAATTTCCATTTGTTTCATGTGTTCTCCATGTGTTCTACAGTTTGTTATGATCCATATAGTGGAATGCTTTTGCATAGTCAATAAAAGATATGTATCTTTCTAGTATTCTCTGCTTCCAGCCTAGATCCATCTGACATCATCAGGGATAGGATCCATCCATACTCTCTGGAAATTCTGACAGATCCCTATGGGTGTACTGATGCAACCAGTGTTACATGATCCTCAGCTAAATTTTACATGCATGTAATGTAGACTACATTGCTCAGTAATTTCCACATTCTGTTGAGTCACTTTCTTTGCAATGGGCAGAAATAGATATCTCTTCTAGTCTGTTGGCAAGATAGCTATTTCGAAATTTCTTGGAATAGATAAGGGAATACTTCCAGTGCTTTATCAGCTTGTTGAAACATTTCACTTGGTATTCCATCACTTCCTGGATCCTTGTGTTTCTCTAATGCCTTCAGTGCAGCTTACATTTCTTCCTTCCAGATCATTGGTTCTTGGCCATATGCTACTTCTTTCAGTGCAGCCATAGTACCACAGTACAACAAACGGACAGACAAGCAATAAACTTGGAATAGTAATTTGAAAAACTTTCAAAAATACGTGGTCAAATCTTATTCTTTTAATTCTACTTTTTTTCCCCCAGAAAGGTTTGAAACCCCTTTGTACTAAATCAAGCAAGGTGATCCTTAGGGAAATCCAAGGAAAGAAAAACTCACACTGTGACCCTTCCCACAAAAGCAATCAGAGATGTGCTTGATGCAAGACTCAATGCTCTATACCTAGAAGACCAGGGAGTCAAAGCAGACACAGATTGTCTGCAAGGAGTCTGCATTGTGTACATGTGAGTGTGTGATTAATCAGTTACATGGTTGCATTAATCAACTTGAATGTGTACAAGAAAAGGATTTGTCCCACATGGTCAGACCAAGTAAGGCTTATGTGAAAATGAGAAAATGAAACTGATCTTAACAAAAAAGTTGTGCTAGCTTGGCAAATAAAGGACTCAGAGGCCTCCCTGCAAACAATAGCAGGTGGAAAAGGAGTATGGTCAGTGCAAGCTGGGAAGGGCAACACTAACTGGAGCATTTGGGTCATGCTTTTGATTTGGGCCTTTGTCTTCAGAGAATTCCCTAATAGACTGCATGTTCAGAGAAAAGTCAAACACAGAACAAACCTAAGAATGGTGGGTTGAAGGGGTGAGACTTGGCCTTACTGGCTCTGTGATGAAATGGAGGGTGACAAGACGAAAATAAAAAGCCACTATAAGCTATATACATACATGAGTTGTCACAATGTTAGCTTTGGGTGACTCAAGAGTCATGAGATGCTTCCTAAGTTGCACATACATTGCCAGCAACTGTATTACTTCAAAGTCTTGGAGGTCTGCCAATTATCCCAATTTCTGCCGCCCACAGGCAACACTGCTGAGTATGCCATTTTGCCCCCATACAAGCTAAATAATAGGTCGTGACAAGTTTAGGTGCTGGCAGTATATGAAAGAATGGACGTCTCCTCCAAGGAAGTGAGAGGGGTATAGTGGAGCAATGGTAGACTGCTTGCCTACAGTTGGGATCAATTCTTAGACATCATCCCTCATACACAACCACCACTGGTCTGTCAGGGAAGGCTTGTGTGTTTCTAAGACGCAGTACCTGTTTAGGTGGAACTCATGGCCTAAGATAGACTAGGAAAAATGGTCAGGCGATCTACTTCCAAAATTCACCCAATGGAAAGCCTGTAGATCACAGTAGTCCCATCCATACCTGACCTCGGGGATGAGGCAGGACCAGACAGCATTCCACTGACTTGTGCATGGACTAATCATGAGATGGAGGCTGATAGCAAAGGGGCAACAAGATCAAAATGGAGCAAGTGTACAAATGACTGGCTTGTGACAGATCCCAGTGTGTCTACCTAACCTGAAAGGTATTCCCAGAGGGGAAAAACATCACCCAAAGGCATTCTTTCTTTTAGCTTCAGATAATGATTCTCCATATTAAAAAATATCCTACCATTAGTAGTTATGCATTTATGAAAGAGAGGAGAGGGAAAAATCTCTGGCAGGGAAATAATAACAAAATATATGATCCACAGAGGTGGTGGGAAGATATAATGTTATTTTACATATTTGATATAGAGCCTAAATTAAGCCATAGAAAAGGAGCCATGAATCTTCAAAGCCTCATTATCAAGCCTCCCTAAACCTCAAATACAGAAAAATACATTTCATAAACAAAGACCCAATAGGATTTTAATAGTACAATAAATTTCACAGACATTTGCACTAATCACATTTCATTACATTTTTAAAAAGAGATTCTATTTGATGGAGATTCAGATGTTGCAAAAGGGTACACAACACCTTTGGATGAGCTAGTTTGTACACTAGAAATGTGTGTGAACTTTATTACAGACCAGCTGAATACTGTGTCATGAAAACCTGTGCAGATGTCTTTTTATCCCCACCATCCGTCAGTTTCATGGTGGCAAGGGTCAGTCTTGAAAGTGCCACAGGATATAATGTCCCTCTGAAACCTCCTAAAGCAGCGGCACATCCAGAGAACAATGCAAGTTGTCCATCCACCCTTAAGGAAGTCTGTGTATAATCCTAGATATCTTTCAGCAACTCCAGCTTTTTAAAAAGTATACAAATAAATTCCCAAGGCAAAATTCAACCTGTTCACAGTTTAAAATTGCTTTTAGACACTCCCTTGCTGGAAGCTATGAGGACTTAAAGCATTTACAGATGAAGATCAAAAATCTATAGCTTTCAGTATGGATTGCACCTCAATATAAAGAAAACATGTGGACCAGTAGATATCGTGATACTACACAAAGGAAAGGATTTCATTTGACTTGGATCCACAATCCACATCCATGGAAGCAGCCACCCAGAAATCAAATGGCACAATACATTGGATAAAGTTGCTACAAAAGACCTCTTTAAAGCGTTAAAGAGCATAGATGGTACTTTGAAGACAAGCTATACCTGATACAATCCATGGTCTTTTCAATCTCCTCAAATGCATTCAAAAGTTTGATCATGAAGAAGAGAAGAACTGATTCCGTTTAATGACGGTATTGGTGAAGGACACAATGAAGAGCCTAGAGTTAGAAAACCTAAACAGGAATAACACACTCAGGATCTCTTGTACAGAATCAACTCAAGGAAAAATGCGAGCTTCCCATTGCAATAGGTAAGGATTCTATGGGGGAAATATTGAAAGATGCTGGATGCCTCAAGAGAAGATGGAAAGAACACACAGAGTTGCTGTACCAAGAAGAAATCATCAGCATTCAACGGTTTCATGCAGGAGAATATAAGCAAGAACCAATGGAACTGAAGGAAGAAGTCTAAACTGCCTGGGAAGCGTTAGCCAAAAACAAGGCCCCAGGAAGGGGAATGTTTCAACGAGGTGTTGAAGCACTGGAAGCACGCATTCCGCTATACTAAGAAATATGGAATGCAGTTATTTGACTTCCTGACAGGAAGAGATCCATTTTTGTGCTCTTTCCAAAGAAGGATGATGCAAATGGATGTGGAAATTATAGAAGAATATCATTAATACTTCACGCAAGTAAAATTTGCTGAGGATCATCAATGCTGATTGTGGCAGTATAGGTACAGCAAGTGGCCAGGGGTTCAGACAGATTCAGAAGAGGAAATGGAACAAAGGATATCATTGTTGCTGCAAGATGGAGCTTGGATTAAAGCAAAGAATACCAGAAAGATATTTACTTGTGTTTCTTTGACCATGAAGATTGTTTGACTGTGTGTACCATAGCAAATGAAGGCTTTGAGAAGAATGGGAAATTCAGAACACTTCATGGTATTCTTGTGGAAACTATACATGAATCTAGAGCAGCAGTTCTCAATATTCCTAATGTGATCCTTTACAGTGCCTCAAAATTATAACTATAAGTTTGTTACAGTTATGAATTAGTCAATGCCTGTGAAAGGGTCATTCAACCCCCAAAGGTGTTGCGACCCACAGGTTGAGAACAGACTAAGGGAATACTGTGTGTTAACAATAAGGAGAGATGATGCATCTGAACTATATCCTTTCACCACACATATTCAGTCTGTATACTGAATAAATCATCATCAAAGCTGGAGTTTATGAAAAAGAATATGGTAAGATGAAGGCTTATCGACAACTTGTGATGTGCAGAAGACACAACCTTGCTTGCTGAAAATGAGAATTTGAAACATTTACTGATAAAGATCAAGGACTTTAGTTTTCAGTATGGATTACAACTCAATGTCCCTGTCCAATATCTGACTCAAAAAGCTACAATCCTGTGGCAGTTACCTAATCTGGTGTTAATTTGAGGATTAAGAGTGGAAGGGTAGAGTCTAGTCTGTCAATCTGGAGACAGCCAATGAAACTTCTGTGTGGATATGGCCTTCTCCTGAGAATTCTGGGAAATGTGGTAGTTCCTTCTTGGAGGCAGGAGACACTATCTCTCTGCTCACTCCCTGGGAGTCGTTGCAGGTGACAAGACACATAGCAGCATGCTGATAGACTCTGAGCCCTGGAAACTGGAGGAGCCACAAGGAGAATCCTGACAGTGCTAAGGTGCTTCTACTGTCACTGGATATGCAAGACTTTGCACCCACTGGCCTGTGATTGTTCTGGTGTCATTGCATGTGCTTTGTGAGTCTGAGGAGGACTTATAGAATGGTATCAGACATATGGGCTAATATCGGATTTATGACCTTGGACTAGGCTGAGATGTTTTCTCATGTTCAACTACCCTTATATATAAACTGCTTTTTTACACATTTGAGTGTCTGTGGATTTGTTTCTCTAGTCTACGTGGACTAAAATAAGTCCCAAAACTTTTCACCAGAGTCAGGTTCCACTGAGCTACTGATAATAACAGGTTTTTGTTGTCTGTTTTTTAATACTTCAAGTATTGGTTTCAAACAGAAGAAGGCTAAAAACAACCAATAGAAATCTTAGTGAAGCGACCAAAGTTTTTCTATCAACGGAAAATCCATAAGTAAAAATGAAGATGAGAAAATGCATCACTAAAAATCTAATGTGCAGTTGGCTAAACGATAAACTAATTTGAATTAGTGAATACTAATTGGAAAACTGCATGACAAAGTATTTCCCCATTAAAACAGGAATTTGCTAAAGGCATTTTCAATTATTTATCAAGCTTCAATAGAAAGCTTTACACATCCTAACAATATAGTGTCTTCTTTAACTTTGCCGACTGATCGGATTTTTAGCACAATAGCTACCTAGACCAAATGACTTTTAAAATTATATGTCAATGACCTTGACGATGTTCTTCAATCTTTACAAGGTGCTTTTTTCTTTCATTTTCTCTGCAGTCCTTTCACTAACTGAACAGATGCTTTTACCTTGAAAACTGAATTATTATCTATGAGGGTTAATATTTTTAACCTTATCATGGTTTATCTGTATCCTAGAAACAGTTTGGTGCTCTTTACTAAATAAGCAGAGTATTTAGAAGTTTTGATCATTTAAAAGGACATTTCAGATGAAGGACTCTCTCTCTTTGAAGTTCACAAATATGTGAATGTCCTTTCAATTGCATAGATAACTTATTCTTCTCAAAATCAGGGCAGAGGTGACCGCTGGGAGGCGAAATTGTGAAGTCCAAGCCTACAGGGAAGGGAATATATCTGGAACATACTACTCTGTTGGTGCTCAATAAATGTTTATTAATGAGCCCCATTTTTTTGACCCAGGCATGGAGAATAAATCCAAGGAAGAAAGATTATGCAAATAGATGGAAAGGTCATCTATTCCTAGATGGGGGTGTGGTTGAGGGTGGGGGCAGGCCCAAGGCATTCAGGTGACAGGACATTCTCCTGGGTGTAGAGCAGTGATCTTTGCTTCCCCTCACCCCAACAGCTATCTATTCCATGGTCACAGCATCTGCCATTTGAGAGAGGAAATGGTTCTTCTCACAACAGCCTACAGAGTGTGTGAAGACAGAAAACCCTTGATGGAAAGCAGAAAGAGAAGAAGAGAATGCGCAACATCTAAAAAAAATTAGTCGCCGGATTCCAGGACAGAGGGAACTGTCTCATGAAGGCCGACTTGAAAACATCTCTTCAGTGGTCTGACTTTTTAGGAAAGTCAGGTGTTATGAGGAATCTCAGCATTAGGATTCATGTGTTCCAAGCAGATGACAGTGCATAAAGACCATGCCTATAGGTACATACACACTCACTCACACACACACACACACACACACACCATACAAAGCAATGGTGACTTTCACTGATATAAAGAAGGCAAGTCCTGAAATAGTTACCAAAATGCCTCCTAAGATTCATTTGTCCTCTCAGCCTCCCCCGCCCAATGCTGTGGAGAAGAATGTTCATATGATTTGGTACCAGTCATTAGCTATTTAAAATTATTGTTTTTAATCTAGTAAGTAAAACCGAAATTTGCAGTGGTTTATTTTCATAAAATATTTATGACACTTCAGAAAAGTGGCTAACTAGCTCTGATCTGGGAGTGAACAATGAAACTGAACTCAATGGATATCCTGGTAGAACATATGAACACACATGCAAATTGCCATGTCCAACAGTAAGCGATATTCTGTAGATGGTCTCATCTTTTCATTGAAATCTTATCTGATGTGAAGATTACCTCTTTTCCTTCACCTACACTAACCTTTTCTAGCCTGACGGCCCATAACTGGTGAATTATTAAACAATCATATTTGTAGCAGCAAATTGATTTCTGAGAGGATCCATATTGATTGAGATGTTCAAGACTAATGATTTTGAGGCTAGGGTGTTTAGATATCACATCTGATTAACTAAATTAGCAAGGTTTTTAAACCTATATATATTATTTTCTATTATTAGATAGTTCCGCTTGCTTTTTAGCCTTGAATCCGTTCATTGGATCAATAGGTGTGGCTTTCTCAACTGGCATTGCCCTTGATATGCTAAAAAAAATAACAGGAGTTGCCTAGGGAAAGCTTGTGACAGGGATAGGTTAATTCAACTGGTCGTCATACCTCACTTTCCAGGATCAAAGTCCCAGTTTTAATAGTGAATTTGAACCATCAATCTGACTGTGTTGTAGTAATCCAGATTGCACCCCTAAACCACAAGTAACTGCCACGGGATTGGGTGAGGCTCACTGGGTAAGGAAACATTGACCAAAACTGATTCACTATCTTGCCAGTCCTTAGAAAAAGAACATTCCATGCGAGGTCCATGTCATTCACTGTTGGTCAGCGTGCCCGTTTTGAGGAATGAAGAGTGACTCCCATTCACATAAGACAATAGGTTCTAAGGGTCATCTTAGAGAGTTTTACATCGACTCAGCCCCTCAAACCAATTGTCATCAATTCTGTTCAAATGTTTTGTTCTCATGGGGTGGCAGAGTGCATCTCTGTTCCATCTGGGATACCTTCTGAAAAATTCACCAGTAAATTTTCAAGAAGCAGATAGGTCTTTTTTAGGCACATCTTCTTCTTCTTCTTTAAAAATCATTTTATTAAAATCATACAGCTCTTATCACAATCCATCCATCCTTTGTGTCAAGCACATTTGTACATAGGTTGCCACCATCATTCTCAAAACGTCTTCTTTCTACATAAGCCCTTGGTATTAGTTCATTTTATCCCTCCTCTCCCCGTCCCTCATGATCTCTTAATAATTTATAAATTTTTATTCGTCTCTTACACCAACTACTATCTCCCTTCATAATTCTTGGTGAACTCAAACCTTTAACCTGGTGGGTAACAGCTGAGTGTGCTAACTATGTGCACCACCTGGTGACTTCAAGCTCCTCAAACAAAACCCAAACCCCAAACTCACTGAATTTATTCGGTTTCTCAGAGACTGTCAATATTTCTAGGAGCAGAGTGCATGCCACCTTTCTCCTTCAGAGAGGAAGATGTGTTTGGACTGCCAGCCTTGTCTTAGAATTCCTATGCTTAACTCACAGTGCACCCAGGGTGTCTCATCGATCTTCAAAAGACTCAAAATATCGAAAACTCTGCATCTTTCTCAGCTGTGGTCCTAGCATGCAATAGAGAGATTCTTTGTAAAACAATGATAATTTGGTCTGCAGGCATCCTAAATTGAAGTGTCTGGTCCACCACTGACTGGTTACTTTCCCATCACTAGAGAAGAGGAGATAGTACCGGTGTCAAAAGTGTAACTAAAAAAGGCAACTAAGAACTTCAAAAAATTTAAAGTAAAACACAGGTGTAGGTACACAATTTTGTTGTTCTTGTTGTTATTAGAGTGAGAGAGTAGCTAAGGTTTTCAAGGCTGTAGGAATGAGAGTTTGGGATTCAGGACCCAAGTCACCATCAAGTCTATTGGGCACTACATTCATAATGTCTTCAAGGAATACAACCATTACCACCTTTCTACCAGTCTGAATCTCTGATTCAAGCCACTCTTGGTGCACCCATAGAGTCCCATGTTAGCCTCCTCTCTGGTTTCCTTGCTTCTGCTTGTGCCCTCTTATGAGCCAATTATAGCCCGGCTGTCAAGACAGTAGCTAAATCCTTATAAACAGTTCCCACTTCCTAACCCCCCTACCCCCCCTCCTGGTATTATCACTATCACCATTGGTCCTAAAGGGATAATTTATCCTGGATTCTCCATGTTTTCATTTCTACATATAACCTTCTCCCTGGGGTATGGACAACAGGGAAGTGGGTGAAGGGAGACATCGGACAGTGTCTGATATGACAAAATAATAATTTATAAATTATCAAGGGCTCATGAGGGAGTGGAGAGTGGAGAGGGCGGGGAAAATGAGGAACTAATACCAAGGACTTAAGTAGAAAGCAAATATTTTGAGAATGATGATGGCAACAAATGTATAAATGTGCTTGACATGCAATGAATGGATGTATGGATAGTGATGAGTTGTATGAACCCTTAAGAAAGACAGTAGCTAGAATGATCTTTTAAAAATCTAAACTCCATCATATTAATCCTCTCTCCAGAACCCTATAAATGGTGTCACCTCCTTCAGAGTAAAAGTCATTGATATGACAGTGACTTAAATGACCATACCATCTAGTCCCTTCCCCTGATTCTGCTCTGATAATTTTACCCTGGTACTCCCTGTCAAGGGTCTTTGGCTAAACAATTGGGCTTAACTCTACCAGTCAATCTTCTGGAGAAAGAGAGGTTATCTGTCCAGTCAAGATGGACAGTCTCCAAATGGGCTTGATACAATTGATGTAGGGATTGTTGCAAGAGACCCCAGTAAAATGATTTATGTATTTTTTAAAAAAGATGTACAGTCTCAGAAGCCTGATGGAGCAGTTCTTCTCTGTCCCATGGGGCTTCTCTGAGTCAACAGTGAGGGTGGGGGTGCACCCCGTTCTGCTTTTCCCTCCAGTCATGGGACTGCCCTTGCCCCCTTAGAACATACTGAACGCATCATTCTCTGGTCATCTGTCCTTTATTTTCCTGCTACCAGCATTGGCCCCTCCTATTCACCTGGATAGCCTCTTCAGATCTGTGCTGTGTGATTTTCTCACGGAAGCCTTCCTTGACTACCCGATTCAAAACTGCTGGCCAACACCATACCCTCACACTGTATGTTTTCCTTCAACTGACATACTATTACTACTTTATCTTTATTTACTTTCACAGTAGACAGTATATTCCCTGAGGGCAGATGTTCTTAGTACTCTCACTGCCTTAAACTCTCAGTGCCCCAAACAGTGCATCAATAAAGGTATGCTAAAGTAGAAAAGAATGAATGAACGAATGCATCCCAAATTGACCCAACACTCTAAACCCATTCCTGACCCCTATATGCCAGCAAGTCTTCAGAGCTTGTATTACACTGGGGGCATGGGGGTGGTCAGGGCTCTTTCCTAAACGTAGTGGTACTAAATGCCCACACCCCGCTGTAAACCAGTCATAAGCTTTGGTCTAATTCTTGAACATAAACTCAACAAGGAAAGAGGTTTTCTCATACTTGTAATTCTTACCATTTCAGTTTATTTAGAGAACCAAAGTAGGGACATTTTAACTCTGTTCATCTCTCCAAAAATTTTTAGTTGACTTGTGCCACTCAGAAATTCCTGATCTAGAATAGCCTAGAATTGACCCCAGAGGCAATTCACTTTGAGATGGGAGGACAATAAAAAGTACTTCACAATTCTTAATCATAGAGTCATAACACTTCTATTCCTAAACCACATAAATCTGCCTCGAAAATTCTAAGGGTGAAAAAATTAAAAGGCAGGTTTATACTTTTTAAACAGTAGCAGGGGTAGGGGGTGGCATGGGCAGCAGTCCTTTAAAGTGTCTCAGTTGGAAAGGGATATTTTTGGTCAATGATCTATTTTTATTTCTGCGCTGCTGTTTCCCGAGGAGTCCAATGACAAGGACCTGTCCTTCAAAGTTGTAGTCTGTGGGCACCAAATTAGCATTTTCAATTACTTTCCTTGGAGGAAGTGTACAGGTCTCTTCTCCCTTCCCCTCCTCCTTCCGCATCTTTTCCGTTCTCTCTCTCCCCTCAGAGGACAAGGTAATGCCCATGTGTTCACTTTCCAGAATTTTCTCAATACACTGCAAACATACTTTCAGGTGTAACTCATAAATAGTCCTGCGCCCCCCACCCCCAAGCAAAATGTCAACTGCAAAAGGGATTTATACACCTTAGGATGTCAGCATAAATATGGCAATGCCGCTTTGGTTAACAAACTTGTTTTGTGTCCTTCTTAATCGGTAGACATATATTGCTACTGCTCTTGTTTCTGCAGCAAAGTCACTTAATGCTGTTACCTTGGAGCGTACACTTACACATATTTTTAATGAAACAAATATCCACTGTGGATGGAGACAGGCTATCCCATCATTTTATCAACAAAAGAATAGCCATGATTCTATTCTGCATTCCTCTGTCCACAACCGGTGTTTTGCCCATCTTTTTTTTTTTTTTTTAAAGGGCAGATACAAGAATGGAAACCCATTCTCTTTCATTTTCGTTAAACCAAGCATTCCAAAAGGAGGTGGGGGTGGGGGAAGCCTGGCACACAAACTTAGGATAAGCCAAGAACAGGAACTGCGCCCAGGTGACGGAAGTAATAAATTCTTCTATCATGATACCGTCACCCTGCCAATTCAGTTGGTGATTTTGGAGGGCCCTGCCTTGATACTGGCTCTAGTCTCTCTTTAGTCAGAGAAATGAATGACTATCAAGCACTTTGGAAATACACAGGGCACAACAGAGCACCTCACATAGAATTCTGAAAGTATTCACTCTAGATCTTGGCTGTTAAGTATCCGACTGCTCTGCTTTCAAACTTGGAGATGAAGAGGCTCGCAGCACACAGTCCTGCGGCCTAATCTCTTTGACTGCACAAAGAATCATGTCTTCCTTGGGGGGAACTTGGGTTTGATCCTGGTCTAAACACTGTATGCATGGTCACCACCTGCCTGTCAGAGGAGGCTTGCTCACTGCAGGGCTGCTGGACAGGAAGCGGGAGGTCGAGCTCCCAGACTAACTGGGGCTAGTTTTACTCCTGAAAACCAGTCAGAGAAAACAGGGTCACAATGTCTGGCCTATTGCACATCTTGGATGGCATATGTGGCAGTCATGTAATCATGTCAATTTCAGGATTGGGAGTGTAGGGGTAGAGTCTAACCTGTCAATCTCGAGAGATAGTCAATGAGACCTCTTTGTGGGCAGGGCCTTCTCCTGAAAATTCTGTGAAATCTCACGGAATTTTCCCCTTGGAGGTGAGAGACTCCTGGCTCATTCTCTTGGAGATGGTCTACTGACAAGACAACACAACACAGAAGCAAGCTAATAGACTCGGAATCCTGGAGACTGGAGAAGTGTGAGAACAAGTCACATGGGCTTATCCTGATGGAACCAGATCTCCGAAACCAGAAAAGTCACATAGAGAATCCTGTCAGTGCTGAGATGCTTCTACCACCATTGATATACAAGACTCTGTACCCACTGGCACCTGGTGATAGTATTGACATCATCGCATGTGCCTCAAGAATCTGAAGAAGGCTTTACAGACTGGTATCAGACATATGGGCTAATAACAGACTAGCAGGCTTGGAATGGATTGGATTAGGATGGTTTCTCAATGTTCTATACTTCTTGTATATAAACCTCTCCCTTGTATACAAATGTGTGTTTATGAATTTGTTTCTACAGTCTACTGGGACAAACACAGCACAGGACTGGGCATCATTATGTTCCACTCTGCATGAGGCCACTGTGAGAAGCTGACAACTACTGGAAATGAGCAACTGATGTAAGAAACAGAGTGCCTCAAGTGTCAGTGGAAGCGGACTACACTTACTGAATGCCTACTGCACCTACAGACTCCTGGATTTTTCTTGACACATACCATTTCTCAGGAATGGATACTTGCCACCATTGGCTGCTTCTGACTTATAGTGACTTTAGGGAACAGAGTAGAACTGTCCCTGTTGAGTTTGTAGGATTTTAAATCTTTATGGAAGCAGACAGCCTTATCTTTCTCCCATGGAACAACTGGGAACCTGAACCACTGAGCATGCTCTGGGCAGCTCACTGTGAAGCTCGCTATGCCACCAGGGCTCTTTTTAGGAGCAGATACACATGACAAATCCCAGCCTCTACTTCAAGAAATTCTGCACAAAACTGCATACACTCATCACTGCCTCCCTCATGTGCTGCCATTAAGTAAATTCTGACTCAGTGATTCTATAGGACAGAGCAGAATTTCCCCGGAGGATTTTTGAGAATGGAACTCTTTATGGGAGTAGACGCCTCAGTTTTCTCCCATAGAGTGACTGGTAGTTTAAAACTGCTGAACTTACAGTTAGCAGCTCAATCCATATCCAGTATGCTACCAAGACTCCTCCACGCCAAAGGTTTCAGAAACATTTCTTCTAGAATTACATCAGCCCCATAAGTCTCTGGGGGCTATCATCTACTTCAGTACTTCAGAGCAGGATGTTTTGCAATGTATCTAACATCAACTAATTGACACCTCTGATGCAAGCTCCTTTCAAAGGTGAAGCTAACAAAATATCTGATAGAGCTATATGCTAAGCCAACAACTCTGTCAACATTATTAAATATTAAAGGAGTACAAATAGACAAATGCACATCATTTAACTACCTCTACATTAATACTTACTTGAAGTTATAAAAGTTATGTTTCTGTTTGTGTGTAATGATTACATCACTTTGGGTGTGTGTATGTGTTTTAAATGTATTATTAATTGGGAGTTAATACACATATCATTCTATCACTTAATCATGCTAAGCAATATTGTACAATTGCTACTACAGTTTCCAAATATTCTTTTCTTTCTAGCACTCCTTGATATTTTCTCCCTTATACACCCCCACCGCAATTCAACCCCCCAGCACACCTACTCACTCCTATTCTACTTGGTGACATAACACCTCTCAGATAAACCCTAAAAGGAACAAAACAAAAATACAGAAAATATTGAAAACCAGATCAAGTCCAGTGTATATCAGAGGGGGGAATCAACTGACAAAGTTTTCACTGTTCAAATTAGGTTTATCCCTTTGAACTTCTGTACTCATCTCTCCCAGGTACTCTGTTTAGTAACCACTTCCCCCATCCCTCAATTATGAATAGAGGGAGACCGCCAGATGCTTATTTCCTATGTAGTTCCCACAAGTGTATCTTGAGCTCCCACTGTCATCCATAGCTTTCTGCAAACCAGATTCTCACACTTTAGGCTCTGATCCTTCCTTCAATTGAGGGTTATATGATTGACAATCACTCAGTGACTGAGGATGGTATGGTTCTTCCATTGGGCTTAGTTGACATCTCTCTTACATGGCTGCTTGTTTGAAGACAAGCAATTTCCCAGATGCGGTTTCATCTGCTAGCCATTCACCATCTAATTTCTTCACCACATTTTGCTAAAGCACCCTTATCTTCAGCAAGTCCATGATGTAAGAACTAATTGTTCTTAAGTTGAGGCTAGGATTTCATGGGAGCACCAAACTCATTCTTGGATCCATGCTTTGGGTTTGTTTGCTTTTTATCTGTCTTTGACTTCTTTTCAAACCTTCTTGTTAGTTTATGGTAGAGAGTCCTATTGGTCAGCCCCACGGTCATAACAATCTTCTATTAATATTGTTTTTGATTAGCCCTGATACTAATTTTTAAGACCTTTTTGAGAGAGGGATATTGAGTCAATGTAAGCTAACTCCATATCACAGTACCTGAATTCACTTGCACAGAAACACTGCTACAGAACCAAGCTTTCATGGATGGACAATATTTTCAGAAACAATAGGTTTTAATTATCTGGGAAATTAACAGTAATAATCACAGAGAATGTCCATCATGGGTTTGCCAGAAAAATACACATCTTAATACATTATATAGGGCATTGATGTAGCAAGACCATGCTCCTTCACCTACTCACAGTTCAACAATCATGGAATAACTGTCTTCCATATCCACAGACACCATGTCTTTTCCAACTTAATTCTTAGGTTATAAGTGTGTCTGAGGTGTGTGTGTGTGTGTGTGTGTGTGGTGTGTGTGTATTTGCATCACTGCCGTGGTTGGAGTAGGAAGCCCAGCCTTACTCCTGGAGAGCTGCTGCTGGCTTTAAACTGCCAACCATATGGGCTGCAGTCCCGCACTCAACCACTGCGCCAGCGGGGCTTAGCCGTGTGTGTATTTTTCAGAAAATTATTACTCCCCTCCCTGATCCACTCCAAGTTGGAGACAATTAAATTAAGAAGCTACCCAATAGAGTTGCACTGTTTAGGCTCTCGAGTCCATGCCACTGTCATTAGCCATTGTATGAAGCTTCCTGTTAGCAGGTGTAACCTTCATAATCAGTGTCTCCATCGGTCTGACATTTACATGGTAATATCTTTTTAAAGCAATAGCTTTCAATGTTAAGCACCTCTTAATTGTGGGATCATTGAGCAAAGATAGTGTTCAACTCTTCATTTCACAAAGACAAGAAGGAACGGTAGTAGCAGCAATTTTTATTTGTAGAACCTAACTGCCAGTAAGACACATTTTATTAGCCTTCAATGATAAGGTTTGTGTTTTGTTTTGTGCTTAAACGTTGGATTGGTCTCAAATGAATCTATCTTTCCTCCTTATTACTCTTATGACTTTCATAAAGAAGGAGAAAGAGAAGGAAAGTGTGTCTATGTGTTTAGGTAGGCACATTCCACTCCACATCCTGACTTAAATCAAGTGCACCAGCGGGGAAATAAGGGTTTCTTATGTCCTGCTCTCTACTAATTTAAGCATGATGGTCAATTCTAAAGCATGAACTATCTAGAGTAGGAAAGGGACCATTTTCATCTCTATACTTTACTCAGAACTGTTTGTAGTCATATTCACAAAAGGGCTTAAGCCAGGGAAATCTCATTCCTTTTTCCGTTGTGTCTATTTCTAGCATCTTTGAAGAAATCCTGGGATTGCTATTGGAGCAAGTGATTATATATTTGTCCCATGATCAGCTTAAAATTTTTTAGGAGAAATTTCCTTCATCGTCTTTGAAAGTAACACATTTCCACTGTCCCTTGCTAGGTCATTGAACCTTACCAATGAGACACTTGTGAGTCAAGTTCTAATGCAACGCAGTGGTGTTAGGGGATGAACTTCCAACAAATTAGAGATGTACACAAACAACAACTTAAGTAAAGAATGTGTAGTTTTGCCTTGCTCTTTTTTCGGTTTTTTAATTTAAGAAATGAAGTGGCCTAATTTTTGAAAATAAATGTTTAGCTAACCTTCAAATCTCAATTTTACTTTACAATCGAAGAGCACCTTGTCAAACTTTTCTTAATGGAAGTAAAGAGCAAGAGAGAACCTTACACATGATTTATCACTAACTGGAGGACATGGAGGCACAGAGACGTCATCTGACCATGTAGCATACCAAATATTTGTAACCTTCCAAGTTGATGGGTGAGAATAATACTTTCTGGATGAATGGGGAAACCATGATGTAGAAAAAGCATTTTCCTAAAATAATGGCTGCCAAATTACCACCAGTAGGTCAGTTTCAAACCCTCTAATTACTCCTCTCACCTGTTTATAAAAATTGTTTCCTCAAAAGAAAACCTCGTCCATCCATTTGCATACTTTCGGGTACTTTTTTACTACTACCGTGGCAAACTGAGTAGCTGTAGCATATTTTGGGCAAAGCAGGAAAGATTTACTATTCATCCTTTATAAGAGAATGTTTTTCTAACTTCTGGCCTAAGGCACATGGGGTCAAAATTGGCAGTGAAACAAAAGCCTTATAACTCCTTTCATTCAAGGAATAAAAGTTTCTATTCTAAAGAATCATGACTCTTCTGAAAATTGTGGGCTCAAAGGTGCAAAATTGCTTCTATTATTTTTTATTAATTAATTTATTGGGGGGCTCTTACAAATCTTATAATAACCCACCACTTGATTTTATTGGGCACACTTGTGCGTGGGTTGCTCTCAACATTTCCAAAACATTTTCTTTCTACTTGAGCCCTTGGTTTCAGATCCTCTTTTTTTCATCTACTTCCCTGCCCCCTTGTGAACCTTTGATTAATTATATATTATTATTATTGTTATTTCATATCTTACACCATCCATTTTCTCCCTTCACCCACATTTCTGCTATTTGATCTTCTAAGGGGGGTAGTTATATATCCAATCTTGTGTTTGATTCCCCCTTTCTCCCTTTCTCCCTCCCTTCCTGGCATATCAGTATTCCCACTATTGTTCCTGAGGGATGTATCTGTCCTGGATTCTGTGTGTCTAGAGCTCTTATCTACATCAGTGTGCATTCTCTGGTCTAACTGAATTTGTAAGGTAAGACTGAGTCATTATATTGGGGGTGGGGGCTGGGGTGGAGAGAGGAAGCCTTTAGAAACTAGAGGAAAGAAGTTTTTTTTTCTAGGTGGTATACAGCATCTTGGTTGAATCATCCCTTCCTTGTAACTCTTCTGGGAGGGGATGTCCAATTGCCTACAATTGAACTTTGGGTCTCCACTCCAACCCCTCTCATTCACATCAATATAATTGTTTGTTCTGGATCTTTTAATACCTGATCCCATCAACACCACATGATCACACAGGCCGGTGTGCTTCTTCCATATGGACTTATTTACTTCCAATAGATGGGTACTTGTTTAACTTCAAGCTCCGATGCTATACTTTTGATAGCTGGGCACCGTGTGCTTTCTTCAGCACATTTGCTTATGCACCCATTTTGTCTTTAGTGATCATATTAGGAAGGTGACTATCAAAGAGTGTCAGGTTACTAGAACAAAATGTTCTTGTGTTTAGGGAAGCTTTGAGTAGAGACTTCAAGTCAGTCTGCTCTCCTAATACTTAACATATAAATATATGTACATTGACCTCTATGACTATGACTATCATTATAAATTAATAGACTTACATATATACATGCCTATACCTATACCTCTATAAATAGCTTCTGTTTCCTAGTTTTTTCTCTTTCCTTTCACCTTCCTCCTTTCATGCTTTGCCTTCATTTGGCTTTCTGTAATTCCTCTTGGATACATTGCACTTGATCAAACCCCATCAGGCAGTGTATGCCCTCCTTGCCATCAATTTTAGATCTCTTATCGTTCCCTTGTCCCTGAATTTGTTGGCTTACTGCTCCCCATCCCAGCCCCCCTCCTCTCCCATATGCCTCTGGAATGGCTAATCCTGTTGTTTTCTCCTCAGGATTGTTTATCCTACCTCTCTTATATAGATAGGCAGAGAGAAAAAGACAAAGACAACAACAGATAGTTTCAGGATTGTCTGCTGATCCAAATGAATGTTCTACACTCAGGTCTGATGAGAGGCCAGCCCCGAGTCAAAAATCTATTTTCAGGACTTCTTGGGGAGCCTGTTACTTTGCTCCCCTTACTTCCCTGTGGAGTGCTTGCTAGTTATCAAACCACATTTCCAGCTCCATGGCCAACCCAATGCCTCAGTGCCTCAAGGCGCTTTTGGGGGGTGCGTCACTGCCCTCTGGAGTGGGAGTGGGAGGCCCAGCCTTGCTCCTGGAGAGCTGCTGCTGGATTTGAACCACCAAGCCAGTGGACTGCAGTCCCGCACTCAACCACTACACAACCAGGGCTCAGCCACCTCAAGGCTTTTTATGGTGCTTCTGAATGTCAATCTCTTAAATGGCAGTCTTGCTAGAGGAGGCAACTTTATATTCCTACCCTACTTTGTGCCCCAAATGTACCTGGCATTGGAAAAAAAAATGGTCTTCCATGTCCCCAGGGATGGAGTGAGCATTCTTGTTCTTGAAGGAAGAGGTCTCTTTCATTGGTTCTCTTCACCCTCTTTTCCTAAAGATCTTGAATTCCTGAAGTCTTATTGGTTCCATGCTTAAACCCACTGCCATCAAGTTTCCTCTGACTGACCGCAATAGAATAGGACACAGTAGAACAAGCAGACCATTTCATTTGTTGTACCATGGAGTGACTTGTGGGTTTGAACCACCACATTTTGGCTAGAATTTCTATGCTTAACCCATTGTGCCACCTGGGTTGAGCAATCAGAAGAAGACCATGGTGTGCACAGAAAAATGGACTGGGGCATCCTCTTCACTGGTGGTCAGAATGATTATGCACTTAGGGAGAAGTTTGTCCCATTCTTTTTGTCTCCCCTCCCTCTGCTTTTGTGCTAGAAGGCAATCTGCTATACTCATAGATATTTGATACCATATAGATGTGAGTATAAGCCAGTGTGAATATCAGCCAAGGCCCCTAAACTTACCACAAAACTGTATTAAAAATGTGTTGAAAAATTCTGCTTATACATGAGTACATATGGTAATAAGATTGGCTCGGCTGAGCCCCGGTGGCATAGTGGTTGTGTGCGGGACTGCGGCCCACTGGGATGGAGGTTCAATTCCAGCTCCACAGGGGCAAAGGATGGGCCTCCTACTCCCACCACCAGGGCAGTGATGCCCTAAAAAATAAATAAATAAATAAATAAATAAATAAATAAATAAATAAAAGATTGGCTCAACTAAGTCAAATGAAAAACCCTTTCAGAATCTCTGGCCTGCTGTCTCAGCTTTTGGGATACTAGTGAAGATATGCTGGGTAGACTTTGCCTTGGTTGTAGCTGCCATTGAAGTGATTCTGACTAATGATGACTCAATATATGAGGGGAATATAAAAAAGTTCACAGAAGATTCTATTCTCTTTTAATTCTTTTGTTCAACAACTTTTTAAAGCTCCTGCATATAAGAGAATAAAATGTTGCCCAGTCCTCCAAATCCTCGGGGCCTTTGGTCCATTTGTGTCCATTGTTATGGCTATTTGGTGGGGTTTTCCATCCTAGGGGCTTCAACTTCCTGCACTCTGTCAAACAGTATTCTCTTGTGAACCATAAAGGTTTAATTTCCTCGTTCTCAGAAGATCACCAGACCTTTCTTCTCAGTCAGGAAGCTCTTCTGAAATCTGTTCATCCAGGATGACCTTGTTGGTGGCACAGCTTCCAGCGTCACAGCAATATATAACTTACCACAGTCTGATACACTGACAGATAGGAGGTAGAGAACTTAACCTTAAAGCAAACAGAAAAAACCTCATCTGACTCTCAACTAGCAAAGTTCTAACACAGATTCCTAATTCTTCTGTTAACATATCACCCAACATATCTAACATATCTAACATAGCAACCTAATTCTTTTGTTAACATATCACCCAATCTTCTGCCATTTGCCAGTCACTAAAAGGTTGATAGTTCAACCCCCCACAGCATCTCCATGGAAGATAGACCTGGTACTCTGCCTGTGTAAAGATTACAGCTAAGAAAGCTCTTCTCTCACAGGGGCTCACTGGGAGTCAAGATTGACTCCACTCAATGATACCTACCAACAACAGTTATCACGCTCATAAATATTTATTGAGTTGCTAAAAAGGTGAGAAGATTGGTCATGGACAGAATTCACAGATTATTGGCTACTCTGGCCATGATAACAGAGAGCCAACATACTGTCATGAATTATATTAACACCTGTAATTAAAATCCTAAATTTTGGACTCTTTATAAGATCTCTGTGAGTCAGAATGGATTCCCTGGCAGTGAGTTGTTAATGGCTAACTGCCTGAAGAGTCTCTTAAACTCTGTGCTTCTTCTCTCATCTGTAACATGGGTTAAAAAGCCTCTCGCAGAGTACTGGTGTAAACAGCGAATAGACGTTAAGCACTTAGAGCCATGACTGACAGCATAAGCATAAGCATAAGTATTGAACCATATATGTGTTCAATAATTGAGATAAAATTGAGATTTGGTCTAGATGGAAAATCACCACCTACCTTTTACACATATAGTGAGCAGGCTAATTTCAGAAGAGAGCTTCATATCACTCTAATATAAATGTATATGTTTCATTAAGCCTCCAGCTCAGTGGTTCTCAACCATTCTAATGACATGACCCTTTAATACAGTTCTTCGTGTTGTGGTGTCTCCCCCAACCGTAAAATTATTTTCATAATTGATTTTGCTATTGTTATGAATCAGGTGACCCCTGTGAAAGGGTCGTTTAACCCCCCCCCCAAAGGGGTCACAACTCACAGGTTGAGCACCGCTGTTAGCTCACTTCAAAATAACCCCTTAAGTCTTGTAAAGTAATTCATTATCTTCAGAACTAAAGGATTTAATAGTTGAAATAAACTCCCAAGTAATGTTTACAAAGCAGCATAAGGCTAAACATGAGAACATTTTCATACAAAATTATGTTCCCCTTTTGTTTCTTTCCACCCAATTTATCAAGGTAGGGCTTATCAGTCCTCTTTTCTTTTATGATGATCTTTTCATCATCAGCAGATAGCCTTTATTTGGATTACTGAACTTTACTGTTGGTTTATGAATCACGTGATCTAAGCCATGATTTATTCAATTGTCTTATACACATACAAAAATCGGACAATGTAAAAGGATGACAGAAGAAGAACAGATGCGTTTAAATTGTGGTGTTAGTGAAAAACATCAAATAGACCACAATCTGCCAAAAGAATGAATGAATCAGTCTCTGATGAAATGCGACTGCAGTGTTCCTTAGACACTAGAATGGTCAATCTTATCTTTCATCAGCAAAGACTGATTCCTGGAAAAGGACATCATACTTTGTTAAAGCAGTGGGTCAGCAAGATGGATCAGCCCAACAGCCATGGCCACGGGCTCAACTATATCGAATAGCAGGAAGATGGGCCAGGACAATGTTTCTCCCTATTATATACAAGGTAGTCATAAACCAGAGCTGATTTGAATGCAACTAGCAACAATAGGAGCGGTAATTCCAATTCTTCCCTTTTCTTCCACATGAGCATGGATAAAATGATAATCTTACTTGGAAAAATTCACTAGCTACCTCTTCTACACACCTTTTGATGATACCTGCTTAAACAGTCCTCCATTTCTTAAGTGTGGGTCTTCTTTGTCCAACTGCAAACCTGACAAAACTGTCTTATGCTTAAAATGAACCCATCATATTGAACACCAAGGCTGTATTTTTTTTTAAATAAAGCTAGCTCTGGCGGCTCAGTAAGGTTAGCCTTGAACTATTAACTTCAGGGTCAGAAATCCAAGCCCATCTACTACGCTATAGTAGAAATATCAGGCTATCCCTGGAGACATTTACAAAGTCTTGGAAACCTTACCGGGGCTCACTATGAATAAGAATGGACTCAATGGCACTGCATTTGGGGTGCCTGGTTTAAAAAGTACTGTTAACCAAAATCCTGTTAATCAAGAGATGGGTAGCTTGCACCCCTTAGTCACTCTGCAGGAGAATGGCTTCGAGCTTTGCTTACCACAGATGAGTGCCTTTGAAACATCCGGAGCGTTTCTCCTCTGTCCTAAAGGATCTTTATGGAGTCATCCCAATGCCAAGGTTTTTGTTTAGTTTCATATCCTAGTTAATGACATTTGCCTTATGAGTTTTGAGGTTTTATTCCCCCCAAGCTAGAGACTAAAAAGGCATCCTCCATTGCTCACATCTCTGCTTCCTTAACATTTAAGGAGTAATTAGGCTTGTCTACTCCATCTATTGACTATAGCAATGTCTTTCCCCACCTCTGCATTTTCAAAGGCACTCTTCCGATTCTGGTCCATATCCTCTCATCCCAGGGACCACTGCATCAGTCTCTAATTTTCACCACTCCCCTAATCTATTCAAAGCATCATGTAAGGCACTGCTTCCCTAACCTCAACTCTGACCACTCCTCGCCAGTGCTCACTTGACGTCAGTACTATCTCTGTACCCTCGGGAAACGGACATCCCAGTTACATGACATGTAATGGTCACAGCAATTCTAAGCTGCTTTCTCACTCCTACTTACTCTGCTTCCATTTTATGCTCCACCAATATAGAACTAGATGTATTTATCAAGTCATTTGAAGTGGTCATCTATTTTTGTCCATATTATTCCCTCATCCTGGAATGCGTTTTCCCACCTTGTCCACTGGATGACTACTACTTATCTATAAAGACTCCACCCATATGTTACTCATTTACAGCATTTTACTATGCTAGGCACTAGTCATCCATCAGTGATAGAGCTGTTTTCTCCATCATGCCTCCCCTGGTCACTAACATCGATCTGTTGTAGATAGAATGGCACACATTGGATTTATGTGATTGTCTGTCCTTCCACAATCATAATGGCAGTGTTCAATAAATGTGTTGAGAGGACAAAAGGGTATATGTGCCTCTTTAATTCACTTGCTGTCTGGTTTCATTGGATTTATCAAAGGACATACTTTAATATGAGGTTCGGTGGTCAAGAGCAGATGTTTTGTAGTCAGGCAAACTCAGTTCCAAATGATATTCCTCCTGCTATACCTTAGCAGTGGCACCATGGATAGGCTATTTACCACCCATCTTGTTCTAGTTCCCCATATAGAATTGGAGGCAATAACAGTACCTTATTGTATTGAGCTGTGGTGAGAAATCAGTGACCCCAAACCACAACTAACAGGAATCAACTGTTCAATAAATATAAAATTTCATTATTCATATATTAAATGCTACCCATCTATGCAGATAGGACGGGCACATTGTGAAAATAAATACAAATTCATCTCTTGGTTCACAGAGTCTGTACCTTGATCATTTTTTTTACCTCTTACATGATTTTCAATTGTGATCAACCTAAAGAGTTAAAAACAAACAGGCAAGCCCAAGCATTTTTTCAACCACAACTTGTCATCTAAGGATGAGGGTTGAAGAAGCGGGGCGGGGGGGGGGGGTGTCCTACTGATTATGGATGCTAAATAAACAATTTTTTCTTCCAACAAACCCCAGGCACCCTGTTCTCCCATGTCATGGCCTGTGATGACTTAGTGTCTCCCAAGCATGACGGAGCGATTAGGAGGGCTGTGGCTGTGCCTCTCGACAGGAATGGGAGCGCCTTTCCATTTGCCATGTATTGAAACCTGAGCGCTTCGCTGCCTCGTGCATTTTCAACTTGATGAATTCATTATTCTCCATATTTTTCTCCTCCCCACTTCAGAGAAAAAAAAATTTCCCCCACATGCCAGGACACCCCACCCCATTCACTTTAAAAAATATATTGCTTCTGGGTATTGTTTTGTATTTTTAATGTAAGAGCTTGACACAAGTCTACAACAGCTTAGCTGGACCCCATGTCATTTTAAAGGGGAAAATGAATAAAATGATGAAATACAAGTTCTCAAGTACAAAATACCCTTATATTGCCTTTAACTAGACAGAAGGGAAAAAATCACATGTATCAGTTGTGTTCTCTCTACCTTTCTCTATTTCGCTCTCTTTAAGAGCTGACAAGAACAAACTAGGAGTTATTTGTTGAGAGGAACAATGATATACTAATCTTACATCTGAGAGCTTAACTCTCAGTATTTTCTTGATTCTCAGCCTTCTCCCCCACCTCCCCCCCCCCCACTGCATCCAAAGAAAACACCGTCACCCCTGGTGATTATGCCTCATTAGCACCCTCAGAAGGAGGACCTGTCCATTCTGACCCTCCATTCTGAAACAGAGAAGCAATTTAATGAGAAATAGGACAGTTTCTGCACAGCACCGTATTTGTTTTATAAAACACTTGCAGGGATACTGAGAGACAAAAGGGAAATTATCCTAATGGAACAGTTGAAGGTAGACAATCACTTTATTTAAAAACAAGTCTTTGACGACTGAACTTAGTCTCTTCAGCCATATGACTCTTTGGCTCCCAACAGTAAAAGAACTGTTGGAGGAACTCCACTATACACACAATAAACAATAGACAAAGAGGCTCTTCCTAGAACTTCAGAAATAAGACCTAGAATTTAATGAGTCAATAAGACAATTATGGAAAACATGTCATCTCCATATCACCATTCTTTTCCATCATCTGCAAAGTTTGAGATTACAACCATTAGCAATTTCATCTTCCCATATAAGTCATCTGAGAATTCGGACAGAATACCAAAGTGGCATAACAGTGAGTAAAAAGCTCTGAGTTTGAAATATGACTAGCTCAGTAACTCTGGGTTACCAATTAACCCTAGCCTTAGTTTCCCGCTCTATAAAACTGAATGGGGATGCTACTACACACATGCAATGTAGTGTGGTGAATTTAAGTAGACTAATACATGGACTGTGATCAGTACGTATTGTTATTAGCTTTAATATCAAATACAGTGGCATGGAGTTTTTGTATAAACTACATGTCCAACACACACACACACACACACACACACATGTCTTTTTCCCCAACCAGAATATGTCTTCTAAAAATGAGGGTCCTGGAAGAGAGTGCCTACTGGTTAGGGATGCTAAGTAGACACATTTAAAACCGGTTAAGTAAACACGTTTTCAAATATCAATTTCCTTTTACAAGAGCTAAGAGCCCTGGGTACACACTGGTTAAAACTTTGGCCACTAACTGAAAGACGAGCAATTCGATCCTATCAGTCACTCCATGACAGAAAGACGAAGACACTTTGCTTCCATAAAGATTACAGGTTTGGGTATTCTATGGAATTATTTGACTCTTTCCCGTAGTGTCATTGCGGGTTTGGTTTGATTCTGTTTTCAAAAGCAGATATTACAGGTCTTCCTTGGTTAAAGATTTTGTTTTTACTAAACTAAGATGCCTGTTTTACTCAAATGTAAGTAGTAGTAGACTTCTCTTGTGGATATCTGCAAACAATAAAAATCTACTTTGAAAAGTTAGACATATGCAATGATTGTTGGCTGTATTGTTTTTATAAAACTGGTAACTAATTAAGAAACCACCCCACTGTCATCAAAGTCAATTCTGACTCACAGACACTCTGTATAAGATTTTCTCATTTGCAGCTCTTTATGGGAACAGACTGCTTCATCTTTTTCTCACTGAGAAGCTGGGAGGGTTGGAGCCTTAATTTTGGGGGTTAGCAGCCCAGTTTACCCAACAGCATGCCCAGGCATACCAGGGACGTACAGAGCTTGTAAAGCATTAGCTCCTTCAACATGTTTTCCATTTACAATTCAGTGACACCGAACATGTTCATCATGTTGCGTGAGACAGTGCTTGGGAGTTTTGTTCTCTGCGAGGCACACCACATTATTATAAAAATGTTTCCTTCTATAAAATGATATTAAAGAATTTCTTCCTGCTAATTGGATTTCTTGCATACAACCTTATCTACCAGAAGGTGAAAATGTTCCGAATGGCTCTCTCCTCCATTAGGCAATATCACCCTACATCCTGCCTTCTCGGAGGCACAACCTGCTGTGGCCACAGAAGATGACGTATCCATTCTAAATATAGAGTTCCAGCACTGGGGAGGAGCTGAGAGATAATAAGAAGGGAGGGGAGGGGGTGGCTCCTGTGCTATAAATAGCCAAGGAACATGTCTACATTTAGAGCTTCCCATATGTGGGATTCGAGCAAATCTCACGCTTTGTTTCCTGAAACAAAAGAAACAAGGGCCGTGTCCAGGTTTCTCTGAGCCTCTGGCACAACTATACTCCTCTGGATAGATTTTTTTTTCCTTTGAAGAACTGGGAGCTCAAAATAAATCCCGACGACCACTTTAAGACCATTCGACCCCCAAGCTGCTACCATACAAAACTTGAGGGCAGGCCTGCCACTGGTGCTGTGCGAAATAACTCTTAAACATTAAAGAAAAAAACGCCTTTCATTTGGCACAATCTTAGTAAGTATAGTGCATATTTCAGTGGGAAGTCCATGTTCCTCTCACAACTTCATCATGGATATATTTTAACAACTTTTGGGGGAGGAACAAGCATCTGGTGGGGGGACGACACCTGATAATTTTAACCATTCCTATAATGGGAAAATGCTGACTAGAGAGAATGTTTGCAAAGATTCTTTCTGCTGCCAGCATGGCCCAGGTGTCTATAAAAATGTCTGCTCAGCGAAAGCATAACCAACCAGCACTGCTGAAAACCTCTGGGTTTTCTCCCCACCCTTCCATTTTTTCTCTCTAGATAATCTACTACAGGAGAGAAGCCCATGTTGAATGCACTGGAGAAATAGCCCGGGGTTATGTTCGGATCATATTTGGTGACTCACCTACATTCCTGTCAAATGGAGAGCAGCTATGTGCTCATGGATTGGTGGAGTCCCAGGAGAAGTTTGGGTCCATAAACCAGTGAATGAATCCCATTAATACATATATATGACTTTTTCATCTGTGACATCAATGACATTTTTTACTTGCCTATTTCTATTCTTTATTAAATAATAAACCCAAGAATAATTTTATACAAATCACTAGTGTATGTAACTATTATTCCTTATTATTACAATGGCTTCTTTACAGGCTACAGTGAGTCCCCAGCTTCAAAATTATGGTCAAGTTTGCCAGTGTGGAACCCCCTTAAGTACAGGTTCAAATCCCAAGTCTACTGTCACAAAATGAGATCTACAAAAATCTTACCTGAAGAAATTCTGTTTGCAACTCTGAACCACGAAACAGACAAGTAAGGATTGGGGCCTGGTGGAGTGGGAGGGGAATCTAAAGGATTAACCAGCTGCATAAATTGCCGAGCGATTTTTCACAGAGGATAGAATCCTTAGGGAAGGTATTGTTTTAGCTAGCAGATATGTCTCCCTCCAGAAAACCTTCCACATACTGGAAGGGACTGGTGATATGCTATACACACAGCACCCCCTTGGACACAGGCCAAAGATGGAAGAGGGAGAGAAATTACTCTAAGCATTTCAAAGACATAATTGCCTCTCTATGAATCACATTTATTTCCTCATTTGAACAGCTTCCTATCTTCTCATATTGAAATGGGGGTGAGAATGAAAGATTGAAGAAGAACGGATATTTACATATTGGTGTAGGTGAAGACTTTTGAACACATTGTGGACCACCAGGAAAGCAATGACAACAAAACCTGTTTTAGCTAGCATGCAACCAGAAAACTCTTGAGAGGTGAGGATGGTAAGACCACACCTTGCTCAAGTTGAACAAGCCATTAGGAAAGCCAAATCAGTGGAAAGGGATATCCTCAATTTAAGAAAGGGTGTGAGCAAAGGTAGGCGAAACTCTACACCAGATAGATGGACGCCATAGCCACAACAAGGAGCTCACGCTTACCAAAGGCCATGAAGATAGCTGATTTGGGCACCAGTTTGTTCTGTCACACATAATGTTGCCATCAATTCGAGTCCTTTTGATGGCAACTAGTAAAAATAATATAATATACAGCTCTAAGACATTAAATGCCCTCAACCCTTTTTCTGGCACTTGATCTGGAAGAAGTAGCTTAAGAAGGAAGTGGTGGGCAAATTAGATGGCGTCCCCCACATAGAGACAGACGAAGATCCAGGAGGCCAAGGGTAAGGAAGCCAGGTAAGATCCATAACATTGTGTCCCAGCCCTTCTGATCCAGAGTGTTAGCCTTTCGAAACTGAAAACTCAGATTCACTGCCCTTAAGCAACGTCAATTCCTAGCTATCCTACAGGATGCAGTAGATCTGCTCTACCGGATTCTCCAGACTAGAAATTGTTAATGGAGCAGATAGGGCTTCCTCTTTTGCTTGAAAGGAGGCTGGTGGATCTGAATAGCCCACCTTGTGGTTAGCAGGCCCAGGCCCCTCGGGGCTCCCTAGTAAGCTGTTGAACAGGGTTTGACATACGGTTAAGTATTACAGTTGAGCAGGATATTTTCAAAAAAACATGCTTTCAGTGAAGTTGGATTTACCCTAAAGCTAAATTAGCCCAAATATCAGGTCTACTCCTTACACAGAACCCTTGCAAGTCCTCTGCACCCAGAGTCATATATTTTTATGCTAATATTATTTCTACCACAATGCATCTCTTTCCATTTTGATTTGGATCTGAAAAAATGGTCTCAGAAGGGTCATGGATATTCTTGGAATTTACCTAAATGATGCACTTAGTTTGGGCTCCATAATTTAAATATATATAGTTCACAATTACTTCCATCATTAGTTAAATTATTTAATCATTTCCATGTAGAAATGACTTGCAGGAAAGCTTCTAACTAGCCATTGGATCCACTCCTGGGTCCTACAGGTGATAATGCTGGGCCAGGGAGCTAGAGACACAAGAACAAGTCCTTGGAGGCCTGGTGCTGAACACATGTGGTAAGAGGAAAGAAGCAAGATTTGCAATAGATGATGCTAGATACTAGCCAGGAAAATTCCTCTAAATCTCAGAGCTCACATATGAAAGAAACCTGATCATTTTCCCCAAAATTTGACAATTCTAAAAATTTCCATAACATTGCCAGTAATGAGTAGTGTAACTGAAAGAAGCTTTTAAGAACCATCAATACTAAACGACAAATTTCAATCAACACCCTGGAGGAAAGACTAAATTATCTTTCTCTTCTCTCTATAGAAAATGGTATGACACAATCTTTGTTTTCATATGAAGAGGCAATCATAGAGCATGCCACCCAAAAATGTGAGGATAAAAAAAGTTTTACAGCAGGATATCAGACACCTAATTAAAATTTTTTCTAGATTTTCTAATTTTATGATATTTGTAAGTTTTTGTTACATTTTCAGTATGTTATGGTTTCCTTTCGGGTTCTGACTGCTCTTTTATGTACCGAATTTTACATTTTAAATATCATATCCTTTAACTTATCATCCCTAGGCTTCCCACTACTGTGTAGAGTCAGCCACCGAAACTTCCCCTGTCTGGCTAAACTAAAGTTAGAAGGATCAATTTCATCATATTTTATTCTCAGACTTTAATATTTAATAGAAACTTTCTGAATAATCCAAAATGCCTTAGTTGTGCCAAGGAAAGGAAGCCTACATTCATGCTTGGGCCAAAATTTCCAAGAAACGCCACCAACTTACCATGGATCAAAATGCTACTGGACCATGGCCCCTCCCATGGAGGATAATGACTACCGCCATCTAACGCAGCTCCCCTTCCTGCTAGACAACTATTTCTCCAGTGCTAAAGGCACGGAAAGCCTAAGTGGGTATAGGTTTTTAATCAGGGAAGTTGTTCTGTTATACTCTTCTTCACTGAGTGGCTATTTCAGCAGGAAAAACTAACTGAAGGGAGGCTAAGTGTTTCCTCCAAGCATTTCCTCTAGGAAAAAAGTCTGGGTAAACAGACAAGGATACTTTCAGTCTGCCATTATAAGCTTGAGACCAAGGCAGTTCAGTCAAGAAACTTCCTGGGTAGAGGGATTGGGATTAGAGCAGAAGGAAATAACCCATATTCTACAGACTGAATGTTATTACCCACCAGAAGGTATTTTCTGTCCATCTTGACAAGGAGTCACAGGAGACAAGAAGTGCAAATATTCTCTCTCTCTTCTCCTTTGGTGTGATCCTGAACTTCACAGGGTCTCCTGTGTTCTCCTGCAGCACTGAACTCTGGTTGTCCCACAGAGGTAACTTCCTTGATAACAACAACAACGATAACCAAACCAAACAACTTGCCATCCAGTTGGTTTAGATTCACAGCCACCTGCTGCATGCAGAGGAGAATGGCCTCATGGAGCTGTCGGGCTGGGACCGTTCAGCGGGAGATCGCCAGGCCTCTCTTTGGTGGAACGCCCCACTCACACTCACAGCCAGCAAATCGCTTATGAATCATAGTAACTCTCAGGACAGGCTGGCACTGTCCTTGAGTGTTTCTGAGACTGTAATTCTTTATAGTAGAACGTCTCTTCTCTCTCCCACAGGACAGGGTAACCACGACACCACCGGGGCTATTGATAGCAATTTTGGTTGGGTTCAGACTCCCAAACTTTCTGGTCAGCAGTGGAGAGCTTAACTGTCTGTGTCACTTCGGACTCTATACTTGAGAACTTGATCTTTTACGATGGGTCCTCTTCCCTTCACTCTTATTTCTTCACTCTTCTACAGATAGTGCCTACCACCTCAGCTACCGGCTCTTGAAGCAATCTTTACCTGAGGGTCTGTTTCTGTGGGAACTCCTAGAAAGCTTGAAGGTATTTCTCAACAGAGTGAACACACTCAGAGTTGCATATCTATTATTGCATGACTTGTTATAATGAACGTCATCGCGTCACCATGTGTCGGAATCAACTTGACGGTAATGGGTTATTTCTTGTTGCAAAGACAGTAGGTTAATTCCTGCCAGAAGCTATTTGTGACCACTAACATCCCCACATCTTGGGTCAGAGATTTGGTTGGGGTGGGTATTTTCCATCCAGATTTAGGTCTCCCTTGATCCCTGGAGAGATTTTGTGGATGAACTCTAAAAATGAATTTTCCATCTCATCTTGATTTATGCTCATGATCTCTCAACTCTGTCATTGACTCTCCTTACTGTAGTGTTCATTGTTCAGGGTATAATGTTTTACCTGCAGACATAGAACTTACAGGACAGGTCCATCACCTCCATTCTTGGCATTCTCATCCATCTACTACTCACCCCTGGCCACAATCTCCATGTCTGCCCTTCTATGTGAGAGCCCAGGCCTTCACATCCAATGGGTTTGGGCTATTTAGGGCAGATCTGGCTCCTCTTCTCAGGAAACTCTGAGGGTTTACTGACCACACAGTTGTATCTCTTGTTAGTTCAGATTCTTGTCCCTTTTGACTTGAATGTTTCATAGCTTTCTATCTGGCTCTTATCTTCCAAAGAGCACAAACAAATGCCCCTGGGCTGCCTACCCCTTAATCCCAGTCATTTACCATAACCTCAAGGAGAACGCTTATTATGAAAAATTATTCAGGCAAAATTCAATGAGGAAATCAAGGTGCAAGAACATGAAAACAAACACTCTCTTTTATGTGCACCTTTGGAGTGCCTTTACATTTCTATGTAACTAGAATGAGTGGAATCAGGGTCAATTGTGGTCCTAGGCATTTAATGAGAAGCATGAAAATCATACTTCCACCAAGAGACCTAGGAGGCAGAGGCTACAGATGGAACCTTTCTTACCCAAACAAGCAAAGGCACATATTGTTTGTATTTCATTATTGCTGTGAAATGGAGAGGAACTTATTTCTGCTTGGGAATACAGGATGGCTCAAATGGTTAGATATTCAGATTTGATGCTTCAAATTCACCCCGATGAAGTTCAGAAGAAATGTCTGGCAATCTGCATCCTAAAGCTCACAGACACTGAGAACTTGATGATGCACACATCTACTGTGACACCTGGGGTCCCAGGAGTCAGAACTGGCTCAACCACAATATACGAAGACCCGCAAAGAAAATCTCAAACATGAATTTTTTATTCAAAAAAGAGGGATCTGTAGAATTATTAAATACCCCTCACTTGCCCCATGACAAATGAACAGCCAATAGGTGAGAATGTGCTTTTTAGTCTGGTACTGCTGTTTCACATGCTCAAGCCAACATATTTGATAACACAGATGTGTCCATGTGCCTTTAAGTATAGTTTTTTCTACAATTTCCCTCTGTACAGTCAGCTTGCCTTCACGCACGCATCACTGGCCTATGCCCTAGCACTCCTTTCCTTCATGTTCAGAGAAAAGGTCTATCCCTGTGGATTTCTGCTTCCAGGTTATATGACTTTGTTTCCTTGGACTCACCCTTGGCCTTAGCAGTAGATGGATCCAAGGCCTTTCTACTAGACACAGATTATGAGAAGACACTTCTGCATCGGTCATCACTTGGTGACGGTCTGTAACAGGTACTTGAGCTTTACCTTCTGAAAAATGTGGTTTAGTTTTAACATGTATAAGCGATGGTGGTGGTGGTGACTCACAACTAAGATGCAGATGATTAGCAAACTCCATAAGTGATCTCTGGCAACATTAGGAAATTCTCTGTTCTAGTCAGCAATGCCCAACCATCTTTAAATTATCTGACTTCACTGGGAAAACCATCAGGTATTTTTCTAGCGTGTGTGTTTTACCCTTGGATGATGTCATCCAGATTTTTCCAATGGTGTGAGTACCGAGGAGAGGTTTATGTAGTCCTTTATTGTGCATCCTCCACTCCAAAGGCATAGTCTTTTGAAATCTAAACAGACAAGACTAAACAGTTGCTGTTGAATAATGGATCTCTGCCCAAATTGCAAAATTAAATTAAAAGGTGAAAGTATGTATATCTTAAAATAGTCAGGGCTAACAGGTTAAGCCACACCCACATGGTTCACGTAAGATTGAGCACTCTTCTACTGTGAAGCTAAATACAAATAATTGATGGTATGTGTCCCTGTTTCATGTGAGCCTACCAAGAGTTCCATAGATGAGCTCTGGGATAGAAGTAGACACAAGGAACTGAACTCTGCTTCCTTGGGGCTTTGATTGCCTCAGTCAAGCCCGCTGAAGCCCAGGGAGTTTGCTGCTATGCTTGTTGCTTTCATTGAAACACATGGTCATCATTAAAACTCTTGTACTCAGCAAATGCTCTTTGGGAGCCTATTCTGGGCCAGGAGATGGAGAATCAGGCAAAGTTACTGGACTTCTGAGATTTATTGCCAAGTCCAGGGAAGAGACAGCCAATGAATAAGTAAAAGCATCCCTAAGAGGGGACTCTGGAAAGAATAGTATGGAACAGACTCAAACAGAATGGACCAGAATGATCTTCTGAAGAACAAGAAGCACAGAAAGGATGGATAATGTGTTCAGGGGCTGTGAGATTCAAGGTAGCCTCCAAAGATGTCCCAATATACATCCTACAGTTTGCGAATCACAGGGCTCTGGGCTCAGAAAGGCAATTGCTGGGTGTTTTCACCTTGCTGCTTTATGGAGCCCAGAGAGTTATAATCACTCTGTGTGTGTTTTCCTTTATTCTCTCATTAGAAATACCTGAGATTGGTTTGCCATGCCTTCATTTCCATCAACAGGGTGTGGTACCTTACTTACAAAGTGGCCGTCTTATTTCCCCTGTACTCTGGTTTTGCTCTGTTTCCAGGCCAAATACATCAGCTGGGCTAGCATGGCCTCAGCTGAGATGGGAACGGGGGCTTCACTTGGCTGCCTACCCTAAACCACAAAAAGTACTTAAGCTTCCAGGCTGTCAATCGTTGTGATTCCCTTTGAGCAATCCTTAACTACTTGTGACATGAGATTCTGAAAGCTTTTTGGAAGTCTTAGTCACTAATGGAAAAGCATCTTACATATTTTATAAAAATATGCATCAAAGTTAACACTCAAATGTGACTTGTTTCTCTTAAACTCTACAGAGTCCTGCCAGCATGTAAATCCATCCTGCAAAAAGCCAGACCCACTGCTCTTGAGTTGATTCTGACTCACAGAGACCCAGCAGAGGGTTCCCAAAGCTGTACTCTTTATTGGAGTGGGAAGCCTCATTTTACTCCCAAGGAGTTTTATATCGCTAACCTTGCAGTTAGCAATACTGACTGGACAGAGCTACCGGTGTTTGTGCCGTCAACTAAAAACAATAACATAATGTGCAAGTCCCAAATTAGCAGGAAAAAGAATAGGATTGTAAGTTCCTTGAAAGTTCACACTAGACACTACATTTTTGTTTCCTCAGAGCCCAGTATAGTACCTGATACAAAGAAGATGTTTATGGCATTGCATTGATGAGAGAGGGGGGACACAAGAGGCTACACAATAGTTTTCGTTGGTTTTCATATATGCATTTGTTGGTTTTCATATATGCATTATTAACTATGGCTAAAATTAAATTGCAGCTTACAACAAAAATGATTATAGGGATTATAGCTGGATTATAAGGATGCTTGAAAACTAAACTCCATCTAATACTTCTGATTCTCAATATATATCAAGGAGACATGGGTTTAACATGCATAACTACTATCCAGGAGAATGGCAACTGTCATTATAAATATAGTTATCATGTGTCAAGTTCTACCCATGTGCCAAGCACCATGCTAGATGCTTCCTGAGGCTCTTCTCTCTCCTCAGCAATCAGCATTGGCTCCATGATGTAAAATATTTTATAAAAAGTAAAGAGACTTTCTCTAAGCCATCACTTCCATTTGGGCCCTCCTACTTTTTCCTTTATTTTAGCACCCACCACTCACATTTTATTGATTTACTTGTTCAAATATTTATTAGATTCCATTATCTTTATTAGATTGTAAGTACTATGAGAGCAGGCACTTTATCTGCAGTATTTACCCCCTGGATATTCAGAAATTAATGTAAATTCAATCCATAGTTGATTGCATGAATGATTTCATCCACCCTTTAAATCCCTTCTGTCAAAAGCACAGGAACAGGAACAGGAACCTCTTTAGTTGCTAAGGTCCATGCTCTCGTCCAGACCCATGCCAACAGACACCAAAGAAACAAACCAGGTGAGGAAAGCCATTCCTTCCCTCCTTCTCCTACCTTTCCTGGAATCAAAGTTTCCACATCTCTCTTCACTTGCCGCACACTCTTAAAGGAAGACAAGGATACAAGTTCATGCATGCTAACTATTTCTAAGCTTAGATCTCCGTTGTACCCCTAGAAGGGAAGGTTATAGAATTTGAAGCATGGGAGTCAGGTTTATAAGCCCTCTCTGAATAGCCTGAACCATCACTGCAGTGTAGACATGTCCTAAGGCCCCGACCAGAATCAAAGAAGTTGATTTGTGTGAACTCACCGGCAGACAGCAAGGGTAGAACCAAGGTGAAGGTGGCGGATGAATTTTCCTGTACTGCAGCTTGCCCATTTAAATCCGAGACCCTCCACCTCGAAGGTACCCTGTTGAATGACTCACTCCTGGCTATATTTGTGCCTCAAAAAATATTGGGTAGAGATTGCGCTGGCCCTGGCTCCTGTTCCACAATGATCTCACTCTGGTCCCTGGTCCATAATGATGAGGTTCTCTCTGAATTATAACCTACAGCAGATTTTCAGTTACTCCTTTCGGGAAAAAAAAAAAAGGACTTTTAGCTTCCTTAGAGTTTAAATTTTACCTCTAGGTAAATACCTCTTTTTCTCGCATATATTTTCATTTCATGAATGTGATGGATGAAAACAGGAGCCAATGTTTTAATTGCTCTAATAAAATGAATCATCTCTTTCATTCGCATTTTACTCCTCGCAAAGATATTAAAATAAAAAAATCTGTAAGTGCATTTCTGAGAGTACTTAAATGGAAGTGAATCTCTGAGGTTCCTAACTACATTTCCCATAGTAGGCTATTTAGAATGTATCTTTAAAGTGGATTAGCCATCTCAGGGGACTGGTGATGGGCCATGGAGTCCCCTCTTCCAAGTTGCCAGTTCAAATTCAGTCCACACTGTAAGCACTGAAGAAAAAAAAACTTTGCAACTGATGATGACTTGGCTGACTTTGTGGAAGATGGTTCTGTGATTTCTCTCCAGTTACTAGTTCCCATATAGCTACATCACAAATCCTACCATCACTTCTGATGCACTAAAGGAAACCATTTCATGATAGGAGAGCCAAAAGAAATGTATGTGTGCACACGCATACACACAAGTACACACAAACACATATAAACATATGCACATGCACTCATATAGCTTAATACACTAATTTTGGCTGAAATCCTTAAGGCACTGGTTCTTGACCTGTGTGTCACGACGACCCCTTTGGGGGAAGAATGACCCTTTTTCACAAGGGTCGCCCAATATATGACAATAGCAAGATTACAGTTCTGAAGTAGCAAGAAAAATAATTTTATGGTTGGGGTGCCACCACAACCTGAAGAACTATACTAAGGGTTGCGGCATTAGGAAAGTTAAGAACCACTGCCTTAACGAGATAATAAGGGATGTGTTTTAACTATTTATTTGACAACACTCAATTCAGTCCAAACTGTTCAACAACTTAGGAATTTGCCTATAACCCTTCTAAGGTCTTTCTCCCTCTGCAATGGATTTCTGCAAGGAGATGAAAGTACCTTCACTCAAGCCAGCTCTGCCATTCACGGTGATGAGACAGAAGATGGCATTCATCTTCAGGGATGTCAATCTGGAAGCTTTTAGGAATACCAGCCTGCACTTAAAGTTCAAAGACAACTGGCAGGACTCTTCAAAAATAATACTTCTCCTCAGAACACAACATAGGTGACCCAGATGCCAGAAAATAGCACACCATGTGGGACTTCTTTTCTCCTTCATCTCTTGCATCCAGTCCCTCATCTGAGCTTGTTGCCCGACTTTCTTTAGACACCCTCAATTCACCTTACAGAGCCACATGCTTTCTCTTGTCTACAACTGCCTACTGGTCTTCCTTGCCTCTTGTTTTATGTCAACTGCTCCCCGTGGTGGTGATGAGTGATCAAGAGTGTGGCTGCTAACCATGACGTGGATGGTCTACCCCCACTCCGTGGTTCTCCGGGAGAAAGACCAGGCTAACTGTGCCCATAAATATTGTAGCCTGGAAAAGCCCATGGGGCAGTCTCTAGTCTGAGTCGAAATAGTCTTGATGGCACTCCGCAACAATATTCTCCATGACCCTTCCAGAGTGTCTCCCCAAATATCCCTCTTTGGTTAATAGTCTTCGTTGGCTCCCCTTGCCTTGAGAATGAGGTCCATGCTCCTAAGCCTGGCCAGAAAGGGCCTTTGTGACTTCACATGCAAGATTTCCTTTTCTGTCTTCATACCATATACCCTAGTCATATGATTCCTAGAATGATCATGCCTTATACCTGCTAGGGAGTGCTGGTGGAGTAGTGGTCATGTGTTGGGCTACTAATAGCTGCAAAGTCAGGGATTGAAAACTACCAGCCACTCCTTAAGAGAAAGACAAGACTATCTACTCCTGTACAGAGTTACAGTTTTGGAAAATCACAGGGTCAATTCTATGAATCACCTTCAATTTGATGGCAGTGAATTTGGTTTTGAGGTATAGATGGCTGCCTTCTATGCAAACTTTCAGATCCTTATAAATTACTCTTCTTGACCCAGCTTAACTGTCATTTTTTCCCAAGGAATGTATTCTAATCCTTCAAAGTTTTGGATTGAAGTTGTTCTTACTATCCTATCATTTTACTTACTGTACCACAGAGTAGAATGTTAACTCGTTTAGGCAGGAGTTGGGACTTCTTCAGGAGTTCCTGACTGATGCAGTAAACACTCTTAGCTACCAACAAAAGGCTACTAACCTAATGGCTACTAACCAAATGGGTTCAAGTCACCTTGATGTGCTTTGAAAGAAGGTCTGGTGATTGATGTCCATCAATTAACCAGTGAAAACTCTATGAGGAACACTCTTCTCTGACCCACACGAGTTTCCAGGACTTGGTATCAACTTGTCACAATTGGTTTTGATCATAGTCACTGTTGATTTCCTAATCACTGTCGTGGTGCCTCTGACACATGGAGAGAAGCCAAGGTGGCATAGAGGGTATGTGTAGAGCGGTTAAACCAAAGGTCAGCAGTTTGAAACCCCCAACTACTCCAAGGGTAGAAAAATGGAGCTTTCTAATCTCATAAAGAGTTATAGTCTCAGAAACCCTACAGGGGCAGTTCTACCCTGTCCTATAGGGTCTCTGTGAGTTGGCATTGACTGGGTGGCTGTAAGTTCTGTTTTCGTTTGGATATGGAGATCTTCTAGGACAGAGCAGGACTGCTCCTCTGTGTTTCCAAGGCTATACATCTTTATAAGGGCGGCAAACTTTATCTTTTTCCTGCAAACCTGCTGGTAGGTTAGAACTGCTGACCACATGGTGATTAGCAGCTCAACTGGTCATTCACAATACCACCAGGCTGAATCAACTCAAGGGTAGTGAGTGAGTGAATGAGTGAGTTTCATTTCTAGGTTTCAATATATAAAGAAGGGTTTCAAAAGCTTGGTAAAAAAATGGAATCGCAAAATGATAGAAGTTTCCACAAACTTTTGAAGCTCTCTCATTGTTGGGATAAATAAATAAGGTCAGAATGTTGAAACTGGCTTATGAAATTTCTTCTATTGCAGGGCTATTTTTTCCTTCTCTGTGTCCTATAATAAACCTACCTTGTATCCCAAACTCATTCTGCTCTTTCTTTTCCCTAGTCTTGCAACAGATCCCTCAGTGTACTTGTATGAAATAGAGAACAGCAGAAATAAAGAAGAGAGCATCCTGGGATCCCACACGCAAAGCCACCTTACAAAATATCAGAAATGAACTGGACTGCTAGCCACAAGAGAAACCAGGCAATAGCCCTTCAACAGAGCTTTTATGTATTTATAAAACTTAGTTTGTCCCTATTTGAAGAGTTTTAGGCAGGACCTTACCTTAAGACAGTGGGATATATTGGATCAATGGGGTGCTGCCCTTTGTGACTATATAGAGACTTTATAGAGGAAGGAAGAGAGAAGAAAAGAATGGATAAGGAGTTGATATAGCATATTTGAAAAAAGAGAATACATGGCAAGGGTTGAAAGTAGAAATCATAAATAATAAAGAAGAATCAGGGAAGACAATTGTGAATGTTAGGTCAATTGTGCCAATTAGACCAATAGGAACATGTGGGAAGAGTTTGATCAGGGCTCAGCTTGATCAGAGAGCGACTGAGATTAATAAAGATGGCCAGCATCACAGATCTCTCTTGCTCCCTGGTGATTGACCAGCATGTTGCTGCTTTAGCTAGTTCTCTGCCTCAACCTGTGTGCTACGCTACTGTTAGGCAAAGGCAACACTTGGATCATGTCACTAGAGCTTGAGGTTCCTTTGAGATCTGCTTTGCCATGCTGCCGCTGTGTATATCATTTAAGCTTGAGACTGGTAGATTCTGTAGTTGTGCATTACTTGAGTTCAATATCTACTGACTATTGCTGACCCACCCTGCTGCCTGCTGCCTGTGGGCAGACTCTGCCTTTTGTCTTTGGGAAGTCTCTACTTTCTTGACCTTGGACCTGGCAGCCGATATAAGTTCTAGGACTTCCAGTATATGAACTGTTCCACAAAGTGAGTTGAAACTGAACCCTCTGTACTGCTATGTGTGGTAATTAGCTGTTATATTCCTTCCCGCTGTATAAATCTATTTATATATCTATCTATAGTCTATCTATCATATATTTATCATCATAAGTGTTCTGGTTTTGTTTCTCTGGAGCATCCTAATGCAGTAGTTACATAATCTGTTGTCAACTTGAAGGGGTGGAGTTTAGCCTGTCAATCAAGCAGTAGCTTGCTGACCTCACTTGGAGGTGCTAAGGAGATAAATAGCTCTCTGGAGGCAGGACACTGGTTCACTCCCTGGGAGAGACATTGCAGCTTATAAGACACTTGGAATTAAGCTAGTACCCTGAGCTGGGGAAGCCACGTAGAGACCCCTGCCAGCACTGAGATGCTTACAATGCCAGTGGATCCACAAGACTTCCCACCCACTGGTGAGTGATCTTCCTGCATTTGGTGCCACTGCATGTGTTTTGTGAATCTGAAAAGGACTTTATAGATTGGTGTCAGGCATATGGACTAATATAGTACTTAAGGACTTGATCTGGACTGGACTGGGATGTTTTCTTAATCTACAATTACTCTTCATATAAAGCTCTTTCTCACACACACTTGAGTCTCTATGAATTTGTTTCTTTAGTCTAACCAGACCAAAACACCTACCTAACACAGCAATGGAAGAATGAAGATCAGAAGATCTGAGAAGGAAGAATGGATAAGAAAATGGGTAGGATCCATGGGAAAAAGAAGAGGCTTCAATCAAAAGAGATTAATAGAGTAGGTAGAGAAGAAGTAGAAAATAACAGGAAAAAAAGAGAGAGGAAAAAAGGTAGTAGAATCTTTATTTTGATGGTTGAATACCTGGATGGCAGAAAAAGAGATGAAAAATCAAGGAGTGCCCCAAACTTTGAAGTAATTTGAATTGGATTCCAGTCTACTGTGCTACATGTTCATTATAGACAGTGGTAGGCCCTCCCACCACCAGATAAAGAAGAGTAAAAGCTCTTGTCTTAATAGTAAGACCATAATATGATCAGGTCTTAAGGAATATGTCATTCATTTATTCCATCAACATATATTAAGCCATTCACTGCACTAGATGTTAAAGATCCAACTATAAGACACATCACCTCTGTCTCTTGGGAGACTACAAATTTAAGGCACTAAATCTCTCTTTTATTTTTTCAAATAGGAAAGAACCATTTACTTTATATTGCACAGCAGGCATAATCTGTGAGAGCTGGTGGAGGGAGGGTGGGGGGATAGGTTCGAAACAGAGGCAATATTATGCCTTGGTCCAAAGCTACAGGAAACGGAATTTCCCCCCGCTTCTCACCATCGAGTGAGATGACATTATGACATGTGCCCATTTAAAATGGAACTGCAATCATAAAAATGCCAAAAACGGGGTGAAGAAAAACATTAGCGGAGCGAAACCATAGAATATTAAAGACAGACATAACTAAAGAAAGGCATAATAAATACAGGGTACTTTAAATTCTCTTTGTCATAGGACTCTACTGCAATTTGACTCCCAACCCCACTAAAGTCATTCTAAATTGATTCCATTGGTATAACGAGTCCCTGTTGATAACACCAAAACACGTGGTCTCCCAAGAGCTCCTTACAGGGCAGCCTGAAGAGGCTGTGGCCACCAGGATGTTCACAGAAGGATCTGACAGTCACTTTGCAGGGCAAGCCCACATACAGACAAGCAGACTGAGATGTGGTGTCTCCTACTGAATAAGAGAACAGGGAGCCAACAGTTTCTCTTTGTCCACACGGGGACATTTTAGATGCACAGTTAAGGAGCGTGATCTGTCAAGATACTCAACTCTCTAGCTTTCTTGCCTATGTCTTAGATGCTAAGAGTTGTGCTGCATTACAGATTTTCTGCAAGAACTATCCTATATTTGTGCCACATATTACAGCTTCCCACTTAATTTAAGTAATGGTGAGAATTGACATGGCACTCCCACTGAGGTCATGGTTGCTCACATACTATTGATGCCTCTATAAGGAAAGGCCTTTGAACAAGAATGAAGAGATTTCAAATACCTTTCATAACCTACCCTTCCCTCATCCACTGTATAAAATTCAGTTTGGAGAGCCCATACAATAGAAGTCAATGGGGCACCTGATCCAAGGGACTGCACTTCCATTGCCTAGACCTCAGTAACCTCTAGGAGATGGTAAAGGTCAAGAGTTTTCCTAGCCAAATAGCTTCTGACAATTTCTCTAAAAAATGTGTGACATCCCCATAGCTCCACAGCCCTTTGCGGTTGTTGTTTAATTTCTCAAGGGATTTGCATGAAAGCAGGATCGTTGTTTCTGGAGGATTGATCCACTTGCTCCTTACTGCACCATCTTGTCCACCTTGGTGACATCACAGCTTCTGCTACAGAGCTCATTTTAATATCACAAAGGATTGTGATTTCAAGTGGAAGCAGCTAACCTCTTATACAATAAAGACCCCATTTTCAAGCAATTGTTTCTGATAATCAAATGCAAGAGAAGCAAATTACCTTGAATACAAAATAGACGTTTTATACCACAAATAGATACTAACATTGCCTATAACTTTACTTCTTAAGGCTGTGGAGAAAGTTAGGACAAAGACAGAGACAAAAGAAACTGAAAATAAACAAAGCACTTTTAAATGTTGAAAATTTTCCTCTTTTTGACCTGTGTCAGTGCTGTTTGCCTACCAACATAAATCATTGTTCTTATTTTTTTACGACATCATCTGCACTTCACTGAGTAACATCAGACTACAAATACATTTTGAAATGTGACATATTTAGCAGAAATTATTTGTTTTGCAAATATAGGGCCATTTAACTCATTTTCTATCCTTCTATTAGCCTCACATAATTTAACATTTCACTTACACCTGTTACTTATATTATCACAATTAGCAATTACATTCCAGTGATTTTAACCTCAGTAGTGTACACAGATGAAAGTATGTCCCTACTCATTCTATATCCCTGACATAAATAGAAATGGCTCTTTCTTTCTTCTTCTTCTTCTTTTTTTTTTTTTAAGAATTGGTCCTTTCTACAGAATGGAGTGAAATACAAGATGGTATAAAGTAAAAGGTTAAGGACAGGTAAGAATAAATACAACTGGATTTATAATCTATGTAGATAAATCTAGACAATTTATGATGGAATCCTAACTGGTCACTAAGACAAAATTGGTGATACACAACTTTTGAAGCAGTTTTTAGGAAAGGCAAAAATACATGAATACTATGTTTATGTAGTGCACTTGCAAAGTCAAAAAAGCAAGCACATGAGGGAAGGGGGCCTCTTATAAAATGATGATCTCTTTTGACTCCTCTGGTTGAGTACAACACTGCACCTGGAGAGAGAGGGCCTTGAGTTGTGCTCTTGTGGGAATGTTCTAGCTTTCCTCTGTCAGACAGCCTGGTGCTAACCCACCCTGGTTCACTTGTAGCATGATGCTTAGTTCTTAGCTGAACAGAGGATCAGGGAAATAAAAGGACCAGAATTGGGTTCTTTCCTCATCCCTGTAAGTAGAATCATCAACTTGATGGCACACAATACCCAAGCATCCTATTGCAAGAAGTAAAATTCTTTTTTACTTACAACTAGTGAATAAGGCCTGATATTTTCTTAAGACCTAACATGTGGCTTAAAATCCTTTAAACTTGTTCGTTTAGCAAATAATAATTGATGGTCCTTCATAAATTTAATTGAGGAAATGTGATTTTAAAACAAAACAAAACACAACATCACTTGGGGGACCCTAAGTGATTCCAAGACACATGTATCAGGTCTCCTGCCTTGTTTCTACAGTTCTGTGAGGGCAAACTCTTCAACCCTAATGCGGTCTTGTAACATGAAGGTCATGTGCAAGTTCACCTCTAAAGGGAGAAAAGTTCCCAGATGTCTTCTGCTTTAGATACTTAAGTCACTCCCACACTGTTTTTCAGCCTGTCTTATCAATATCAAAATGTTATACCGAATAACTAAAATTCTATGGGGAAACAGGAAAAATAATTACTTCATTATATTAGTCTAATTTCTTCCACAGGGAGCCTTGTGCCATTGTGATTCTATGCTGGGCTGCTAACTGCAAAATCTTCTGCCCAAATCCATCAGCTGCTCCTCAGGACAAAGATGAGGCCTTCTAGTCCCATAAAAATGTACAAGCTCACAGCGGCAGCTCGATGCTGCCCTGGTAGGATGGCTGTGAGTCAGGATGGACTCAATGGCAGGGAACGTGTTGGTTTTGTTTGTTTGGAATCTCTTGCACACATCTTTGCTTGAACCTAAGTTTCTTTTATCACTTTTTTTTACAGGACAATGTGCTAAGTGTGTTGATATGGCATCAACTGAAGGCTGCTCTTGATGTTGCACTTTCTCGTACAACATGTTGATGGCCACAGTTGTTGGGGTGTCATTGACAGCGCGTGACAAACCCATGCATATCTGTGTAGAACGGCTTCATGAGCTGTCAAACGTGTGACTTTTCAGAAACAGATCTTCAGGATTGTCTCCCCCCAGGCATCTCTGGGTGGATTTGAATTGGTCAAGGGTACATCTAACCATCAAGCACTTAACCACTGTGCCACCTAGAGATTCCAGGCAGATATGAATTCTCAGGTTGTTAGGTGCTTCATTAATGAAAAATACTCAACCATCTCCTGCTGAGCAGATTCCAAGTGCAAGGCTATCTGTCAAGGCAGTCAATGGAAACACACAGGAGATCAATCCAGCTTCAACTTTGCAACTAGCTAGATCAGTGGCTCAGTAAATCCCTTCACTCAATGCCAAAGACCCATGACCTCTGTTCCCATAGCCATCAAACTTCAGTCAGAAGACTATTGTCCCTAAGTACATTTCAAAAACAGATATACCTTTCCATTCAATCAGGGGCAAGTCCCTGCACACACCTAAATGAACCATGCTGTGTCATGTGGTATCGCAGCCCCAATGAGATATGTCTTGATTTAATAGAGAAATAAAAGCGACATAAGATCATAAGCTAAGACTATCATAAAGTGCATGCAGGCACCCTATACTTTAATACTCCCAAGCTGCTTTTTAACTCTGAGTGAAACAATTTGCCTAATGTCTATAAAAATGGCTCAATTAATTTTTCATCTTTAAATAATAATCTGTGCTCTGTAATATGCACTAATAGAAGTTTGTCTTTTCTCCTGTTCTTTTACTATGTATGGAGTCTAAAGATTTATGGATAGAAGCAGTGTTGATTTCTGAATAACAGAAAATCATGTACAAAAAGAAAGTATATTTCAAATATATTTTGGAAATATATATTTCCAATGACTATGTACCAATATTCTAAATGAAAAAAACTGAACAATACAAAATTGACATGACTACTAAACCAAAACTAAACTCCCCCCACCCAAATACTCCATCACATCCCCTTGCCTTCTTTAGTAAGTCATTCACTCCATGAAAAGTGTTTGGAGGCACCTACTGTGTTCCAGGAGGTCCATCTAGCACACTGGTTGGACACAGGGCTGCTATCAGAAAAGGCGATAGTTGATACCCACCAGCCCCTCCATAGGAGAAAGACATGAAAATCTGTGTCCATAAGAATTCCACAGTCTTGGAAAACCCTATGAAGGAATTTCACATTGTCCTGTAAGGTTTCTGAGTCCAAACCAACTTGAGGGCAGCAGACTTATTTACAAAGTCTTAGATTCACTTAGATTCACTATTCTAAGTTGAGACAAGCAAGAGGGTGGTCAAGGGACACTTCAATGACTAGGTTGCCTTAGAAGGAGGAGTCCAATTAGTGAAGGAGTGCACCATGAGGCTATATAAAATATAAAAGAGCATTTCAAATAGGTGAAACGACCAGTGCAAAGATCCAAAGTCAGGAGTACACCTGGAAAATTAAAAAAAAATAGGATGGTCAAGGTGTTTGAAGCAGATAGACAGTGGGGAGAGAAGTTAGAAATATAGTCAGGGAGGAGAGGCAGACCAAAGCAGTCAAGATCTTCTGGAACACTCTGAGGACTCAAATTTTGACTAAGGGAAAAAGAGAAGCACAGCAATATTTGGAAACAATTATGCGTTAAGATCTCTTTTATCTCAGAAGAATCATCTGCACATTAAACATAGACAAAAATTGTGAAGTTAAACAAGCTCAGCACATAGAAATGCCACTTCTCAAGGAATCTAATGTTGAAATATTCTAAATATTGATCATCAAAAATGCTTGCAACATTAATTTTTATCAAATGTGTTTTTGAATGTTGGAATGCTACCCAAAAGTTGGTTTAAAAATATCATGATCAGCTAAAACTGCAAGCAGAAGTTTGCAGCAAACCTCAAAAGCTTGAAATATCAAACTGTAAAAAAATATTGATTTGAAGCTATATAAAATATTGGATTCAAGGGAAAAAAATAAGAATAATGGCTCTGCCATTTATCAGTTTGAGCAAATTCTTTACCCTGATCAAGCCTTGGTTTCTCAATCTTTAAAATGGAGAAAACAATCTTTAGTTTGCATTGCTGAGAAAATAGGATTGTTGAAAAACACTTCTATTCAGGAAAAACTAGCTTCCCTTTTAGTAAAATTACTTGGGGCCATGTTTGTTTTGAAGAAGTAATTATTCTAAAAATGATATTGTTTAATGTATGTGTGCGTAAGTTTTATTTGCTGTCTCATGATTAATATTAATCTGTCCAAAACTCAAACAGTATTTATAACCAGTCATTCATCTTTTCTTGGCCACAGAAATTCCACTTATAACTTGAAAAAAGAAAACATCTTCATAGATTTTGCATAATAAAATCAATCAGTGTATTTGATCGGATGTGAGATTCATTTTTAACTGGATATGTCCATTAATGATCAGATGGACAGGTGGGTAGTTGCACAACTGCACCCCAAAAGTAAAAGCCTGGCAGTAATCATCAATTCCACTAATACGTTAAATTAGGTTCTCATCTCTAATTTGGAAGTACAGTTTGAATCTCAATAAACACGCAGACTTATCTTACTACATGTAACCTCATGAATGAATAGCCCACCGGCATCGAGTCAATTCCAACTGATAGCGGCCCTCTGTAGAGTTTCATAAATCTCGTCTTCATAAATCTTTAAGGAAGCACACAGCCTCAACTTTCTCCTGAGAAGCAACAGGTGGGTTTGAAATGCCAAACTTGTAGTTAATGGTTCACTCTACAGTACTACCAAGGCTCCTTGGAAATGAATTAAAAAAGTATGAGCTTGACAAAGAGCAAGGAGTTAATTCCTTGATTCCAATAGCTATTATATTTACCACTCTGTAATTAAACACTATGTGCCAAATACTGAAGTAAGAACCTGAAACCCAACGAATAAGGCGCAACCCTTTGCCATTCATTCAATTCTGAAGCACAATGACCATATGGGACAGAGGAGACCTACCTCGTGCAGCTTCTAAGACTTACAATGAGGGGGAAGCACAATGTCACACCCAAGGAGCTGGTGGATTCAAACCACAGACCCTTTTGTTGGTGTCCCCAGGCCTCCTAAACAAAGTCTGAGGGGAAGGCAATGGGAGGAGGGGCACAAAAGCACAAATAGAACCAGTGCCTGCTCTCAGAGAGCTTATTATCTCCTGCTCTCTGTGTGTGTCTGTGTGATTCCAAAAAATTGAAACCATCAAATGATGGAATGTGTTTTATCTCAGTTCTTATTTATCTTGCCTGTTTGCAAGGTTTTAGAGAGGATTTAAAAATAAAGTAGAATCTCAACCTGGCCAAATTTATGAGGTAAATGATACTTAATCCAAGATTTCCCCAAATACGGAAAACTCTGGCCATACAATCTAATGTTCTGAAAGGAGACAGTGTGTTCTAGTTAAGAAATTAATCTGTATAGCTATGGGAACCAATTGATTAATTCCAACAACATGTGTTTACTCTCCGGAATGATGCTGCCTGGCAATTGATACACAGCAGCCAAAAACTGAGTGGTATTATTTCTATCAGGCTGCCATCGTACACAGCGCACCACTTTGAAACTGTGACCTAAAAATAGGAAAGGAGCCTTTAAACTTTTTACCACCAAGGACAGCAGACACCTTTTAGAGTTTTCCCTCATGAGTCCTGTCGTTTGACTCTCTTCTTAGCAATAATGTTCCTGCTTTTATTAATGAAAACATTATCTTGCCAGTCAGCATTTGCAGTTGGCATAGGGGAACTGTTGTCAAAGGGGAAGAGAAGAAGAAAGGGGGGCTTTCTGTAAAAGTAAAACCAAAGAGAGGTTCCAAAGACAAACCCTACTCACTGTCATTAAGTCCACTTAATGCAAACTCATGGTGACCCTGTGGGCCAGGGAAGAACTTCCCTGTGAGTCTCTGAGATTTTGGCTCTTTATGAAGTAGAAAGCTTCATCTTTCTCCCACGGAGCAGCCGGTGGTTTTGAACTACTGAGCTTGTGGCATACCGCCCGGTGTAACCACTAAGCCACCAGGGCTCCTAAGGAGAGGTGAGATGGCACAAATGATTGGTTACATTGACCTGCATATGATTGGTTCGAACCCACCCAGCAGCAGGCTGGGAGAAAAGGTTTAGGGTCTGCTTTGGTGAAGATCAGAGGCTCTGATCTGTGGAGTAGTTCTACTCTGCAACACATGAGGGTCTGCGTGGAACGTGACTCCTGGTGAAAACAGCAGTGCCGATTGTGACTGCCTGTCTGATTTAGACTTCTAAAATTCCTGCAGAGGGGTTATTTGCCCAATATTTCCTCTAGAGACTCCAGATGGGGAACTCTTCACATCTAATCTCTTCCTATCACAGGAGGCCCAGACTGGAAAAATTTTGCAAGTTAAATCCAAGGACAAAGAGTTTGTAAGTAAAACAAACAGTATAGAGAGCGTTCCCCCCTAGAAGAAAGTGATGGACAAAGCGCTGTTAGAGTCCACCTTCTACCACTGCACTTCCATCACAATTGGTTGCCACACACAGACACATCGTGCTCCAGAGTAAGAGAAAACTCTCAGGATTGAAGCCTGTCAAGGAGCCTTGGTGGCACAGCAGTTATGGGTTGGCCTGCTCATGGCAAGGTCAGCAGTTCAAAACCACAGTCCACTCTTCTGAAAAAAGAGGAGGCATCCCCCACCCGTGCAGAGCTATAGTCTCGGAAATCCGCAGGGGCAGTTGTCTCCTGTCTTAGAAGGTTCTCATCGACTTGTTGGTAGTGTGGGAAAAGTAAAGAAATCACAACAACACATACAAGGATTGGTTTTATAATCTCCTTCTTAATGGGCCTGTGTCAACCAAAGAGCAGACTCTTCTGCCATTTAGGACATTTAATTTAAATTAAAAGGTAACCTGGTGTCTGTGTTTATTGTTTATCATTGAATCAACTCTGACTCCTGGTGAGCTCAAGCTTCCAGAGTAGCACTAGCCTGAAGGCGTGCATGACTGTGCTCTTTCAGAAGCAGGCAGAGCCCCTCCAAGGTGCCAGTGGGTGGGTTCTGACGCCCCACTTTTCAGCTAGTGGTGAAGAACTTGACTTGTGCCACTCACCTGAGGACTCCTACAGTACCATATATTGCCACTGCTTTTTAAATGGCCCTTGTTACCATTAGAAGATTAAAAAAGGCAGCAGAAGAAGATGTGAAACCATGACTTTTCTATACCGAATATTTAAATTCTCACTCCTTTGCTGCTATGCATGTCAGAATTATATAGCCTATGGAAGTTTATAGGACAAGTCATCTCTCCCTTATTTTTAACTTGTCAATTTCATTCACATGCAAATCGCAGTGCTCTTTATTGATGATATTTCACCCTCAACTATGTTACAGCTTATTTTTAGTAGATCAAAAGCTAACAAGAATTAAATAAATTCACTAGGAAAACCCCTCAAATCTAACCAGGTGATTCACTTCGCTTTGAATTGGCATGGCCCTGAAGTACAGGATTAAATCCTTTTGGTTCATTATCAGATTTTATCTGCCCTCTACAAATACAGTTTACAAAGACAAACACATGCTCAATGCCCAACTTAACTTACTGTGTTAGGAAGAAAACTAGGATCCATCATGGCGTAGTGGCTACGCATTCAGCTGCTAACTACAAGACCAGCAGTTCAAAACTACCAGCTGGTCTATGGGAGGAAAAAGAAGCTTTCTAAAGGATGAGAAACTGATATCGAAGGTCTGAGTGGAAAAGCAGATATTTGGAGGGAGATAATGGCAGCAGGCATGTGAATATACTTGGCACAGTATATGTATTCATGTATTGTGAAAAGTGATGTGTGAGTCCCCAGTGAAATGATTAAAGAAGAAGTTTTCTATTCCCGTAAAGAGTTACAGTCTCAGAAACTCACAGGAGTAGTTCTGCTTGGTCCTTTAGAATCACTATGGGTTGGAATTTACTCATTTGGGGTAAATGAGTGAAGGATGAAATTGGAAGCTATTTTAAGTGTGTTAAGACTCAGATGTAACTGAAAAATTAGGTAATATAAAAACCCACTGCTTTTGTTTACTATACTTGGTAATATGTTCATCTGAGTGGTTGATAGGTGCTACTTAAATTATTCTATTAATTATGCCCTTGATAATTTAGCTTATTCATCTTAAAAGTACAATCTGCATAATACTTCAATGAGCACCACAGGTAACTTGGAGCCAATACTGCACTGTCGTTACCAAATGACTGGCTAATGGCAGTGATTGATGACCACTCTTCAGTAAACTAAACTCTTGCCCATGGAATTTTAGAAACTACTTTGCTGTTTTATTTATTACTACCAGTGACAAGGCTGACTTCCTCTGCAAGTATTTGATAAACTTTATCAAATGTGATACTTCTAATACTTGCAATCCTGTGTAATTTCATGCTTTGACTAATCCATCAGGATATTTCTTTAGATCTTTAAGTGGGTTGTAGTGATTTCAGAGAAGCTCTGAATTCAGAGAAAACTTACCAAAAGGGATATTTCATCATTCTACAATGACGCACATACAGTTTGCTAGTGTAGTAGAATGCCCCAGTATCCTAAAATAATAAGATTTGTTGTGACTCCTTAACTCACCTACAGATAACGGGGAAGACTAAGAGAAAAAGAAAATAAAGGTCAGAGAAGGAGGCGGGAACAGGAGGAGACTGAGATAGACAGAGAATCCCCATCACCATATGGCTTCAGTCGAAAATATTAAAGGTATTTTCCCACACTACCATGTAATTGCTACAAAAAACCTTTAATCTCTCCTTCTGTAAAAGGGGAGGTGTGGGCACTAAGCCAATAGACATTTACATAACAAAGTAATTTACTGGACTATTGGATAATTTACAACAGTCTACTCAGTTCCGTGCCTCAAAAGAGCAGCGCTTGTAAAGAGTCTTCTCCCAAATCCAGTTGGAATTCCTGGTGAAGGATGAGGGAGTGGAAAATTCCACTCCGGGAAATATTGGTAGCATAAAACACTTCCCTTTCTTGAATGAGTCTCAGGTTATCTTCTTTGATGGGGTCCAGAGTTTTCTACACCGTGGTTTTACCTGGTGTTCTTTCATTCTTTCTTTCTGATTTTAGGCCATCTACATGGGCTGAGCAGTTAGTAGGCATAGAAAGGGTCATAAGTGCTGAGAAATCTCACGTGAAGAAAACACAAAACCAACCCCAGGTCATCATGAATTGATAGCATTCCAGGCACAGGGGCAGGGAAAGGTCTGATGTCCTCCAGAGTGTATCTTAAAGAAAACTCAGGATACAAACATTCATGATCACTCAAAGGGAGCGAAAAATTTAGAAATAATTCTGAATGATACTAGTCTAGTCCACCATCACCTTTCCCTCGTTAAACTCCAGTGCTCAAAGCTCCCCTGCAGCAATGTTGGGCCCTTATACAAAACCACAGCTCGAACAGCAAATAGCCCAACCCCGCACAGCAGGCATCACCACTACAAATCATCACCATCAATCACTCTGACTTTTTGACTCCTTCGAGGCTGACAGCCACTGTGCGCGATGGGTGAAGCAAGCAAGCTCCCTCAACTTTACAGGGGAGCTCCGTGAAACCTGCGGGGTCAGGGGGCTGTTCAGTGTCCCAAAGCTAAAGCGCAGAGCTCATGCCTCCAGTACAAGCCTGGGTACAGGATTCCCATGCAGAGCTTTTCCGAGATGAGGTATATTTCCTCTCATCCGAATTGGTGCCGAGTGAAGATACCAACCCAAACCAGACTCTCTTCCATCTGGTCCATTCTGGCTCTTGGCTAGGTTTACCCTGACAGTCCATCTTCACAGGAGAAGACAGCTACTTCTTTCTCCCAACTCATGGCTAGTGGGTTTGAACCCCCAACCTTGCAGTGAGTAGCCCAATGCTTCTTCCACAGCTCCACCAAGGCCCCTGTGGTCTCACAAATAATCCAAACCCTGGCCTACAGTTATTGCCCTAGAATCTGCATAGAATGGGCATCTTGGTTGACAAGAATAAGAAGTCCTTGAAATGGATGTGAAAGGCACTCTACTTATTTACATTTCTTGTATGCTCTATCCTGGCCTGGTCAGTACCGGTGAGAGCTTTAGGTCAGGACGGAGGCGAGTAGGGAAAGAGAGTGCTGCTGCTGCTGCTGCTGCTGGAACTTTGAAGTCAGCAAAGATCTCTACAACTTGCTGTCTGGAAAAATGCCCCGACTTCTCCCTCCAGAAATGCCGCAGGATTCAGTTGACTGATTTAGGAGCCCTGAGAGCACTGTGGGTTAGGTGTTCGGCTGTTAATCCAAAGATGGGCAGTTCAAACCCGTGAGACACTCCAGGGGAGGAAGAGGAAGGTGACAGTTACAAGAAGGATATACAGTCTCAGAAACATTTCCATCCTGTTCTGTAGGGGTCACTATGAGTTTAAAGTACAGTTATTTGGGTGTTTTTTTTTTTTTTTTTATAAATCAGGGAGACGGACTCCCTCCACTTTGCTACCTCAGTCAGGACCTCCAAACTTTGGCATTGTGTCTGAGTTAAACAAATGCTACCTCATTTTTTGACACAGACACTTACTTAAGTGGACAGGGTCGCCCAAGCTAATGGCTGTCTAAATGAGTATCTTCCCACCGGCAGCCAGCTATCCTCTATAAGATATGGGGTAAACACACGAAGCACCTTTCTAACATTTCTACCAGAGGTGTCATGGGAGTCACCTGATGTGAAGTTATTTGGATTATTTTGCCTAAGACTTCCAGTGAAAGCCTCCTCCCCCTTGAGGAAAAGAACTATTTCATGTCCCCTTCCTTCCCGCCCCTGTAATTTCACTTGGCTTCCTTCTTACCCAAAGGTGTCTTGCTCCAGTGCCTCTCACCTACTGAGATCCTAGATGTCTAAGAATAGTGAAGGAGTCCTGCTGGCATCGTCGTTATGAGGTGGGCTGCTAACACAACAGATCAACAGTTTGAAACCTTCGGCTCCTTAGCAGGAGAAAGACAAGCTTCCTTCTCCCCTAAAAAGTTAGTTTCAGAAACCCACAGGGGCACTGTCCCTTTCACCTCTCTGCAAGCAGCTGGCCCCATGGCAGGCACCCGGGGAACGCTGTGCTTTGGTTGACTGACTCTTGTCAGGTAGTATCGCAAAGATTATTTTTCAAACTCATTGTTCACAATGGGAGATGCTGAGATTCGTGCAGGGGAGATGCAATTCTTCCGCTGAGGCATCAGATCCCTGGCTTTAGGAGAGCCAAAGCACTGGAACCCAAGAGATCCTCTCCTCAAATGACTACAATCAGCTCAGAGTTTTATCTGATTTGAAAAATTAAACCAGGGAAAATGGCAGGCCATCAAATTGAGGCTGTCTCCCATGGCTTTGTGACATGTTGCTGCCATGGCAGCTCCTTGTCTACTGTTCATGACATCTGGTGTGGATACTTCAGGTCTGAGAGTTGCTGAAGGAAGGCAGGGAGGGCCAGACATTTGCATGCACGCACTCCCTGAGAATAGCCCATTGAGTCTGGTGTTCCCATTTGCATTGCTCGCTGACGTACACAGAGCATTCGTATCAGACGAACCAAGGGGGGTTGTTGTTATGTCTTGGGTAGAAAATGAGCAGATTTCGCTGTATGTAGAAATACCAACAAATCAGAAAGGCTGAGATGACCCCAGCCTGCCCACCAGGAAAGGGCCAGATGCCATCATTAACACAGTTTCCATTGAATAAGCATCTCCTTTTTGCATTAGGTTGCTGTCAGCCTGTCGTTATTTGCTATGACTCTTTTTGGCTAAGAAGAGCCAATATCTGTATCTAAAATGACTGCTAATCACCTTTTTGAAAAACATATTTTAGCAAAGAATGAAAACATTCACAAATGCAGCTGGGCAGGGTGGAGGGGGGCATTGAGCCAGCCACCCCAGCAGCCACAACTCAATGGAAGAACCATGTGGTGTTGACGCACCCCTGAGACCCCCTGACTGATTGTTAACATCGTCGGAATTGAGGTGACTGGCTATGATTACAATTGTGACTTGGGGAACATTTATCCTTAGCTAGAAAATCTGTCCCAATGATTTCTCCCACATACACTCCACTGTCAGGCAATGTGCTCACAGTGATCTCCATAAAGCACTGGGCATTTTCAAAGGTTATCTTTTCATTCAGAGGTACCACATGAAAGGTGGTGAGATAACTTCACACCACATTTTGGCCCTGTGAAAAGAAATCATAGAGAGACTGGCTGAAGAGACTAAGAAATTTTGAATGTCATAGCCAAAGACCCAGGAGATAATGACCTTGAATGAAAAATTATGGGTAAACTTAATTAGGCTAGGTGTGTGGAGACTGAGAATCGAGGCGGTAAAGAGGAATGATGGGGAAATTTCACTCTCTTCCCCAGAGATTAACCTCTTATGTGCTTATACATCCCTCACCAGAGATTAGATCTGAAAATGCCTTTGATCTCTGGTAGACAGGTTTCAGCACCAATGGGCTAAAATATTCATGGGCTACCGGTCTGCAAATTCCAACAAGCCATATTAAATAACTAGATACACAGATGATTCCAAGGTTACCCACCAGACACCACAACTCACAATGCCATATGATCTGCTTACTATGCAAATATCTACCTACATGCAAAGTCTTATTATTATAAATAACTCATTTCCCAGCTGCAAACACACTCTACAGAGAAAAATGACACATGGCCTATCACTGAAAGAAGCCAAGTGAACGTGATGTAAAACGGCCCTCTTTGAACCTGGATGGTTCTTCTGATTCTAGGTTTGGTTTGAAACATAAGAGGAAGTCCCAAGTGAAATGAGCTTTGTCAGGAGCTCAATAAAGGGGTCGACCGATGGGAGCTGCATGTCAGGAAACAAAGCTGGACTCTTTCTGAGCCCATCAGCAAGGTTAGTTGGAAAATTACGAGACAAGTGGAGTCTGTAATCATAGTGTGTCTCGGCTATTGTTTTCTTTCCTACTTCCCCTCCACAATAGTTCATTGGTCAAGTGCCTCTCTGCAAAGCAGAGCTGCACCTCTCCCAAGAATCCACCATCCCCCTTCAACTGTGGAGTGCTTACATTCTCCTCTTTCCTCCACACTTTGGGATTGGCTTTTGTCCTGAAAAGAATATATGAAAATTTTTATTTTAATCATTTCCTTGGAGATTCTTATCATACATCTCTTTCCATGATCAATACATACATCAATTGTAAGCAGACCACATTTGCACATGTTCTGCCATCATCATTCTCAAAACACACTCCTTTTACTTATGCCCCCAGTATCAGCTCCCCATATTTCCCTTCTCTCCCTCTCACTCCCCAGTGAACCCTTAATAATTTACAAATTATCATTATTTTTTCATATCCTACACTGTCTGATGTGTCCCTTCACCCACTTTCCTGCTGTCTATACCCCAGGGAGGAGGGTATATATAGATCCCTGCAATTGGCTCCCCTTTTCTACTCCACCTTCCCTCCACCCTCTTGGCACCACCATTCTCACCACTGGTCCTGAAGGGATCATCTGTCCTGAATTCCCCATGTTTCTGGCTCCTATCTGTACCAGTGTACATCCCCTAGTCTAGCTAGATTTTTTTCTAGCTAGATTTTTAAGGTAGAATTGGGATCATGATAGTGGGGACAGGGGAGGAAGCATTAGAAACTAGAGACAAGTTGCATATTTCATTGTTGCTACATTGTACTTTGACTGGTTCATCTCCTCCCTGGGACACCTCTCTAAGTGGATGTCCCTTCACCTATTGATGGGATTTGGATCCCCAATCTATACTCCTCCTCATTTATAATGATATAACTTTTAGTTCTTTGATGCCTCATACCTGATCCCTTCAACACGTCATGGTCACACAGGCTGGTGTGCTTATTCCATATGGGCTTTGTTGCTGCTGGGCTACATGGCCACTTGTTTACTATCAAGCCTTTAAGAACCCAGATGCTATATCTTTTGATAGCCGGGCACCGTCAGCTTTCTTCACGACTTTTGCTTATGCACACATTTGTTTTCAGTGATCATGTCAGGAAGGTGAGCATCATGGAATGCCTATTTAATAGAACACAGTGTTCTTGCACTGAGGAAGTACTTGAGTGGAGGTCCAATACCCATCAATTGACTTAATACTAACCCTATAGGTATTTGCATGTAGATCTATTTCCCAGATATATGAATTTTTACCACCACCCCTTCCCACCTCCAATAAAGGATTCTTGTAGGGGGAACTATGACGCTATCTATTCCAGTAAAGTTTAAGAGTTTTAAATATTTACAGTCTCCCCCCCCCCATTATTTATATTTTCATCCTTGTACTACTATGATTTTATCATTTTATGTGTTCGCCCTCCCCCCCCCAATTTTGCTGTTTCAGTTGTATTTTCTAGTTGGAGAAGCATGGGAGTAGAGGACTAGAGATAGAATTGATATCAGGGTTTATAGAAGGAGGACTGGAAGGTGGGAGATCAGAGTGAGGGGTTTGAGGAAGCAAACAATGCATGTGGGAGGGGGAGAGAGCACTTTCTAGAACTGACGATGACTATACAAGCCACTGTAAAAGGGATTTAGCCATGGGGTGTGGGCTGGAGAGGGATGTTTTAAAATCGACTGTGGTGATGATTGTACAGCCCTTCTTGTTATGATTGAACTATTGAATTGCGGGATATATGGAATAAATGTCAATACAACTATTTAAAACATATTTTAAAAATATTGACAGATTTGGAAAGTCCGAGGAGCAGATCTACCCTAACCTGCAGAGTGCTATGGATGGGTTTGGCTTGAGGATGGGTAAACACATGAAATACAACCCTTACACCAAATGTCCTGGGGAATTCCTCTGAGATCGCAGACGTTCATCTTCCCACACTCTCCAAATCAGATCCAACTCATCTCTGGCTACCCATTGTAAACACTTGCCTCATTCAGACTATTCATAGGATTAACTCTAATTTCTGTATTCCATCTTGTCCAGGCTTCTCCTGAATTCGGCATCCTCATTTGCAGTGCTCACTGAGTCTACACACATCCATCATCACAGGAAGTGGGGCATGACAGGTGTTTGGCTCCCATCCATTTCTCTAACATTTAGGATTTGGCTTTCTTTTAGGATCCTACAATTTGATAAGACTTGAGGATATTAATGCCTACCAGAAGAACAGAATCAATATCTGGTGACGCAAATAGTGAAAATGAGTGGATGACATCATAACCCCAAACCCAAGTCATGACCATTGAGCAATTGTGGACCTCAAGTGACCCTAGAGAACAGGGTAGAACTTCCCAGGTGGGTTTCTGAGACTGTAAATCTTTACAGAAGTAGAAAGCCTGGTCTTTATCCCAAGGAGGGGCTGGTAATTTCAAACCTCTGACCTTGTAGTTAGCAGTCTAAAGCATAACTATCCTGCCTCCAGAGCTCCTGAGATGGGATCATAGGGGCCCCACATAATTTATTCCTAGAATTTTAAGTCAAAGAAGCTCGTGGACCTAATTTACTCTCTTGGAAACAGTTACCTATGAGTTCCCAACTTGAAAGAAGCTGACAAGTCTTGATTTAAATTAATGATAACAGAAAGTTGGCAGCATTCATTTAGAAAATTCAGACATTAACTTCAGACTAGAGCAGCCAGACATTTCTCTCCTTTCCTTCAACCATTTCCTCAAGTGACCACTCCCCACTGGTTCTTAACATTTGCTCTTTAGAAAAAAGCTCTGGTGGCATAGTGGTTAAATATGGCTGCTAATACCGAAGTCATCAGTTCAGATCTACCTGCCACTCTGTGGAAGAAAAATGAGACACTCTGCTCTGATAAAGATGTATAGCCTTACAAACTCTAAACATTTCTACTCTGTCCTCACACTATAAGCTGGAATCAGCTTGACAGCAATGAAGTCAATGGGTTAACTGTGTTCTACCAAACATTCTCCACCCTCTTGAACACACAGATCAGGAAGCAAGGCTCTTTGTTCCATCTTCCCTAAGTTCTTCAAACACCATCAACAGTCCTCTTTCAGAGATACTCAGGGTTAAAAAATGTTGTACAGCTATGAGAGCTGCTACTCCGTTTACCAAGCAAGTCATATCACCTGAGGTTGGCAAATGATGGAAGAATGCATTTCATTAGTGGTAAAAATAGAGGTAGAAGACCTCAGTTGATGTCTAATGACAATTATACAACATGGGACTCAGGACTTTAGTTTGACAAAGATAAAAAATATAAAAGTATAGATGCATTGATGTGCTTCCATGTAAACATTTGGACATTTGAACAAGTTCATGCAAAGTCTTCCAAATGTTTAAAGGCCAAACTTTCATACTCTTCGAATGAACTATAATTCCTTAAAATGTCCCATTGTTAGCTAACTAAAGGTTCATTAAAAAAAACAACAGACTATTTGAGATGATTTTCTTAGGAAGCAAATCTAGGATATAGATGTGTTAAAAAAAATCTCTCAATAAAAGGCCTAGGAATATTTTAGCACTCTTAGAGCATGCATTAGACATATAAACCAGTTACTCTCAAATGAGTTGGCAACCCTATGTGGGTAAGTTTAACGCTGGTGCTTCTGGGTAAACTTAAATCTCTGAACTTACTGTTATTAGCCAAGTACTTTAGTAGTTCACACCATCCAGAGACTCCTGTGAGCAACTTCAACCAGAGCAGATCCACTGCTGTGAAGTCAAATCTGACTCAGAGCATCTTTAGAGTAACTATGAAAAGGAATAGGCAGGAGACCCCGAGAAGGTGTGCTCTGGAGAGCTTCTGGGCCTGTCCCTCTGCACAGGAGCAAGCAGTCTTCTCTTTTCTCCTCAGAGTGCTAGTTGGGCTTGAACTGCCCAGCTCACAGTTCTAGCAATCCAAAGGGTCTATTACCAAGCAATTCACTCCCTAACACCGCACTGATGGTGACTCACAGTGATCCCACAGGGCAGGGGAGAACCACCTCTGTGAGGGTCTAAGAATGTAGCTCTTTACTGGAGTGGAAAGCCCTGCCCCTCCATCTCCACCCCTGTGGAGTGGCTGGCAGTTTTGAACTATTGACCTTATAGCAGCTGAACGCATAGCCTTACACCCCCAGGGCTCCTCATTTTCCACCTAGGGACCTACATTATTTTTTGAGCCAAGTAATTAGCAGGAAGGCAAGTCACTTTTAGTTGAATGCCACTCCCCACCTTCCTTTCCACTTCTACTCCACCCCAGGAATACTGACCAAGCACATCTTTCCACTTGACTGGCAATTAGCAACCTTTCTAACTTGACATCAAAATGAAAGGGGCTGGACCATTAACCTGCCCCTGGGAATGGAGAGGGTAAATATGAAGGATAACTAGGAAAATGAGAGGGAAAGATAGAGAATGATTTCAGGTGAAACCCTTCCAGATGAATAATGTTTGAGCAGGTAGCACGAGCTATGGGCTGAAGGACACCCGGCTTCCTGCCTTCTCCCTCTTGAATCTGCATGAAGAATGTCTTCGCCTTTGCTTTTTACCCTCTTCCCAATCCTTCCCAAATAGAATTTACTTTTGTGACTACTGTGGGTGTTTGGGTTCTTATTTTAATTTATTTTAAATTTGATTTAAATTTGGAACCCGCATACGACTTTTGACATTTATTTCTGGGGGTGTTTTCTGGAGCTCGATAAAGTGGGTGTTGATTGACAGCAAGGTTTCCATGGAAATAGCTGTCATCGCAGAGACTCCGGCTTTATTTCATACTCTTCCTTTGTCAGGCAAAGGTTTGTGGGATATTTTAAAAATAGTCTAAGTGCCCCAGAATTAATAGGAAACCGCACGGTGACTCTTTTCTAACATACTTATCAAAACCTGCAACTGTTTTCATTCTGTACTGTTCTGTTCTGCATATATATTCATAACTTCTTTTTTTTTTTTTTTTGCTTTAAAACAAGTGCTTTCCAATATGTTTTTTTTCTCTCTGGTTACTTTTCTTCACATTTCCCTATGATACTGCCCTCCTGTGAGATGGTCCAGGTCAGAACACAGAAGCAATGAAAGACATCGAGCACATTCCTGAGGAAATCCTCAACGAGTGAAGCTTTGGCCTTGGGTAGCTGCCATCTGGGTAACTTCTTCACTGTGGGCTTTGAGAGAGATGAGAAAACCCGTATGCGATGTTAAAAGAGAAGGATCCCAGTCACTTTAGATTAAGCTATTTCTATTATTGTCCATTTATGTGTTCTCACCATTGCAAGCTCCTTGGAAAGTGGAATATATGTCTAGGTAAGAAGCAAGACTTCCATAATAACTACAAACTAGGCAAAACGCTCCAATGTCTTAGGGCCCTCATTCCCGAGACATTCATTCATGGCCTAAAAGGCAGGTGAATTCTGAATACCTCCCAAACCACTAACAAAGAAAAAAGAAAAATAAGACACCCTGGGAATAGCATATTCTACAAATAATGAAGAGTGACCTTCCTCTACACTCAACTTCCCCTGAACCTGAATTCAATCATGCCTTTTCTTTAAAGCAGGCACCTCTCTATGCTCCTCCACATACCCACACACCACACAGCTCCTACTAGGTCAGCTGCTGAATTTCTGAGAATAGTGCAGAACGGAGTGTTTGATTGCTTTGTATTTCTCCGGCTGCGGAGTCCATTTCCAGCCTCTGTTCATTGGTCTTATTTAGCTCCCTTGTATATGAATGTCAAGTTTTGCATTTGTTAAGGCCCATCATCCAGACCCCTGCTGGGGAAGCACAATTTTCCCCCTTTAATATTGCTTAAGACTTACACCACCTAAATATGAATTAAGTTCATAGTTTGGAAAAGTGAAACACATAGATGAATAGATTGATTTTCTAGAAACACAGCACACCTTCGTTCAATCTCTAGTATCATTCCACTGGAGGGGTTCAGAGAATTTCTGTCCCCCCTTCCCCACCCATAGACTCTCTTACATGCTTATGGCATTTCAAGGCATGGAACTTTTCTTCAGAAATGAAACTGTTTACCTCTCATATTCTCTTATCAATGGAAAATATATAAAATTCAAGACATTGGTGAGGGTTATGATTATGTGTGGCAGAGTATGTTTTGACATTCTAGGGACCTCAGAGATGTGGGCTAGGTGTGCAATGAGAATGGAAGAAATATACTGTGAAGGAACCTCTGGTTTCTCTCTCCTTTTCATTCTTGTGACAGCAACAGCTTCTTTGGGGATAGATAGGAAAGAGATACGCTTTTCTGATCTTAGGACATAGTCTCTCGACAGGACTTGAAAAAGAATCAACCCCACTACTACGGAATTGATTCTGATTCCCAGTGCCCCGATAGGATCGGATAGAACTCCTGAGGGGTGCTGGGAGCTAAAGCCAGACCATTCATCTGTCTCAAATGGAAGGTCAGATGGTTTCAAACGGATGCCTTTCGGTTAGCAGCCAGATACACAAACCCACAATGCCACCAAAACCACAATGCAAACTCACTGCCATGGAATAAGTTCTCACTCGTGACAAACCTGTAACACAGAGTAGACCTGCCCATGTGGGTTTCTCAGATTATAAAATCTCCAGGATTAGAAAGTTCTCTGTCAGAACAGCTGGTGGAATCAGACTGTTCACACTGTCTCTAGCAGTCTAAGAGGTAACAACTATGCCACCAGGGCTTCTTACAGAGGACTTGTGAAGAATACATCTTAGAAGATATACAAAAATTTCCCTAAAAATAAAAAAGGTTAGGAAAAAGAAATAATCATAGGAGAACAAAATGCAGCCTAAAGGAAAGGCTATACGGTAAGTACCGTCATAATCTAAAGGAGTCCTGGAGGCAGGGTCAGGTAAGCACTGGACTACTAACCACAGGATTAGCGGTTCAAATCCATCAGCTAATTTGTGGAAGACAGACGAGGCTGTCTGCTCCTAGAAAGGGTCACAGGCTCAGAATCCTTATACAGAGTGGCCATGACTTCCCAGCAGAGGGTTTGGTCTGGGTGATACCTGATGCTTCTATTCCCAGACACATGTCCATTTAGTTTATTCTCCTACAGTACAGGAAAATTGAAAATCCAATAAATGAACTCACTTATTGAGAGATATAACCAAAAAAGCATGTTGTCATTTTTTAACAGACTGCAAATCAATAGGTGATGTAGGGTTTTATTTTTTTGGTAACAGTAGGATGTTGACTTCAGCAATAAGAATGCTATAGATCAGAAGTTAGGACAGAATGCTCTGTTATGATACCTAAGTAAAGAGCTTCTTATTTTAGAACTGTGGACATCAGTTGCCTTATTTGATGGCCAACTGTTCTAACCTCTGGAGTCTAATCCATGACAATCACACTCATCTTTTCTCTACAATCTCTACTCAGGAAGAGGAAAATGCCATACACTGCAGGAGAATTTACCAATCTACAAGTGGAGAAGAACATAAGCATAGTAAAAAACAACTCCTCCTAGCCTCATTCACAATGAGAAGAAATAAGAGTGCTATTATTCATGCTGCTGTCAGACAAGATCACATCTGAGTCTTATCAGGCACAACTGAATCTATCTTGATTTTTTATTTACAAGGTCCCAGGAGGAAAGTGAGTATAAAGACTAGAACAGAACAGAACAAAAAGGAAGGAAGAAGGGAAAACAAAAATAGAAACAATTGGAACCTATTCCATTTGATATGTAAAATTCTTGCTTTCTCTTTAGTTTAGTTTTGGTTTTTGCCTCATTTTTTTAAAAAAATATTATGATAGAGTTATCGAAAGAGAAGAAATTAAGGTGTTCGTTCCATGTTGGCACATCTCTAAATACCTTATCTCTGAATAGCCACCTAACTTGTGTTGGGGCGAAGGTGGGGGTCTCTCAGCTATTGCATGCCTTTATAATATGCAATTGTCGTACAAACCCAATAGGACATTCCACAAATCTAATGAGACAAAACCCAGCAGACCCACCCCAGGCAGATACCCCAAAGACTCAAAAGCAGCAACACAAAATGATACGGTAACATCAATATGCACTGTAGCACTCGCTACATAGCCCGGCTGTGGAGACCACCCAATAAGCTACCCACAGATGACAGGATAAACAAAATGTGATGCACGTGTGCTCAGGCATAAAGGTAAGTGGAAATCCTAATAGAAGCTTCAACCCGAATCAGCCTTGAGACTATTGTGCCGAGGGAACCGAGTCAAACACAACAGACATATGTATGATTTCATTTAAAGGAAGTAAACAGAAAAAGTTCAAGTCTAGAAAGCAACTGGACCACTGGGACGGAGGTTCAATTCCAGCAGTGGGGCTGGGCCTCCTACTCCCACCACTGGAGAGCAGTGATGCCTCCCCCCCCAAAAATAAAATATAAAATAAAATAGAAAGCAACTGGATTTGGCAGTAGTTGGAAGAAGCAGAAGGGGATGAGGGGATGGGGAGAATGTCTGTTTATAGTGATGGGAAATTTGGCGATGATTATTGGTGAGGGTTGAATAACAGGAGCAATACATAGTTATACATAGGAAAAAATACTAAATTGGAGACTGCGTTTTACTCTGTGTATGTTTTTACCACAGGAAAAGAAAAAGACAAGAAGCAAATTCAGTGAAGCGGAAAGTGTTCTGTGTGATATCTATAGTGGCAACAGTAACAGCATTAGCAAAGGCACAAGGTTCACATCATAGCCTCTAAAACACTTCAGTAGTGCTGGGATCAAACAGATTAATGTTTTTGACGTCAAAGATGCATGTACTCAGAGCTGGTGGGACAAACAGCCTGTAAATAGACATATTTCAGAGAAGGTCAGACTTGCTGCCAAATAACTTTGGTGATCAAATTTATGGGAAAAACAAAGCAACAGCAACAACAGCAAAACAATCCAGCCTTTTCAGTACTCAGAGCTTTTCTGAATTAAGAATTATGGATAATGGGCTTTGAAGTCAATCTAATAAATCGACATACCTGAACCACACTTTATATAGAAATAATGGTGATTTTATTACCCCTTTTTCTTTCCACTTCTCAGTTCTATTATCCAGGTGTCACTCTTCTTTCTGATACGGCACCCCAATTCCTTCACCACCCTGTTCTTGTTATAAAACTTTCCCACGTGGCCTCATGTCTAGACCAAGTTCTCCAGCATCACCCTCTAGATTCTACGTGTAGTGAGTGTTCCTACAACTTTTGTTCATCAGAGAAATAGGCTCATCCTGGAGCCCTGGAAGCCCTCAAACCAGTCTAGCTCTGGACTGAAAGAAATTCTCTACTTTTTAAATTGTTCTATTTACTAAACTAGAGACACAAGTAATCTCAGTACATATCACTACTGCTTAACAAAATTAGAGTTTTGCCAATGAAATGGGGCGTTCAGTTGGAAAAGCTTAATGTAGACAAGGGAGCAGAAGGCAGACTTGGGTCCATAGAACTTTCCAGAGATGCGTGACTTTCTCCCATCACCAGCAGTTTTCTTGATGTGTTGGTAGCATTAACTCTGTAAGCCAAAGCCTGAAAACCCCTAACGTCTACCTTATAAGGACATCCTCCAGGAAGAATAAAACATGCTGCAAGTCAAACAATGCTTAGAGGATGCAAGGTTACTATAGATATAAATAACCTGCCAAGAGAGGGAAGGAAAGGGTCCTTAGGTGGTCACATAGGGTTAGTTAAGCTACTATCTAATGTGTTTCGAGGAATTTGGAACAAATAATTAAAGAAGATACTTTCTGTGCTGAGAAGCACTGAACAAATGTCTTTTGTCCCTTTCTTTCACACACGTATACATGGATTTTTTTTTTCTAGGAATGAGCCTTTACATTTGTTGTCATACTGTCTTTTCCATAAGAAACCAAGAAAACCCTTGGTGAGTACCGGTTCTTGTTTAAGAAGCCTGATGGCAGAGGGCATTATGTGCTCACCACAAGGTCAGGCCTTCAAAACCACCAGCTGTTCCATGGGCGAAAGAGAAAGCTTTCTACTGCGAAGAGGGACAAGCTGGGAGAACCGCAGAGGCAGCTTCACCCTGTCCTCTAGGGTCGGCATGAGTCAGGGTCTACGAGATGGCAATGGATTTGAGTTTTAGCTATCTTACTAATCCTCCTTGTGCAGTCTTATTGTGTACCTTCGTACAAGGGTCATCCAAGTTCCATTGCTATCGCTTTCCATTTTTTCCATGAACTTTCTGAGCAACATTAAAAGAAAACACAGCACAATTTTCCAACTCGTGGGCAGAGTTTGCAAAGTGTTCAGGTACAGTCTATCCTCCATCTTCACCTAGAGTGCTGTTGCTAAACTGTAGAGCCCACCTTTGATCATAGTTTACACTAAGGAAATGGGACCTCGGACAGTAACTTATTCAGGTTCACGCATGCTAATATCCAAAAGGAAATACTGCCTTCTAATCCTTCAGAGCTTTGTCTGTGATCACTGCCCTACTCGGAATGGGAAAAGGCCAGGGATCTTCCTACCCTCAATGCAAGAGCCTTCCACAAAGCAAGCTGGACTACAGATTTCCCTGATCCCCAGAACATGTTGGGGGGGGTGGGGGAGGCAGAGGGCACAGAATGCAACAAGCAAAATAAGGCAGAAAGATCTCCCCCTCTCCTTTCATTATAAGGTACAGCTGAACAGTCTACAGATAAGTATCTTAAATCATGGGAAATTACACACTGCATGCTGGCGACTCGGTCATGGAAAATTATGAAGCTACATGATGTCTCATTTGTTTTGCTGAAAACAAATGTAAATAAATTACTGAGTCTCATTTACATATTTACATTTAGAGATTCATCCTGATGTATGCCATGTCTAGCGATTTTTGGTTGTTGTTTTTTTTTAAGATACTTTGGGGGGAAATGCCGTTCATTATATTCAGATCGTGAGGACCATAGCATGAGTTTTGACGTGGCACAGGCTTTTCAACAACAAGAAGATCTACCCTTTCATAACAGAAGAAACACCTTCCCACTCACTCATGCACACACACAGGTGAAGGGAGTGGTGTCCGTATTAGGCTCACAGCTACCTCTGTTTCTTGGTGCACCATTGGTGGGACTTGTATTTTGCCTGGATGTGGGCAATGGTCTCTGGTGTACCATTCAAATGCTCTCATCTATCCCACCATGACCTAAGCAATTGTCAGGGGTTAATGCAGTGGTTCTCTACCTCCCTAATGCCAAGATCCTTTCATACCATTCCTCGAGTTGTGGTGACCCTCAACCATAAAATCATTTTTGTTGCTACTTCATCACTGTCATTTTGCTATTATGAATCATCATGTAAATATCTGATATGCAGGATGTATTTCTATTGTTACAAATTGAACATAATTAAAGCTTAGTGACTCATCACAAAAGCAATATATAATTATATATTGTGAAATATTTATTTCTAATGACAAATAAATGAAATTTTGTCTTTAAGCATTGTGTAGCATAGGTAACAGTCTTCATACCAGGTATGTGGGTGAATCTGCCTGTGGGTGCAGATAGAGGAGTGGTGTCCCAGTTTCTAAGACCATGGGAAATATGTGCTTGCTGATGGTCTCAGGCAACCCCTGTGAAAGGGCCCTTCAATCCCCAGGTTGAGAACCGCTCTGTTAATGGGACAGAATGGCCCCAACTGGCTCCTGCAGGGATCAAACCCAAGACCCATCTCATTAGAACTCTGCTTTAACCAACTGAGCTGTAACACCATGGGTTCTCACTGAAGAGAAATGGTCAAGTGACCTGGACACCCTGCCCTAAAAGGCAGCTGACCTGAAAAAAGTAGATAGAAAAATCAGGACATTGACAGGCTTGAGCAAAACCCTGAAAGGCCTGGGGGTCTAGGCTAGGGTGGTGATTGGGCTCATAGCCGTGCTTCCTTGGTCCTGCCCACCTCTCCATGGCTCCATCTGAACAATGCAGGGCAAATGCCCAGACTTAGGAAACATGGACTGAGTTACAACATACTTTTCTTAATGAAAGGAAACCAGGCAAGCAGTTTAAACAAACAAACAAGCAAACAATTTGAGAACCATTTAAATAGGGCCCAAAGAGGGACTGCTGCCAAACACTGGACTCTTGTTTCTCACTGCCATTATATGCCACACAGTGGATAGACTCAGGGCAATATTGTCCCTTCTGCCTCAGCTATAAAAACATATCCCAAAGCTCTGCCTTCTAAGCAAGGACCTGGGACTCAACCCTTTATTCTCAGCAGCTGTGACTGTGGGCTCATATTCCAGCCCTTAAATTTCCTTCCATCCTTCCCCTCTCCTCCCCCTATCGCCCCCCACCCCCACCCCTCTGGCCCTTTTTCCCATTCTAAATAGATAACTCAAAAAGTTGTTGAGTTTTGCTTCCCACCCCACAAGGGTGAAATACAACCATTTCCTAAATAGGGATATTATAGTTTGCTCAGCCTCATCCACAGCAGAATATTTACATAAGCCTGTAGAGGTCTGAGAGTTTATTGGTTCAGGGAAAAATAAGCAGGCCATGAAATAATTATTTTTCATTGTGCCCTGCCAAAGCCATTCAGCCAAAGGCTAAATTGAGCTGCTATTGTGATTATTTGAACTGTGGAGCCAAAAGTCTTTGCTGCAAAGCATCCCAGCTGTCCTAAATTCCGTTCTGATGGCTCGTTTTCATTCTGGCTTCAACCCTGCCAGAAAAAATGGTCCCCAAAATAGGCGGGTGGAAGGGTTGCTGTATTCAAACCCATATCAATTACCGATTTAGGGCCATTCAGAGAACTTGATTATTAACAAATCGCTTCCTGAAACTGTTATGACAGGATTCCCATATGCAAATGGCAGCCCACTCATATGGACACAGTGAGGAGAGAATATTAAAACTAAGACTTCCCAAATTTACTGATGGTCATTTCTTTTAATGCTCATTGTTCTTTATAGCGAATGAGTTCTTCCCAGTGGTCCTCACGGCAGGAAGACAGCAGCAACAGCAGTTACCCGGGCCTGGTTTAATGGGGGCATCGACCCCATGCTCGCTTGGCATCTTGACAGGTATGCCCAGTGACCAAGGTTTCGTGACCTGGTAAATGGCCCTTGCTGGGGTATAGGAAGCAATAGATGCTTGGCTTCTTTGGCATCTGGGGTGGTGTCTACATATTTAAAGCCCTCCACAGATATATGCCTGAATCAAAGAAGGGAGGAGAAAAAGATGAGAAGCAGGCAGCATAACTGACTAGTCCAAAGAGACGACGTGGTCAAACTTCTGCTCCTTCCAAGTAAATGTGCCTTTTGTGTGCTGGCATGGGTACATCTCAGGAAACCAAACCAGTTTGGAGGTAGGAAAAAAGGCAAAGTCAGTTATCATTATCAAATCATTACCTTCTGCTACTGGGGAAGGACTTTACCACGGGGTGAAAGGAGCAAATATAATAGTTTAATGTAACACATTAAACACGAGCCTTAAACAAGAGCCAGCATGTCTCCAAAGGTCCTCTAAGATTTCCCCTCATTTACTTCTCAATCAATATATTTTAAAAATGGAGTTCATTGCAAATGTATAGCAATTCTTTCCAGACCCATGAGGCAGGAAAGGGTGGGAGTTAGGGGTGGACAGAAGCCAGGGATATGGAAGAATGGAACAGAGACGCTCCAGAAAATGTCTCCAGCACAATATCATCTCCTGAGGGAATTTCCAAGAGCCTGAAGTGACTCTCCACTTTAGGGAAGACAAGTTTGCCTCTACCTGGGAACCAATTCCTGAAGGCAGGGAGAAACTTTCAAACCCAAACCAAACTCACTGGTGTCAAGTCAATTCTGAGTCACAAAGACCTTATGAGACAGGGTCCAGTGGCCCTTGTGGGTTTCTGAGACTTGATCTCTTTCTGGGGATAGAAAGTACTGTCCTTATCCCGAGGAGAGCCCATAGTTCAAACAATTGGCCTCACAGCAAACCAACACATACACCACTAAACCAAAAGGATTCCTGAAGGAGAACCTTGAGACTTTAAAATGCTAGTTTAAAGAAGGGTGACATTTTATTGTGTCTGAAACTAGTTGGAAGACCTGACAGTTACATAATCTATTGTCCACTTGAGTGTAGGGGTGGAATCTAGCCTGTTAACCAGGTCAGGGCCTCAGTATAGGCATGGCCTTCTCCTGAGGATTCTGGATACTCCTTGTCTTCCTCCCTGGATAGTGTGGGACACCCGCACTATCTACTTCATCTTTCTGCCTACAAGACATATGGAGACATACTGATCCCAGCCAGAGTCCTGAGAGCTGGAGGGCACATGTGGAGACCCGTATCAGCACTGAGATACTGCCATGGCCACTGGATCCAATAGACTTTCTACCCCCTAGCTTGTCATCTTCCTGCATTCAGCATCATTGTATGTGGTATGTGCATCTAAAGAGGAATTTATGGACTAGTAGCAGACATATAGGCTAATATAAGACTCGTGGACTTGCTCTAGACTGGGCTGAGGTGTTTTCTCAATATACCATTGCCCTTTGATATAAAGTTCTCTCTTACACACATATAATTGACCCTAGGTTGTTTCTCTAGTCAACCCAGACTCCTACAGAAGGAAAGCATAATCTTTACCTAGAAGCTAAGTAACCTATCACTTTACCTACTGTGATAGCTTGTGTGGTGAGGTTTCAGAGGAACTTCCAGAGCAAGCCAGAACAGGAAGAAAAGTCTGGCGAGCTACTTCTAAAATTAGCCACAATACCACATTATTGTACACAATACCACAACACATTGCCAAACTCGCTTGCTTTGAACAAATCTCCAGGAGGGGTTCATCACCAGCAGAGGACATCACATTTGGGGAAGTAGTAGATCCACAGCCCATGTCAATGAGATGGAGGGCACGGTGGTCTCAACGACGTACTTGAATATACTGACATTTGTGAGCAAGATCCCTAACCATGCAATGTTTCATTCTGCTGCATTGCCATGAGTCAGAAGAGGATGTGACAGTATAGCTAAAAACAACAATCACAATTGAGAAAGTCATTTTTCACCCCTATCTGATCAACTCTGGCAAGCCACTTCTTGGTTGCCCTCTCTCAGAAAAATGACAGGCGCCTAAACTTCCTTGACCTCCCTTGGATATGATTTGCACCCTTCTCACCTTTGAACTTCATTCTCAACACATATGAACTAATCATTGGGGTGACTCAGGGGGTGTTGGCTGGTGAAGGTCATCTGTGTCAGACAGCAGTTCTCCCTATGGGTCCCCAAAGCTAGCTCGTTCCAGACAGACCTATGGAAACCTTCCACGTGTTGCAAAGGATAAATGGATGAGCCATTGTTGACATAGAGATAGCTGCTAGAAGACAGAGTCATACGACAGGGAAACAGTCAAAGATATCATCAACTTTGATGATGCATCAGAAAGAAGAAACGTGCTTGCTGCCAGCAATGGGACCATAACAGCATAAGGTTCCACAGAACAAATGAACAAACTGTACCTACTTCAAGATGGGACAGCAATTTTTGTCCAGGTTCTCTCAGATGACACCCCTCACCCAACCACCTACCCATACCCACACCCACATCTACCCTCATAAGCACATGAAGGATATAAAAACACTAAGACTCAGAGAATTGAATGTCATTCAATCACTCACCATCAAATGATATTTTTCCCTAGATTCTAAATCTCTCTATTTTTCTCTTTTTCAGTTTCCTCTTTGTTCTCCCCATTTCTGCTCATCCAGTCCCGATGTTTATGATATTTTCTTCTTCATTCTACCATAGGCTTTTCTTCTTAATAAAAGGAGCCATCATCATAACAACCTGAATACATGTATGCCACTTACTATACCAGTAACTATTTTAGGCTCTCTATTCATCCCTTTATTTAATCATTTCAGCAAATCTATTAGATGGCTGTTGTTGTTGGGTGACATCGAATTGGTGCGGATGCTGTGGTCCTATGCACAACAGAATGAAATAGAGCATTGTGAGCCAGGTTCCATGATGACTCCCACTTGAGAGATGAGTAAATGGATGTACCCAGCAATGTGATGACCTGCATAAGATCACTTAGACAATTAGCAGTGAAGTTGTATTGGAAATCTGGCTCTACAGCTTTTCTTCCTAACCATTACACATTATATACATTGAGCATTCATTATGCTAAGTTCTTTATGAGAATGTTTCCATTCATTCCTCACAATCACTATGTGAAAACAATCAAATGCACTGCCATCCAGATGAGTCTGATCCAAAGGGTCCCTGGAGAAGGTTTCCAGGGCTGTCAGGTTTTAGCAGTACAGACTGTCTCATCTTTTCCCCATGGGCTACTGGTGAATTTAGAGGACCCACCTTGAGGTGAGCAGCCCACGGTTTAGTTAACAGCACTACAACCACTCTTTGAGGTACTTTAGTAACATCCATCCCACTTTATAGATGAGCAGACTTGGACATGAAAATGAGTTTTCATTGCATGCCCATGGTCTCCCAGTTGTAAGAGGCAACAATAGAATTTGAGGTAGTTCACTGATGGAGAGGCCAAAGCTTAGAAACACTGCCCCCTTTACTTCTCCCCCACCCTCCCACTTCCCTGCCTCTCTCCTACTCTTGGCAGGGACCCCCGAGGGGTAGAAGGTGGGGGGGGGGGTACCAGAAGCAATGCTAAAGGCAAACAGCTCAATCTGATAAACCCTAGAATCTAGCATGTCATCAACATTTTTAAAGTCTTCATAAATCCAGGAAGCAGGGGAAAGACATCCACACGAATGGCCTGCCACTGTTATTATTTTTCCACTGAAGAGCAAGGCATGAATTATGCAGCATGTATTCCCTGGGGTTAATTTCCTGCCCCCCCCCAAATTCAAGTCCTTAAAATATAAAAATGCAGTACAACCCTCTTGCAGTTGATGCCAACAGCTAATGCTTGTGCAGCCACCCTCAACTCAAACAACAAGGGTGAGGGCTGCACAGGACTGAGTCACAGTTCCTTCCTTTGGGCCTGGGGAGCGGAGCAACTCGACGAAACCTAACAGCCACCACCAAGGATGCTAACCATCTCTTCTCCTTGCCCATGCCCTTGTACAGAAAGGCCCAAGGGTGATGCTTATTTATATTATAAGAACCCAAGATCAGGAAACTTGATATCATGATAGAACAATACACTTGAAGTCAAGTGTCCTGAAATTCAGTATACTTGTTACATTTGGGGTGGAGTTGGGAGGGGGGGAAACTCATCAGGCCAATGTCTAAGGAAACGCCCTACTTAAAAAACGTATATATAAGGATATGTGGCAAAGATAATTTCCTAGAAAACCCACTGTCATCAAGTCAATTCATAGTGATCCTATCAGACAGAGGAAAATGGTCCCTTTAGGTTCCTAAGTCTATAAAAACCCTTTCTCCTGAGGAGTGACTGATGGTGTTTGAACTGCCGACTTTATAGGTAGTAACTCTACCAGCAAACAAATCTAAAGCTTTGAGTACCAGGGTTTAAAGATGGGAGAGCAGCGGGGTACTAGACTGACATCACACAGAATTATTTCTCATGACTAGAGTAGAAAGCCTAGTCTCTCCCTCAGTAATATGGCACAGCAGACAACATCATTTAATTTCTTGGTTATGGTAGACCATTTTAATTTTCCCCTCTCCTTATGTTCCCATGTGATTAATCCTGTCAAGAATAGATGCCCTGAGATGTGAAAAGGAATAGCTAAAAATAGACAATTCTTGTAAAACAATGAAAACAAAACCATGCCCTCCTACAGAGACCCAGCTTTGCCCCCCCCCCACCCCCCTTGTTCCTCACTGGGATCAGCCGAGCTTGGTGACTGAACACCTTGCTTTCAGTTTCCCCACTCTCACCTGACCTACTGAAGTCACATAGAACTGTTTGCCACTCATCATGGGAGGCAGTGAGTGGAGGCATGAAAAAAGCTCTTACCTGTGGCCCCCGGACAGCTGCAGCTCTACCTGATGGTGAGCTTCCAGATCCAGTCTGTAGGTCCAACAGAGCTACAAAGCTGGAAGGTGAAGGAATAGATGCCAGAGATGCTTCATTCCAACTATTGTGGGCAAAGAATCAGAATCAACTTAGTCACACTGATTGGAAAACCCTGCAAGTGGCAAGGGTTTTTAAAGACATCCCTGGGTGTTAATGAAAGAGTACGTAAAATGTACACTCACTCAAAGTAATGTGCTCCTTCCCAAAGAGTGATGGGGTCAGAGGAGGCCTGGGCTGCGCACTGCGGCTCAGGGTACAGTCTTTGGCACCTCTGCCCTGAGTCTGGCTGAATGGGGGCAGTGTTTTACAGGTGATAGAACATGTGGCTACTCACTTGATAGCGTCTGATTCAGGGTGTTATTCATGTGTAGGCTTCCTGGCGAATTCACTTCAGAGATTAACAACCCTCCCAAAAAAGTTCAGTTGAATATTAACTGCATTAACTGCAGCCCGCAATGTAACTGCTACACACAAACAGCCTACCGTGCCTTCTGGGTGACTTGCTTAACAAAGAACATTGCATGCAGAGCACTACTGCTGGAAAAACTGTGTTCTGTCATAAGGGTATCCTACCTGCCAAGTTGGCTACGACAAAAAAAAAAAAAAAAGGCTCCCAGGCCAGGCAGGATATTAATTGCTTTACTCAACTGCAGAAACTTCTCTGCCCATGAAGCACCCCTTTCTTTTCTAAGCTTTATTATGGCCCAGGTCTGCAAAATGTATGTGAAAAAGTGTATGCTTACCATAAGGATTAGAAAAAATGTCTGTGTAAATTTGTTTGGAAAAGCTACAGCAAGAGGTCACAAACTCACCTGGTCCCCGGTACATACCATTCCCCCAAACAACTAACTTCGTAGTGGCAGTGACAATTCTAGACAGACCACCGGGAATAATGTTGCTCTGACTCAGGCCCCCAGCACAGAAAGACTCCGCCATGTACAAAGAAGAAGCAGGCATTAATCTGCTTCCTGGCAGCAAGTGCCACCTTAGAGAAGGTCAGCTCGCCCAAGTCCCACTGAATTACTTCCCTCTCTTTCCACCCTGGTTCTTTGTTACATGCATTCTTCAGCCCTTACAAACCACCCTGAGAGAAGGGATTCGGTGTAATTAGAAATCTAGTTAAATCTTAGGGCCTGGAACCTTTATTTCTTCATAATGCTGTACACTTAATTGCTCCTGCCAGTTACCAATGCAATTATGTTGTCTAGAAATGGAGACAAACAATAGATTTTAGTATTTTAAACAGGAACTGAAACTGCAAGCACAGAGCCACAAACCACACCATTAAACTAGAATTAAAACTACGTGCGCAAAGAAAAAGTTTCACTCCCAACAATCAGCAGCCCACTACACAAAAAGAAGCTACCCACGGAACAGAGGGGAGGTACGGCATGGGAGGCGAAGTTCAGATTCCTGGCTCAGGATGGGATTTTGTGAAGAGCCCAGGCATAAAAAGGTGAACGAATCAGGCAGCCGAATAATAAAATATAGCACCTGACCTTGAAGATTGAAGTAAGAGAAAAAGCTATATTATCAAGTGCATAACTTGTGTACAATCATTATGCCAGTTCGGTCTTCCCCTAATCATCATGAATCCAAAGGTTGCTAAGTTTTTGACATTTCTGTCTGACCTCGGAAAGATGAACTGAGAGTAACATCTCTTTTCCAGGACTGTGGTTCAAAACACCCACTGCCATTGAGTGGGTTCAGACCCATGCCAATCCTGCAGAACAGAGCAGAACTGCTCCCCGGGTTTCAAAAACTGTCAATCTTTAGGGAGGCAGCCAGCTTGATAAAAATCCCAAAAATGCAAATGAAGACTAGACTTGGTCTTTCACTCCCACCTGGATCCCATCCATCAGGATATACAGCTTCCCTTCAGAGGATGGATAGACACATTGCAGGAGAACATCTTCATTCAGCTGTCTGGAAACAAACCAACTTCACCGCTCGGGTGACACTGTAGTTATGAGTTGGGTTGCTAACCACAAGATCCAAGCTTCAAGACCCCCAGATGGTCTGTGGAAGGAAGAGAAAGCTTTCTCCAACCATAAGGCGTGGGAATCCACAGGGCTAGTTCTGCCCCGGGGTGGTTATCCGCTAGTGTCCACCAGCACAGCAGAACTGACAGCAGTTTTGGTGTTGAGTTTGTTGAGTTGTTTCAACGGCACTTGCCATCAGGCTTCTCTCTAGGCTGGGCAGGCAGGAAGGAACCCGATGGGTAAAGCACAGATTTATATTCCTTACTCTGTTGTCAACATCACCTGCACAACAGTGTATTCTAAGCCCCCACAGCAAGTTTCCTTCCCTCCATACCTACAACTATGCATATAGGTTTGTAATATTTTTCTTTTCCTTTCATAAAATTCATGACACTTTTGATGAAACACTACATTTGGAAACACATGTGCCATAAAGAGAAAAAGTGCCAAGCAACCAGAGGGTGAGCATCGTCATTTGCTTTAGCTTTGTGTTATGCCCCCAATTCCCACAAGGTTTTATGAGTGAATTCTGCCAATCCTGAAAGTGTTCAAAGAGCTAAAACTCTTGTCAGGACAATCACTGAAAGATCAGCAGAAGCAAAAAGAGGTGAACATAATGTATTTAGAGAAGAGAAGTCATCCATTCTAATATAACAAGCACGATGACTATTGGCTTACTCCTGAAGAATAAGTCCCTTTGCAGTGAAAGATAGTTAAGGATAAACCACACAGCCAATGATGCTTGCATAAAAGTGAAGAGTATTCCAAGTGAAGATGCCAATCAAGAAGCAACATGAAAATAGCTTAAGTAACACTTTCATTGTTTGTGTCAGGTGCTATTTCATATTTTTCCACTAATGTTTTAAAGCTCTTTATTATAACAATTCAGTTTGTGTACTTTTTGCTGCTCTTATTTAAGTATTTATTATATGAAATCATAAACTGCCCTTCGGTAGATCTGTTTCTTTACTTAAAACTGTCAAGGGGGCAGAGGACCAAATGTTAAATTATATGAATGCAACCACTGGATCTGCTCTAACCTTTAGGGTTAGAATGACTTAGAATTGACCCATTTGGAGGAGGCTGGCTATTGTTTTTCTATTACTATTACTACCCACTTAGTGATCTGAACGGACCTAAACACACCCGTGGGGACACAACTAGAGGGGGTGTTGCCACAAGAGTCTTCAGCTATAAAAGCTCCTCAGAAACTTCAAAGACTGACATAACTCACAGGAGAGAGGGAAACTTTACTTAGACCTGCAGAGAATTGTACCTGGTAGAGCAAGCCAAACACTCATTTTGAACATGGATTCACAGAACTGATGGCTTACACTTTGCTTGTTAGCTGAACTTGCAAAATTGCAGAACTCCCCCCCAACACACACACACACATACATACTGAAAACAATTTCTTCCAGGGAAGAATTGGGAGAAACTTCTGGATTGAATTTCATATCTTTAAGAATACACCCTTCCTTAACCCCAAAACATGAGTAGTTTGACAAAATTGGGTGAGGGGGATGTTTTCCAGTGTCTAGAAATCAGCAGGAACTAGCTAAAATACCACACATGGAGTAATTGAATTTTTGCATGGGTCATGTACCAAGGTACATGAGCAACCACTTAGCACCTGATCACCTCTATCTAATCTCTCCCCTGTTTCCTGTTAGTTTTCCAGGTCCTACCTCAGAAAAAGAGTAAGCATTGAAACGCACTCTCCTCTTCCATTCTGAACAGCAGGGGTTAGATCAAAAGCCACATCTGCCCCCTATGAGACCAGAGACGTTTCAAAAAGAATCGCTCCCCTCCATTTCATCTCAAATTCAAAAGCAGTAGTGTAACCCTGCAACTCAGAGTTTAAAACGAGTTCTCTTAAAAACTCGAAGAAAAAAAAAGATGAAGAAATTAATTCTAACCCTTACCTTTGGCACCTTATAAGACTTTTGGCCATGACTTACCTGTATAAATAGAAAGAACTAATTTACTACAGAAATGCCCATGGGCGAACATGTACTGGCTAATGAAGTGTTCAGCTTTTGCATGATTAACCAGCTGGTGGGGGTGGTGTAAAAGGCAGAGGGCATAAAATAATAAGAAAATTTGATTAGCAGCCCTCTTTTAAAGTAGTCCGTGGAAGAGTCCCATTTTGTACTCACTCACTTGGACATTGGCTGAAAGGGAAGATCAACTCGAATGGCTCATCAGAAAGCCATTCAGACCCCATGGCAGCTGGATGTGTTTCCAAAGCACACATGAAGTTGGGAGGCTCAGATGGGAGACGAAAGGACACCAAAGAGCTCCCGAACTGAATGACACAACAGGTCCTGTCAGTTGTGGAGAAAAAACTTAATTTTCTAACACATTGCAAAACATGTTACATAAAGTTAAAAAAAAAAACTATGACTGGGCTTTGTGTCCATTCAATTTTCTTGCTGGAGCACTCAGCTAGACCACACTTGGCTTTAACTACCGCCAGACCAATTCATTAAGAAAAAAGGGTACAGTCTTGAGCCAGAATATTTATACACTTGACTCTGAAACAATCTATTCTAGGGGACATTTTCCCAAGCAAAATGCACTACAGAGCTTTCCTATTCATGAAATCATTTCGCCGGTCTGCAACTCCCTTAAGTGAGGAGAAATGGAGTCAGGTACAAAATGGAAAAATGCAAGCAAAACACAGCAATGACGTGTCCAAGGACAGGCTTGGGGCTGTGATTATTTGTAAAGCCATGAGACTTCCCCTCCTTCCATTTACAATGATTACATAACTAATGTTGACTCAGCTTGGTCCTCCTTCAGCAGAGGGAAGAATTTCCCAGCCACGGAAGAGAGGAGGACCACAGCTCCGTATCTTCACCATCACATCAACTGCCCATCTCCACACCCGCCTGTTATGTAAGATGCTGCCTGGCTAAGGGGTGGGGGGTTTGTCAAAAAGCCGTGGAAAAACCATTCCCATTAAGTTGATTCCAAAGGCACTTTGTGTAGATTTGAACCTCCAAGCTTTGGGTGGGCAGTTGTTTGTACCTCTCAGGAATGGGTATGTATATATGAAAGGAAACATGCCACCAAAGAGTCAACTCCAATTCCTACTGATCCTACAAGACAGAAGAGACTGCTCTCTAGGTCTTCCAAGGCTGAGCTCTTGATGGAAGAGTCTGCGTCATCTTCTTCTGGTAGAGCAGCTGGTAGCTTCGAACTGACAAACACTTGAATAGAAAGTTCATGAAAAAAGTGGAATCAAAATCCCCCTAGGACACAGGTGCATGCATGTTCCTACCTGCTTATTCATGATCCAGGGATTCCGCCACCCTTCCCCTCTTTTCTTTCTTGCTTTTTTTGAATAGTCTTCCTTTTCTAAGGCCACTGGCAAGAACCCCTTTGTGTAGAAAGACTACTCTCATGTTTGCCACCAATCATCAATCAGTAGGATCTGACACTGAGGTAAGCATCAAACATTCAGTTCACCCTCACCAGCAAATCAGCCGTTGCTTAGAGAACCCTAGATAAAGGGGTATTAATGCCAGACACGTTTTTCTGAGAGACTTTCCAGTGTGCTGGCAGGTCCAGAGAGCTGAGTTCTGGTGTTGGCTGTGCCGCTAAACTAACTGTGTGCTCTTAGACAAATCCCTCTGCCTTTCTGATCTCCAGTTTCCTCCTTCACAAAATGACACTCACTGTCATTGAGTCAAGTCCAACTCCTGGTTACCCCTATAGGATAGAGTGGAACTGTCCCTATGGTTTCTAAGATGGCAACACTTTATGGAAACAGAAAATCTCATCTTTCTACTTTGGAGTGGCTGGTATATTTAAACTGCTGATTTTGTGGTTAACAATCCAATGCATAATCTCTGGCGTCCTAATTTCTGAGCCCACTCCTCTCTCAGCTCTAAGCCCTGCTATTGTTTTGGTCTTGTATCTTGTTAACATTAACAAGTCAATGGACAAGAGGAGAGGGTCTAGGCATCGGTCAGTTTATGTCATATGTGAGTGTTCTGGGACTGTGCGTTCCAATATGGTAGCCACTAGACACATGTGGCTAGGGCATGCTGGAACGATGGTCAGTCTGGATATAAAAAACCAAGCAAACAAAAAACTTATGGTCATTTAGTTGATGCTGCTTCACAGCAAGCCTAAATAGGACAGGGGAGAACTATCCCCATGGGTTTCCAAGATTGTAACTCTTTATCAGAGGTGACAGCCTTATCTTTCTTCTGCAGAGTGGCTAGTGGTTTCAAATTGCTGACCTTGATGCTAGCAGCCCAACAAATTACTACACTGACGCCAGGGCTTAGTATAAAAGCATATGACAATGTATCATGCTAACAATTTTTTTATATGTTGAAAAATAATATTGTGGATATATTGGGTCTGATGCAATGTATTACTTAAATTAATTTAAGTGGTTTCTTTTTGTTGTTGCTGCTGCTGCCTTTTGAGTATGGCTACTAGGAAATTTTAAGTTCTTCATGTAGCTCACTTTACTCTTCAACCCAGTCCTGCTCTAGGAAGGAGGAGAAATGTGTCCAATGGACCAAATCTGCATATGGCTTCACCTTTGTGGCTTAAAAACAAAGACTGGCTTTTAAAGTTTTACTTGAAAAAATAGAAAACACACTCATTCCATCAGAAAAAGATAAAAGATATTTTGCCTTCTTTTTGCTTGTTTGTTTGTTTTTGTTTTTTTGGCATCACTTACTCTGGTGGTGGGAGTAAGAGGCCCAGCCTTTGCTCCTGTGGAGCTGCTGCTGGAATTGAACCTCCATCCTAGTGGGCCGCAGTCCTATGCACAACACTATGCCACTGGGGCTCAGTCCGATATTTTGACTTCTTTTCACAGCACTGCACCCACAAAAATACCCATTTTCTAAGGTTCTTTAGTTCTGGTACATATACTCAGACGCCATTTGACTATGTTCCACTCACATTTCCATAATAAAACTTTGTTTTGAGATAATGTTTACATTTTCAGAGTTGTATTGATAGCAAAAGGAATAAAGAATATAGGATAGACACTATGTATGGCCAGAAAAGACAAAATATTTTATTTTCTGGATAAACCTCTCTAAGAAAAAATTGAAAAGCTTATCAAACCCTGTCCTAGAAGGCATAGAAAGGTACCTCTTCCTCACTCCCTCCTAGGTCTGCAAAGAAGTTGAGCTACAAACTTTGGGTAAGATGGATGGTTTAAACCCAAGGCCTGAAGGATTACAGAGAGCTCAGAGAGAAATGAAAAGACCCCTGCCCAGCCACCACATCCCCAATTCTTTCCTGAATCAGATGGGAAAGTGTCAGAGGAGAGTTCATGAAAGAGGAGAAAGGAAGGTTCAAGAAGGTCCAGCCTCAAAAGTGCTTATCTCTCTGCCCAACCACAGTAGGAACAAAGCTTCCAAAGCTTTCAACCTCACTGATTTCAGGTCCCTTGTTATAAAGACATTATGCTAACATGAAGCTACTTAGTCTAAGGAGAAAGCATAGCCATTTTATCTAATATTGAAACTTTCTTTCTTTCTTTTGTCAAATTTAGGGTCATCAGCTAATGCAGTTCATACAGGGCTCAGTGTTTCCAGAGGTGTGAAACTTTCAGAACAAAAACAAGGACCATTCCTCCACTCCTATCAATTAAGTAATGCATCTCTGTAGGACATAGTAGACTCGCTATATAGGGTTTTCAAGGCTGTGATCTTTGTGGAAGTAGATATCCACATCTTTTTCCTGTTGAAAAGTTGCTGGACACCAACTCTTCACATGAGCACTGTAACTATTGCCCCAATCTGTATACCCCTACACTAGTACATAAAGAATACTAACCTCATTCTTTTATACTTTCTTTTATAAAGGTACATATTCTATTGTTCCCTCCTCTACTGCCAGTGTTCCATAAACTTAATCGAAAATGTAATACCATTTATTGAAATGTAATGTCTTGAAGGCTTTACTAAGTTTGCCATTGACCATCCAGTTCTTTCATTTTAGTATATTGAATCAAAGCTCCCACTCTCTCTAGGGATTAGCTTTCTTCAGTGATATGTAGTGAGTGGTGGTGCATTATTTCCAGCAACTTCTGCTGGATGATAAAAGAGTAGATTCTTGATTCCGGATTCATGCTAAATTGAGGCTAACTAGATAACAGGTGCCAATAGAATTGACTTTTACAAAGTGTTTTAAGCAATTCAGAAATGGCTTGAGGGAGAGATAAAAATCAAAGGTACGCTCCCACATCCAAAAGGAACACACACATACAGGCAAGCAGCTGCCATCAAGTGGATGGGGTGTCAGAGTAGTGGTGGGTTCCGTAGGTTTCAATAGGTGATTCTTCAGAAGATGATCCTCAGGTTGCTCATGGTCTCTAACCTCCAACCTTGAACCCAGGGACACCTTCCAAAGAAGAGGATACCCAAACAATACTACAAACCCAGAGGGAAAAAACTAAGATACAGTTCAAGCATAGCAAGATACCTAAAGAGAGACAGTTTATTATTATTTGTTTCATTCTTTTGGCGTGATTGTTTTGAAAAATCACAGATGAAATGGTAGAAACAGATCATTTTCACAAAAAATTGAAACGTAAAGAATGGAATTCCCACTTTCCCAAAGGATATGGAAATGTTCTTATTGTTTAGGAGAAGATGGTGTCATTCAATGCATATTAAACACACACTGTCTATGTTTCATCGGGGATGCTCTATTGTGCAATAATTGGTCCCCATTGTTACATGCACAATTTGGCTGCTCAGATGTAAAAGTAAAACCTCTTAAATAGCTCTCTCCACTGATAGCCTCAGGCAGAGACCGTCCCCTGTGGCCACGTGCCTGCAGCAACCCATGACTAAGGCGTAAAGAAGGGAGGGGTAGGTTTAAAGGGGGTGCACCTATAATCCTTTATTTATGTTTGAAAAGCACCCCTGAAACCTCATTAGCTATGGCTGAATTCTTTGTCAGGTCCCAAGCAAGGGCTTTGAGGACTCTGCTGTGGCCAGTGCCCGCTGAGGGTCACACATAAGCCAGAAGAAGGATTGGAAAAGACAAATCAAGCCCAGCTATTGTCCTAGCTCCTCTCCCCCAGCAGAAGCCCCTGTCCTCTTCCTGCAGTGCCACAAGTGCAAAGCACCCTTGCCTCTATATGTCACCCATTCTCAGCCCACAAGTCCCCCGGGCCATTCCTCACCCTCACTCCCACAGAACAAGAGCTCTCCGGCCCAGGGAGCCCAGCCTCTCAATATAGTCTCTGTTTCTATTGCTCTCACATCACTGAACTCCTCCTTCTTTCCTTCTGAAATCCTTTCATGTCCATATCAGGATTTTTACTTTTTTATTATGATGAATGTTCAGACACACATCTTTCTGAAAATACTCTGCCCCCTTTGGTCCGACTCCGAAAGCTATCACTCCTGACTCAGACGATCAGAAAGGGTCTGGGTCAAGTTTCTACTCAATTCATTGTCGTCCTAAGAAGCACTAGGAGATCAGCCAACTTGTAAGCTGTAGTAAGCTGTAAGCCCCCGAGCCACTGAACAGTTAAACAGCTTCTGTCATCCAGTGTGCTGACATCAGAGCCACCGGCACAAGCACTGCACAACCCAAGACAAAGTCAACTTTTCTACACAAAAGCTTCCTACAAGGAAATACCAATAAGGTTCAGTCAAAGGCATGGAAACAAAGTAAGCCAACCGCAGCCCTACTCTTCTCCCACTCCTGGTATTGTGCTCAGGGACATATGAAGACAGAGAAGGAGGCAGGCTGCAGTGTGTGCTATAAATACTGAGTACATTATGTGCTTAACATGGAGGCACTGCACACCAACAATGATAAGGTCAACAACTAGGATCTTCTCTGTTGTGAGGAAGAAATGGAAAGGAGGGATATACAAACAACGCCTGATTTATGCCCATCAACTTATTTGCTAATATGCAAAAATGAACAATTCGGCAATGGATATTGGTGAATGTTGTGCTGCATGATCAATGGAACCCCCTGAATTGTGCATATGGAAAATGCTGATTTGGAAAACACTAGCAATCTGCGATTTTACAACAATACACAATAAAATAAAGGTCCTGTACGCAAATGTTGAAGACTCCATGGTGAGGGATTATAGGGTTGAGAAGGCTGGTTCAAAATTCAAATCCCAGTGGGTTCATGTGTACGACCTTGGCCAGGTTCCCTGGGCTGCCTTGGGCTCAGTTTTATCATTAGTGAAGTGGGGCCAATAACAGTTTCCTCATTAGGACTGCAGTGAGAATTAAATGGATGATTTTAAAAAGGACTTAGCAAAGTGCTGATGCCTAGGCTCAGAAAAGAAAAGGTATCGCCCCCGTCAACACACATGGATAAGAAGTTCAAAATTGAGAGATGAGGGCAATGGTACTCGGTACTGCCAATAGCAGACTACTGTCCTTACGAAGTTACAGAGTTCTCAACACAAGTTCAGTCCCTTTCACTTATCTCTGATGAGAAAAGTGAGGGTGTTTTTTTTTTAAGTCACCAGTCCCTAAATATTTAAAAGGATGCTTAGGTTGAATATAAAAGTCCTGTTCTTGAATGAGGAAAAGTTCAAGTGATGCCATGGTAAATTTAGGAGTTTGATAGAGAAAATCTAAAGGCATCCTAAACCATGTTTCAGATTTTAAAAAGACTTGATTATTATATCATTGGTTGAGGAATCTGCTCTTATTTATGGGAATACAACAGACAGCAGAACAAAGGCCTGTGTTCACATGCCATCTTCACCATTGTTGGTGGGACACCCAAGTCCATTGCTGTGACCACACTATTTTGAGTGCCTTCCAGCCTCAGAAACTCATCTTCCAGACAATGTTCTACATGGTTTTCATTGGATAATATCAAAAGTACATCATCTTTTTTTCCTCCTACTCTGTCTCACCTGAATGCTCTGCTGACAACTGAGCCCCAAGGTTAACCCTGCTGATATTTAAAATACCAATGGTATATTTTTGTTTTGTTTTTTTTGGGGGGGGAGGCATCACTGCCTCTGGTGGTCATGGGTGCTACCCAGTGCTACTCCTGAGAGGCGCCGCTGGATTTGAGCCGCCAAGCCCGTGGGCCGCAGTCCCCCACACAGCCACTTACAACACCGGGGCTCAGCCCCTTAAAATACCAATGGTATATATTTCCAGCACCATAACAACAATGGAAGACCTTACAGTGTGCCCAATGGACAAATGAGTGGTAGAAAGAAGACCTAAGACTCCCATGTTTGCCTCTGGTCAAAGTCTGCTCTAATTAGAGTGTCATACATGATGGGAACCAGTCCATCGATCAACATCATGATGCATTTCCTCTAAAGTTGGTTACTGTCTTGTTCTTCACAGCTCTCCTTATACATATCAGAGTCAGGGTCACCCCAGCAGTCCATGAGAACTAAGCAACATCCTTTCTTTGAATCCCAGCTGGAAAACACAGAACCCGAGGAAAGAATTTCTCCTCCAGGCCAGAATAATCATTCCTAAGGTGAGCTTCACTTGTAAAAATGGAGTACATTATTGACAAATGTCTCCAGGAGAATACACCTGCCCCAGTGACAAATATTTTACTTTCCTTTTAACTTTTAGTTTGCTGAGAATCATCTCCTATGGCCCCATAGAGTAGATATTTATTGTCTTATTTTTAAAAGACTTTTTTACTACTTCTATTGTTTTATAAGTGTAACTAAATCCTTTATCAATTCCCTTTCCAACCATGTATATGGTTCTGGGGTGTTGCCATATCATTTGTGTTGGCTTTCACAAAGCTTTTTTAAAAAAATTTATTGGGGGCTCATCAATGCTTATCACAATCCATCCATCCACTGTGTCAAGCACTTGTACATTTGTTGCCATCATCACTTGAGCCCCTGGTATCTGCTCTTCATTGTCCCCCTCCCTCCCTGCCCCCCCTTGCTCATAAACCCATGGCAATTTATAAATTACTATTTTGTCATGCCTTCCACTGCCAACATCTCCCTTCACCTACTTTTCTGTTGTCCGTCCCCGAGTCCCTAAGCAAGGAGGTTATATGTAGATCCTTGTAATCAATTTCACAAAGTCTTGGATACATTTTCAAATGGTTTGTACTGTGGGATGCTCTGTTCCACCACTTTCCTTCTAAATTTTTATAATTTACAAACTCTTTTTTTTAACCTCATCTCACTGTTTCTTGATTAGTATTCTGTTCATAACCATCTAGTGATCAACATGGCTCAAAAATTTTGCCATTTTTCTGGGGAATATATAGAGATAAACACAAATATGAGAATGGGGAGAGAGATGGAGACAGAGACATGGGTCAAGAGAGAGCATAAAGAGATTCTAAGGAATGATTGTTGTCACTCTTAGGTGAAGATCAAAATTCTCACAACTAGACCAATAGGCAAATGATATCTTGATAAATGGAGAAAAGATTGAAGTTACAAAGGATTTGTCTGGCTTGAATCCACAATCAATGCTCATGGAAGCAGCAGTCAAGGGTTCAAATGACACATCGCATTGGACAAATCTGCTGTGAAGATCTCTTTAGAGTTTTAAAAACAGGGAAGTTTCTTTGAAGACTAAAGTATGCCTGAGCCAAACTTTGATATTTCCTTTCACTTCATATGCATGTGAAAGTGGGTATGCAATGAGGAAGACCATAGAAGAGTTGATGTATTTGAGCCAAGGTATAGGAGAAAATTATTGAAAGTAGCATGGTCTTTCAAAAGCAGGAACAAATCTGTTTGGGAAGTAAGACCAGAATTCTCCTTAGGGGCGAGAATGGCAAGACTTGTGGCAATGTTGCTCACATTATTTTGGAAGTGTTGTCAGGAGAGACTAGTCCTTGGCGAAGAAGATCGTGGTTGGTAAAGCAGAGGAACAGCAAAAAGGTGAAAGAACACTGAGGAAATGGATTGACACCATGGCAGCAACAAGGAAGTCAAGCATAGGAACAACGATGAAGACGGTGCAGGGCTGGGCATAACAACAACAACAACAACAACAACAACAACATTGTTAAGTGTCACTGACTTAGAGAAATCCTAATGCCTAAAGAGCAAAACTCTGTCCAGTCCTGTGCCATTCACACAACTGTTGCTATGTCTATGCCTATGTAGCCCTTGGCTCTGTCAACCACTTCCTTAAGGGCCTTCCTCTTCCTCACTGATCATTTACTTCACGCAGGATGTCCTTCCTGATAACATAGCCAAAGTATCTGAGATACGGTTTTGCCCTCTCAGCTTCTCAGGACCAATCCGGCTGTTATTTTTCCAAGACAGCTTCCTTCATTCTACTGAAAAGCCATTGTCTCCTCATTGTGCTTCACTTACAACCCAGTTAAAATGTATCAATTATTCTTTGATCTTCCCAGTTCGTGGGCATTTTCCATAGCATGTGTGGTAACTGGAAAGACTGATTGCACTCTAGCTCGAAAAGTGACCTCTGAACTTTTTAACACTTTAAAGAGTTTTTTTGCAGCAGACTTACCAGATGCAATTTGTGATTTGATTTCCTGATTGTTGATTGTGGAGCTCAATAAAATAAAATCCTCGACAACTTCAGTGTTTTCCTTGTTTATCGTGATGCTGTGATTGGCCCAATGGTAAGGAGTGTTGTTACATTTTAAGGATTACCAGATTAATTTTAATTAATTAATTCAATGATAGCCTGAGACAAATTTCCCCCTGTATTCTTGATGCCTGTTTACTTTTTTTAAGGTGGCATTATATTCTTCTAATATGACCACGTAGTGGTCTCTGAATGGGTTACACGTGGTGGCTTCAAAAAATTTGTGGAAATTATTAATGAAAAGATAATGAAGATTTATCACAACTTTTTGATGTCATCTCTTATCAGGGGTAACAGAAAAGACTGAAGCTGTTCCTGGAAGAAAAAAAAGTTACTAAGCTGTCAGGCTGTCGAATGCAAATGTCTCTCCTGTAATCTGGTTGAAAAAACTATGAAGTGAAAAGGGGAACCAATTTAAGGGATCTACATATGTCCACCTCTCTGGGGAATGGACAACAGGGAAGTGAGCGAACAGACACATTGGACAGTGTGTACGATATGAAAAAGTAATAACAATTTGTACATTATTAAGGGTTATGGGGGGTCGGGGGAGGACGGAAAGGAAACATGGGGAGCTGATACTGGGATTCTAAGTGGAGGGGGGGATGTTTTGAGAGTGATGATGGCAACAAGTGTGCAAATGTGACCTGCAAACAATTGATGTATGTATCAATCATGATGAGGAGTTGTATGAACCTCCAATAGAATGATCTATATTAAAAAATTTTTAAAAATTTAAAATTTTTATATTTAAAAATTTAAATTTAATTAAAAATTAAAATTTAAAAGGGAAAGAGGAGCTTATACCAAGGGCTCAAGTAGAAAATGTTTGGAAATGACTATGGCAACATGTGTACAAATAAGCTTGATACAAATGATGTATTGAGTGTTAAAAGAGCTGTAAGAGCCCACAATAAAATCATTTTTAAAAAAAAGGTATGAAGTCATTGCCTTGTTCTGTATCTTCCTTCTATTAGCATTTGGATGAAAAATAGATCAGGGAATGCCTATGCCAGGGGCTGGCAAACTCTTAAGACTGAAGACCCAATCCTGTCTCTCCTAACAACTTTAAGATCACTCAAGAGCTTTGAATATGTTTCTCCAAACAAGTGAAATCACCATGATCTGAAATAAGAACCTTCAACTGCTTTCAGTGTTTCTTCAGAGCTGCATGCAGCGGTGTGCCGATAACTGACCTATGCTATGTACCACAGAGAAGGAAACACTACCTTGCTTCCCTTCCACGTCCACCAGCTCCCAGTCCAGAACGTTGCCCTTCTCTCCACGTGATTCAGTTAATTACTTTGAAAGTGAATTTAGGTAAAGATGCTGCTTCAGTAAAAGTTTTCTGGTTGTCGCTGAGGAGTCAAAAACTTTCCCCCCTTTTGTGACTGGGAGTTTTGTTTATGGATGATTTCAGAATTTTTTCATCTGTAAAGTATCTTCAGAGTGCTAGCTTACCTTTAACAACCTCGATACAAATTCTGTTTTCCTTATGAGCAAACTGGGGGTCCCAGAAGTGGAGTAATTTTCCCAGGGGAATAAGCATTTGGGTTCAGATTCAAATCCGACCAATTTGATCCAAACCTTCCACCCCGCACCTGTGGTGGTGGCCAACAGTGGTGCTCAAGTGGTGCTCAAGAAATGCTACTGACCCTACTCCATCCTGCTCAACAATTTCCCTGGCTTAGAGACAATGCATAGGACTTCAACAGAGACCAGCAGAATTGTGTTTGACGGTTCTGGCAGAGCATCCTATGACCCTATTGTAGATTCAGCTCTTCTCTTTTACCCTGGCAGCTTCAGCAGCGAGGAACATCTCTTACATTGAGTTCCTGCGCCTTCCCCCAGCTGAGCCTCAAGTGATGGACCGAGCAGAAGTTTGAAAAATATTCTCATCAATTTTTTTTAATGAAAAAAGTGAAACCATACAGACCCAGGAATCTCTAACTACAAGGTCCCCTAGTCAGAGACATTGTACCCAGATCATAGCTGACACCGCACTTGGTGACGATAACAGCCTGCAATTTCAGCCAAAAGCTCCTTCTTCTCATCTCATCTCCCCATCCTTCTTCTCCTACCAGACAGCCAATGCATGAAATCCTGCACAAAGTTACTGCACATTGGTATGAAGTTGGCACATTTAAAGAGTTAAGTGAGGTTTCCTATCCTAACTCACCCATCTACACACACATCCACCTATGCATCTTCAAAGGGATAGAGGCTCCGTAGACACATCGACTGATCCCATGCCTAGCAATGGAAAAGCAAGTTATGTTCAGATTAAAGCTAGGAGGTATAGTTGTCACCTTTTCCTTCTCTGGGAAACCCAGCCTTAGCTACAGACCCTGGATAGAGAGCAATTGTTTATTGTTTCTATGCTACCTCCTTCCTGGAACATTAAGTGGTCTTGGATACTGGTGAGGAAACAGACATCTGTCTGTCTACCTCTTGGCAGTTTCAAGTAACACAACAAAAGCCCATACCTGCTTAGTTCCAATAGCATCCCCACTTTAATTAGAATTTGAGGTTGGTCTGTTTATCTGTGTTCCTATCTGACCTAGCCCTTTAAGAAAAAAAAGTGTTGATAAGGTCTAAGTGTACTTGTTCAAAGATGTCAGTAAGGTTTCATTTTTATTTCAAGCAAATCACCTAGTAGGCTCTCAATGGACATGGTGGGGTCTGATCTCATCAGCCACCAGGGTGTTTGAGTCCTGCCATTCACACACCTGCCATCACCACCCTTTCCCTGTTCCTATTCCACCTAACTTGGAAAGCATGCATCATTTCAGTAGATGGACTTAATCCAACCACAGATAGGTATTTCTGCTCTGATGAAACTGTCTGATGAAACTGATGGATACTGTCTTTGTTTTTGTTGAACCACTCAGCTATACAGGATGCTGAATGACATACAAATATAGAAATTATGGAAATAGAGAATCTGTCTTAGCCAATGCAAATCCAGTCCAGCTAAAACGAGTAGCTGAATTTCTCTCTACCGCAGCAGTTCCCCACCTGTGGATCGAGACCACTTCAGGGGTTGAATGGCCCTTTAACGGGGGTTGCCGAGTCACAACAGTAGGACAATTATGGTTATGACATGGCAATGAAAATACTTGTATGGTTGGGTGGTCACAACAACATGAGGAACTGTATGAAAGGCTCATGGCATTAGGAAGGTTGAGAAACACTGCTCTGGGGTGTCATTTGAAGTCTTATCTTTCTCTAAGCAATTACTAACCACTAATTTCCCCCATAAAAGGGGACCACTGAGGTATGTTGCAGACACAGAGCTGTTGAATTATGGAGCGAGGAAGAAAATCACCTGCATACACTTGAGCACACACACACACACACACATACACACTTAAGTACAACACACGTGTTTTGGTGTCCAGAAGCAGGGGGGATGCCACCACCTTCTACCCCCATTTTTTTCTGGAAACCACAGACCCATTCTCAAACTGCAAATATAGAGTATTAGTGCAGGTGTTTGTAAACAAGTAAGTTTGGAGATGTTTCTAATTATAAGCTGTCATAGCTAAAATTAGAAACCCGATCTGTTCACTTTTTCAGAAAGCTCTCCATAAGGATTTATGGAAATGAAGTTCTGACTTGGCAGTGGTGAACTCTAGTGACACAGCCCCAGAGAAGCTATGTGGCTGCAACCCCGCCACTCGATGAGTTACCCTTCTCATCTCCAGAGGTAGATGGCCACTCTGTCCATCCATTGACATGATATGGTCCTGTGGTCTCTGAAAGGGACACTGATGCCTCGCTGGCCTGATATCTCCAACTGTCTCCTCATAAATATATTCAACTCTGTGTTCATAATTTCTGTCTCCTTTTGCTCCCAGTTCTAGTATAGTGCCAAACAGTAAGCATGTCATGGTACACACATACAAACACACCCACACACACACACACACACACACACACTCCATAATAACCCAAGTACGTCTGCTCAAGCCCCCACCTCTAATAGGAAACTCATCGAGGAAGACCAACATTGTACATACATAGGGATATCGCTCCACATTCCAACCTCAGACACAGCAAAGTCTGCTGCCCTCACTGACTGCAGCTAAATTGGGCATCGAAGATGCTTTCCATAAATGGAAGGGAGGAAGCTGGGTTCAGTTACAAAGAGGAAACCACTCTCTCCCATTTGCACAAACAATATAAAGTAGCCAGACTCAATCTGAAAAGTTTTTGTTATCTTCAAATCCTATCAATAATAAATGAATAGGGTACGACCTATGTCTAATTAACCAAAATTCTCAGCTGGACTTCCTGAAATGAAATGTAGCTTCCCCCCCTCCCCTCTCTTTTGACCTGTTTTATTCTCACAATATATAATCTTGTGCCAATAGCATTCCTTAAGACTTTTATTAAAGGGCCATTATCTTACTCCGAGGTTTAGATTTAGCTATTTTTTGCCCTTGTTTCCTTTACTCTCCTATTGAACCAGCTTCTCAGGATACAAGGCCGAGGGGGTGGGGGGGAGGGATATGCTTTGTTTTGTTTTATTGCCCCCACATCCTGGCTCACAAAAACACAGATAGACAGGAATTTAAGTCCTGTTTCTAAAGACAAAGTGCTAATGTTCTTTATATAGATCGTGCCCATAAAGGAACAAAACAATGACTAAGAATTCAAAATGAGCAGCTAAATATCAATGATTTGAGATAACCAAAAACTTGGGGCTAAGTGTCTTTCGTGGGCACTCACCCACTGAGAGATTCTGAACAACTTTAGTCCCATTACTTCCACCATGCCTTTACCCAAAGACCCCAAACTGAAGTGATCTTTAATTTTACCTTTTACTCCGCAATTTCTGGAAAATATACCCATATAATAATATAGCCCAAGGCAAGAAAAAGGGAATTAAGAAGGTAACTTTGGATCCTTCAAGTACTGTACCTGGGAGAATCTATCTTTAAGTAATTAGGGTTTTAGTTAATAATCTAATAAAGAAGTAATCCCCTCTCTAGTTTACCAACCATGGTAGCCAACCATCAAATGAGAAAGTCCAAGATCATCATTTTCCCTCCATGGATGTCAAATACACCTTCTGAAATCATCTTGTCCACTGGTCACCCTCCTTTTGGCTACATGGAAATCTGACCCCAGGCTGGCCTTCATCATCAGCCACTTCCACATCAAACAGTTACTGGCCTATTGATTCCTACTCATGGTGGTCCATGTGTGTTCGACCAGAACTTGAGCATCAGAGGGTTTTCCATAGTTGATTTTCCAGAAGTAGTTTGTCACACACATCTTCTGTTGTGCTTCTGCCTGGATTTGAACCTCCAATCTTGCAGGTAGCATCCAGTCGTGCTAACCATTTGCACCATCTTCGACTCTTGCCTCTCGAACTCTCAACCAAGGGGCCATGCCATCACCTGTCTGCCCGTACTCCTCTATTCATTTTAGTTTGCACTAAAAAGATTCATGAAATGCCACAATTTCATCCCACTCTAAAATCATTCAATAGAACTTATGATTGGCTCTTTTAAAATGAACTTGGAATTCATCATTTACAGATCCTCTATTGCAACCCACATATTATCTATTCTAAATCTAGCCATATACGTCTGACTCATATGCTGGGCTCCAACTTCTGTTGCCAATGAAAAGTGCAATGCAAGGGAATAACCTATAACTTATAAAGAAGTATTCAATTGTTGGCTATAGATGATACCTAGAATTCCAGTCCATTTTCATATTTTCTGCCTAGCACTTTTTTTAAAAAATGGGAAAATGGACTTTTTTATCAAATGCCAAAGCCAGAAACAGCCACCAGAACAATTCACTGGTGCTGGGCTTTTTAAATCCCTGACAGGTATTACTTAAGATGTTAGAAAATTATCCAGACACATGTGTACACATATATCTTACCTTCTGTGCTCATGTGCTCTCACACACTCACATTTTTAGTAAGTGCTCATTAAGCTATCTGAGATATTAAAACTAATCACGGCAGTTTTCCTTTAATGTTATCCTCAGCATAAAGAGAAATGAGCCCATTGTCATTTATTTCAAAATCATTCTTTATAAAAAATAGCTAATCTCTAGAAGCACACCTGGTTTATTGAAGTGAATACAAAGATGCAGCATATAGCCTTAATGTGCTCAGCTGGGAAAATATATTTTTTAAATGAGCATTTGTTAGGGCTTTATTTGCAAATGCAAAACTATCCAAGGCACTCTTTGTGCATGTCGGGATTTTTCATTTCAAAAGCCACATTAATATAGCTGGATTCACAGCAGACACTAAATACAGCACAGAAAATTAACTCTTGAAAGGTTGCAAAAACAAAAAGTCATAATGCCCTGTCATAGGAAACTCACAACTGAGGAAACAATTGGCACCACCCTGAAGAGCACCCAACAGCAGTAACTCCCAGCATCATTCTGTCCCAAAAAAGCCTTCTGATGCCAACTCATGTGTTTACAGGAAAACTACCCTACAGCGTTCATTCAGCTACTCAACATAGAAGTGAACAGGGATTGGTAGATTAAACATTAGAAAAAAAAGACCATCCATCAACCGAACTTGGGAACTTCCAAAGGAAGATAAGCACAAGTCTGGAGCTTTCCCTAATCATCTGAGTGGCTGGTCTGGGTGAGGAGGCACGAGGTTGCCCCAGTTGCCACGGACGGGCTATTGGAAGGCTTTCACAGGAAGGCCATGTGAGAAAGCGTGTGTGGCTCTTGGCCATGTTAGTCAGGCGTTTCCTAGATACGATGGCAGGTGTCATCTTTTTTTCCATTTGATCAGGGAATATAATACATCTTCAAAACAATTTTCACCCAACTGGACAGAGATGTTAAAAGTCAACCCTGAATGAATCCATTTTGCCACTTTCCGTCTAAAATATACAATCTCATGCTCCTCAGTTTCTCTACAGACAGGTCATTTTTACATCTACCATATATACTCATGTATAAGCCAAGTTTTCCAGCACTTGTTTAATGCAGTTTTTGTGGTAAAGTTAGGTGCCTCAGCTGATATTTGGGTCGGCTTATACTTGTATGTATGGTGCTTTCTTATATAATTTTTTCTAAAAACAAAATATATAGTTGGTGTGTGTTGCTATCCCTTCCTCTTAGAGAACTGAAAAAATAAAGTAAAACCATTCTGCTACATGACAAGATGGACACAGTAAGAGTAGATGGATGGAGATTTCCAGAACAGAATGATGTCAGTGGAATATGGTGTGACTTGGAAGGGTTAAAACATTTCTCTAATAAAATGAATTATATCACAAACTGTTGAGAACCATTTCTATACCCTATTTTAAAAAGTCAAACATACAGATACCTCAAGTGAATACTAGCATAAAACAGGAGAGCTTAAAAAAGCATTCTTAATTTTGTCCCCACAGATTTCAACGCAGAATCTTAAACAAAGAGATGACTAATAAATAGGTATTGAACTGATTCACTGCATCAGCCTGCTTGTATGAGAACACAGAAGTCATGGGAATTACGCCATGTTTTAATTCAAACTGGGTTTCTCACTCCTTGTCTTACACCGTCAATAGTTTGCCATCACACTGAAAGGACCCCAGGCGGTATCGTGGTTGCACATTGGACTGTGAATCATAAAGTCTGCAGTTCAAAACCACCAGAGAAAAGTGAGACTTTCTAACGAGTTGCAGTCTCAGAAACTCACAGGGACAATTCTATCCTGTACTGTAGGGTCACAATGAGTTGAAATCCACTCGATGACAGTGAGTTTGTTTTTTGTTTGTTTAATTTAGGGGAAAGCCTAAAAGCATCTACTTATTTAGACCCAATCTACATCTCCAGTGTCTAACCAATATTTTCGCAAGTGTATACAGAAAAAAAATCACACTTGGTGTTTTGTAAGTAGAAAGAATTGAGCAAAATACTCAAGCCTCAAGTCTTAATACTGAAAGGTTCCACAATCGAGACACTGAATGATGCTGGTAGAATGCATCAAAAGACAAGGGAAGGAAGACACAGTCAATGTATACAAAAGGGAGTTGGCAGATATTTATTTTTCCTTTTAACCTATTTCAACTTCTCAGTTTTTCCTACATTCTGTTATCTTTGGGATTGGGAATCACCTGTGTTTAACTCTGTTTTAGTTGCTGGGATTTTGTGTTTGTTTGTTTACTTTGTATTATTTCAATGACATTCTTTATATAAAACTGAAAATAGGTAAATCGAAAAGAACAACAATCAGATCCATCATTTCTTAGGACTATGACAGGACAGGCTGGAGGAAAATGGAGAGCTAATAAGAAAGGACACAAGAATGAAGAAAATATTCTACAATTGATTAGGGTGATGACCACACAACTTTTATATACTTAAACACTGAATTGTTTAACTATGTTAAGCACTGAATGTAAACCATGTGTCAATAAAACTGTTTAAGAAAAAACTTGGTAGACATTCAAGCATTTCAGGAGGTAGCATTTGATTCTGAACCTATGGTACTGAAAGAAGATATACAAGCTTCACTAAGCAGGCACTGCTGAAAAACAAGACTCTGGGAATTCACAGAATACCAATTGAGATGTTTCTAAAAATAGAACTTAGGGGGAAAAAAGACTGATGCTGGGTGTGCTTACTCATCTATGCCAAGAAATCTGGAAGACAACAGCCTGACCAGCCAACAGGAAGGGTCGTGCCCCTTCAAAAGAAAGGTGATCACACCATAGTCAGTACCTGGGAAAACAGTGTGGAGGATGTATCTGATCTCCTCCAGATACACAAAGGAGAAAGAACATCCATTTCCACACTTGCCCAGAGTCAATGGACACAGACCAGAGGTCAGATATGCCTCTGTCCTCCACTCATCTGCCTTTATCATAGTCTGACACCAAGAAACCTTGGTGGTGTGGAGGTTACACCCCGAGATCAGCAGTTTGAAGCCATCAGAGGCTCTGCAGGAGAAAGACTTTCTACTCTTGTAAAGATTCTACTCTGTCCTACCGGGTTACTATGAAACAGACATAATGGCACTGAGTTTGATTCTGACACCACCCACTCCTACACCACTCTACTTTTCTACTGGGTTCCATAATCCTGGGCAATGGCCACGTAGAACTCACAGTCAAAACCTGTGATGAAGGGATTCATTTGTAAGGGAACTTCACAGGCTATCCCCACAAGTCAGAATCATAAGACAGCTGGTCCACCGTGGTGCTTCACTTAGCCAGCAGCCAACCCCTCAGTCTCTCAGCCACATGGTCCCTTGGCCTCTGCCGCATTCCATGGGCCAGGAAGCCCAACCACTGCACGGCCTCACAGTCTCAGAGTTTCATGCGGCTCCTCTTCTTTCTCTTGTCTTGTGGTCTCATTTTCCTGGACTTTGATTTTGGCTTGGCCTCTGCCAATAAAGGCAGAGATTTCTGATGTGCCCACCCTGCCCCCCATGACTCTTCTTCCTTGAGGGTCCCAGAAATTATCTCTGTGTTTCTGAGACAGCTTCTTATGCTCAGAGGAATGGCAACCCTAACAAAGCAATCCCCTCTTGGGGTTTTACACACCCTATGTATGTAGTCTCCCCCTAATATTTGGTGGGCATCACAAAGACTTGGACAGAAGACCTGTATTGAGAAACTTCACTTCACCACAAGTTCATCCTCAAGTAAAAGTTGTTGAAGGTAATTCCAAAAATAATTATAGCAATACATCTAAAAGTAACTGCCAAACATTGCAGCTAGATTCAAAAGATGTGAAATAAGTTATTGTTGCTGGTGTCAGATGAACCTTAGCTGAAAGCTTATAATATCAGAAAGATGGATACCTTTTTTATATAACTATGCAAAGATATTTGACTGTGAGGATCATAAATCCAAGATAACTTTGCTAAAAGAGAGAGAGAGAGAGAGAATTCCAGAACACTTAATTGTGCTCTTGAGGAAAGTGTGTATAGTCCCAAAAAACAAGGAGTACCACATGGTTTAAAATCAGGAAAGATGTGTGTCAAGGTTGTTTGCTCTCACAATGTTTACTCAATCCGTACACTGAGGAAATAACTCAAAGAACTGGGCGAGAGTCAGTAGAACTGCTCCCTAGGGCTAAAGGAAGACTCAGGACCAGTCTGAAATATACAGATAACACCACCTTGCTTGTAGAAAGCCAAGAAGACTTGAAGCACGTTTGTTTGTTTGTTTGTTTGTTTGGGGGGCATCACTACCTCTGGTGGTCATGGGCGCTACCCAGTGCTGCTCCTGAGAGCCGCCGCTGGATTTGAACTGCCAAGCCTGTGGGCCACAGTCCCGCACTCAACCACTTAAGCCACCGGGGCTCAGCCCCTTGACAAAAATTAAAAACTTCTTGTCAAAGACTAAAAACAATAGCTTTCAGTATGGATTGATTAACCCGTCAACGGAAAATGAAACTAAAATCCATGTTCTCAGAAACTGGACCAATAAACAAAAATCACGATAAATAACAGATTGAAATTGTCAAAGAGAGCATTTTACTTGAACCGTTACCAAGGTCCACAGAAACAGCAGTAATCAACTGACATATGACAAAGGGAAGATCTGCTACAAATGAGCACTTGTCAATGCTGGAAAGTAGCACCATCACGTATCCTTGATGCACGCCAGGATCTTTTCAATCACCTCATCCACACACACAAGGAAGGCTGGATAAATGATGCATTTCAATTATTGCAAACTGAATATACCGTGAACTCTGGAAGAATGGACAAATCTGTCTTAGAAGAAGTGCAGATGGAGTGCTCCTTAGAGGCTCGAAAGGCAAACCCGGGTCTCCTGTGCTTTCAAGGTGGTATCAGGAGGGAGTGGCCCCTGAAGAAGGACATCGCGCCTGGTATAGGTTCAAACATCCCAATTACCGGGAGGATGGGGCAGGTCTTGACAGGGTTTCATTCCATTGAGCATAGGTTTACATCACTCAGCATCAATTGGTGGCACCTTGCAAATCAAGAAAACTTCGCTTATCAACTAATTTATTATCTAAGATGTTACATTTATGATAATAGTGAAAAGTTTACTATCTGATTATCATGCCAAGGTTCAAGGTAAGAGTAATGCTGGTTGTAATGGTTAAGGTCCAGTGTCAGACTGAATGGATCAAAATTCTCCGTGGCTTGGCCCCTGCCATCAAGCTGATTCTAACTTACAGCAAACCCATAGGACAGGGTGGAACTGCTCTTGTGGGTTTCTGAGACTGTAGCTCTTTATGAAGTAAAAAGCCTAGTCTTTTGCCTACAAAATGACTCGTCATTTTGAATGTCTGCCCTTGCGATAAGCCCCCAACTTGGAACCCATTAAGCCCACCAGGACATGGTGATTTGACAATTACATAATAATATAATTTGGCAATTATGTAATGATTTAGTTATCATATATCATATTTTGGACCATAAGATACACCTGACCATAAGACACACTCAGTTTTCAAAGCAGGAAAGCAAGAAAAAAAATATTATGAACCAAATAGTACCAGTATACTAAAATGTTCTGGAATACCACACTTTCGGACCATAATACTCATCCTCATTTCCCCTCCACTTTTTTTTTTTGGGGGGGGGTGCATCTTATGATTTGAAAAATATGGTAGTGCTGATTTTCACATAGTTCCTTGGTCTTTTGAACCTAGCTTGGTCTTTTGAACCATGTTGGTATCTAAAGAAAAGTTATCAATAAATTGATTTTGAAAGTTTTAAAAAAAATCTTACAAATAACATGGAATGGAATCAGAACAGAGATACATGGGATTGTTAGTAAGAGACAAAACTGTTCCCTGATTGGTAAAATGTTTGGTAGCCTGACTGAATATATTAATAAATATGTAAATAAAGGAGAGATCCATCAGAAGGGGAGGCAGAATGAACATCCATGGACTGTGCCATAGAAGAGGAAGTGTTAACTAACTGACATGTCAAACAGTCTCAGCAGTTAGCCAGTGCCCACTGTGAGTTGGTGGCATCAGTGTATTTATCACTCAGCTAGGAACCATGCTTCAAATTCCATGTTTCCCAACCAATTGGATAATTGTGGTGGCATTTGCTCTAGAAATATCCATTTCTGACCTATATATGTGTACATCCCACCTTGTAGGAAGCTCAAATTAAGTATGCTCCAGAATGGTCTAACTGCACCTCCTTTCATCCAATGAGTCAGAATCAATGCATCGGCAGTGAGTTTGGATTTTTGGTTTTATTATTATTATTTTGCTATCTTAATACAGGATGCTGCTGTCCAGCCATGCAAAGCAGAGGTCTGGAACATTTAATCCAATTCATCTCACATCATCAATAGCTAAGTGCTGTCAACTCAACCTTCTACATATTTCTCTCAACCACCTTAATTTCCTCTTCATCCTCATTATTACCACTCAAGCTAAAGCTACTAGCATCTGTCTCAGTAGATCTTGCTACTACATGTAAGTAGACAACGCTCTTGGCAATATTAAATTGATGCATTAAATCCCATTCCCTACTCATGTCCCCAGTTGAGTTATGAGCATTTTTGCCCCACGCAGCAAGTATTCAAATGAAAAGGCCATTGTTAAACTTTGTGTCTCATAACCAGGCAGAAGGCTCAGAAACTAGCCTTTATATATAGAGAAAGGGAATACTAAATATACATTAAGAGTTTTGTCTCTTATGCTATAGTGCTGGACTATCGACCTAAGGAGATGGGATGCAAAATGAGACTAGAGTTAAGAAATAACCCACTTTTCCAATCCAGGATGTCAGAAGAAAGAAACAGATTGGCAGACACTATACAAGTAGACCATGAAATTATGTCTTGACTCACTTCTCTGGGTGGAAATGCTAGAGCAGGTAGGCATGTAAAGAGGTTTCATTCTGCTTTTTGTTCCAGGAGGAGTTTGGTGGCCTGACAGGGTTTTCAATGTGGAGCAGCCCACTAAAGTAGAGAAGGAATGAGAAATGTGAATAAACAGAAAGAAAGCTGAAGTCTAGCTGCTCAGACTCTTGAACCTGCATCCCCACTGTTCAGCATGCTTTTACTAAGATTTTCTGTCAGCATTTAAGTCAGAACTTCACCAATTCTTCCTAAAGAAATCCCTTCCTAGCTATGCTTTGAATTCCTAACAAATTTTCAAGTACACAAGCAAGCTGATTTCCTGATTGTAGGAATTCCCAAGTTTTATTCTGCTGGATTTTCTTGATGGTATAAACGGTAAATTACTCTCTGGCTTGCTAACTGAAAGAATAGTGGCTTTAGTCCAACCTAGAGGTTCTTCAGAAGAAAGGCCTGCTGAACTATTTTTAAGTCAGCCAGTGAAGATCCAATGGAGAAAAGTCCTACTCTGATACATATGGGGCCCAGTTCTACTCTGATGTATATGGGACTGCTGTGAGGAAAAACTGACCTTCAGAATCATGGGCGTGGTTCACTATGCTATTGTGAGTTGCCAAAATGCAGTATGGCATCTGAAGAATTTCTTAACTTATTTTTCTGGAGAATCCTTTTCTCAATCAAGTAAGCCTTCGTATTTCATAAAAATAGCATGGGAAACTTTTCAGATGTCTAGGCTCATGAATCCCAAGTCTTTGATGAACTTAGAAAACTCAAGTTAGTAAGAAGAGGAGAACTAGTATTCCAACGGTAGAAGGAACTGGTGCATTTCTCTGAGGAAGTAAGATGGTTGCAGTACAACAGAAAAGAGAAAAGGGAAATTCCTTTAAGAAGATCTGTAGGTTGTTTAAGGGGTTCCTCCTGTGCTGGGCACTCATCATCTCCCTATTGGCCAGTGCCTCTGGCTGCAGTCTGGGCTCCAAGACCCCTCTTCTCCTACTGTAGCTGCTCAGGAGTTGGTTCCAACCCAGAAACACCAGTCAGAGCCACTTGTGAGAGGTCAACGGAAGTGATTCTGGCAATCTGAAAGAAAGAGGCCAAAAAGAATGGAGACAGGATACAGCAGAAAGTAAAGTGTAAATTAGTTTCTCCGCTCCTGTTTGGGAAGACCGTGGGCAGGTTTGGCTCTGGGAGAAGGGTGGTGTCATTCATTGGAAACAGAGTAAGCCAATGCATATAGAAGAGCCCAAATATGAGAAAACTTTCATTCAGAAGATATTTCTATTATTCCACTACTCCCGTGGAACAGACATCACTGCACAAGTCAGATGTGTTTGAACCCCATTCAAGAGAATTTAATAACTGAGATGTCAAAGAACCTTATTAGAAGGCAATCTTACCTATGACCTGAGCCCTGAGGATTGTCTGTAGTGATGTGCCAAGATATTTGAGCCAGGAGGTGGGGGGGATGGGGTAAAAAAGAACTTCTGGCAACATAACTTAACAAATGGGTTCCTTGGCCCAGGGAAGTTGCTGAAGTAGTAAAACTAGATGCAGTCCAACAAAAATTAGGTTACACACAAAAAAGATCTTGATAAAATAGAACCATCAGAAAAAAAAATAAAAGCATTATTTTTTCCATTAGAGGGACTAGACTACATAACCTGTATAGCTTTATCAGCTGAGGTCTTAGGTCATTTGGGGATAACCCAAGTTGAACTAGCAAAGGAGCCAGATAGACCATATCTGAATGCTGCCTCACCCCAAGGCTGCTGACAGGAAAGTTAAGCATCTCCTGAAGAAACCCCACAGAAAAGGAGGAGACTGTTATCGAGGGAGAAACATCATCAACCCTCATAGCCATGCAATGTCAGGGAATGAGCTTGGAAGAGCAGGATCTTCAGGGCCAGGGGAGAAGGTTCAGGCCATCTACTGCCCAAACCTAGATGGGACCCATTTAGTTACACTTTCTTCACTCTCCTCCTAGCTGCTGCCTTCTTCTCAACTTTCTGGTTTATTAATGGTTGCTGCAGATGAAACGCTCACCAAAATAAACCCACTACTGTTGTCACAGTCAGAAATACAGGGAATATCCCTGGCCAAACTCACTGGGGGAATTGTGCTTAAGTTTCTCTGTCTGCTATTGGGAGAACTTTCCAAGACTCCAAACAATAAAAAATAGTGCACTTTAAGATGACTGCTCCAGTCAAGGAACATTGCTTTGGCCATTCAATTAGAAAAAGCCAAGTGTGAGAAAGAGGCAGTGAACAGAACAGACCCCACGGTAGAAAGTAACATTCTTCAAGTTGTGTGTATAGGCTGACAAAGGGAAACAGGAAGGCATGGAAGAAAGGTTTCCTGAAAGATTTTCCCCTCCTTCTTTCTTACCTTTGTGATCTAAGATCCAGGCACTGGCTAAGCAGCTGAAGTCAGCAGTACCAAGTCCTCAGGGGGCTTCAAGACAAGAGAGAAAAGGAGCGGAGAGTAGGGGTAGGCAGGAGGGGGTAAAGCTGGGTCATTTGATAATTCTTGGCTCGAACTTAGGAGGGTTTCCCTTCTAGTGTTATCCTGAAGAAAGCTCCAGGCAACCTTAGGCGGATTTTTCACGTGTCACTCCTCAAAGGTGACTCGGTTCATGCTCACAATGGCTGACTCCAAGCTGCTTTGTAGGTTCACACGCACCTTCAAATTGTAAGAAACAGGCTTCTTGGGCTTCTCTGGGCAAAAGCTGAGAGGAAGCCAACATTATTTTTGCTGGTACTGCAACATTCAAATAATTTTCCATCTGCCAGAGCTTTGAGTTAAAAGGGCAACGAGTATGAGTCAACGCAGGCTCACTGACATGCAGCCATGCTCTATTTGTGTTTATGAAACAGCCACGTCTCCTTTTTGTATTAAGAACAAAAAAAGGGGGGGGCCATAAGGAATAGGATTTAGCCTGGCATACAGGGTTATGTGGGTAAGTCTTGGTGAAGCTTCTTGTGAACAGCTAAATGGCCATATGAAAATAAATAGATAACCTCTCCAGGATTCTATTTCCCATTTATAAAATACACAAAAGTATGGTGACAAGAACAATGGGCAATGCATGGAAAGCACTTTAGATGAAAATGCCCCTTGCACTCCTTGAAAAAGTAGATAAGAAGATATGCTAAGAATGTAAAATGGAAAGAGATCTTGGGTTTGAGATTGCATTCCAAAATGACAAAGAAAATGTCCATGCACGTTTTGGAGAAATGCTCTAGAATGAATTGAAAGGGTCCAAAAGAGATTAACTTTAAGATCTGGTGCAGGAAATCGCCTCACATACATTAGGCCTATTGAGTCTCCATGAAGGAGAAGCTGCCAAAAGTCTCACCTCGTCATGACTACTGAATGCTTTGGCATCAAAGGACTAACCAATAATACGTTTTTGCAAGTGAATTTTATTCAAGGTGAGTGGCCATCTTTCATGTCTGTAGAGGAGTCTCACCTCCTACCTTTCTAAAATGATCTTAGAGTCCTGTGCCTGCAGAGTTAAACATTGAATTACATTTATGACAAAATACTCAAGTGGCCTTCAAATAAGCTCCACGTTCCCACCTCCCTCTCCACCAAAGGTTTCCAGACTTACTAAAGGACTAAAGGACAACTGTTTGTCAATAAGCAAATGAGTGCTTTCAGAAAGAGACAGTTTGTATCTCCTTATTGGCACGAGGGATAATGCAGACTGCAATTTGGCGGATAGTGATCATTAGCAACAGCAGGGCATTCCTTAAATGGTTTCTCAGAGGCAATCCGGGGCAGTTGCTTAAAGAATCTTATGTCTTCTAGCCAGAGTCCATGGGACTAATCATACTTCATCACTAAACAAGCTCTTGCATATTATGGGAGTTCTGATGAAAATAAATAGGCCACCTGGAGGTGAATGTAGAAATCAAGAAGTACCTTTCTTTCATTTCCCTTCATTCATGCTTTATTCTTCACATAAAACTTACAGAAACGAATTTGATGAACCAAAAAAAAAATGCTGTAGAAAAAGTATGCGATTTCTGATGTGGTTATTAGACATCAACTGAATGACACAAAAATAAACAATAAAGCACAAGGTTTTATATGTGTTGGCTAACATGAATTATATTTGTTCTGAACACTTTGTGTGGCATGGCAGATAAATGATAGGTTCGATGCTAAAATCTGGGATTTTGCCGTGGTTGATGCTGATTTCTGTGACTGTGACCGTACGGAACAGAGGTTCCTTTGTGTTCTGTCGAGAGCGACCAGAGGGTTGGCTCCAGTCATGGTTGTTATCACCAGACAGTGGGGCCACATGGGAAGGAGGGTTCGGCCCATTTGTCCAAGAATAAGGGCAGTTGGAAACTCCATGGTGGGTCCCCATGGCACAAGGACGCCTGTGTACAGTACTGCTTCACAAGAAAGGCTCAGCCGCGTCCTCAGCAGCTGTGAAGTTGTCAGCCGTGGCATTCTTTACAAAGCTGGGTGGCTGCTCACTGCTGACACGTTCAGTTTTGAGCTCTGGGGGTGGGGAGGGGGCACCCTCACTGGAATGTTGAGCTAGGCAAACCGAGCAGATGCCCCAAATGAAAAAGTCCATCACAAATCAGGTGTTTGGAAGTCTTCTGGAAAATATGGGAAATAAAAACAAGTAAAGAAATAAACAGAACAAGTAAGTGTTTTTTTCTTGAATTTGCACTTCGTTACTTCAGGTCCTTTTCATTGAAATTCCTCAATGTCCCCCATCCTGGACCTTGACAGCCAGACTAGAGACGATCCAATAGGCTATCGATCATATTCTCATTTAAAGGTCATATTGGGAGAGCATAAATGCCAGAGAAACCACACACTTCTCTAAGGAAGATGCACATTTCATTTGTGTTTCCATTTAACCTCATGCCGGCTTTTACCAGGAAGAAGATATGTCTTGGATAGCTCCACGGAAGGTTTGGTAGGGGAGTTGTGAGCTTTTTCCCAATGTGGGACTCTATTAAAAAGCCAAAATGCAGGTGGCAATGTTCTAAGACTGCAGTCTGACCTAAGAATACGACTCAGCAGCAGACTTTGGTACCTTCTAATGGAAGAAAACCCATCTCTCTCTGAGAGGGTGGCAACCCTGGTTCTTAAGACCAGATCTTGCCACCACAATGTCTATTTAGGTAGTCATGATCTGAACAAAGCTAAATGTATGGCTCCTGTGGTTATTATAGGGGTGCCTGGCAATAACACGCTATGCCTCAGCAAATAAAGAGACATGGGAGGTGAAGAAAGGGCAGAGAGGAAAAAAAAAAACAGATGAGAACTCAATGTCAAAAGAGGTCACTTTATGAGCTTCAAAGGGAGCTACATTCATTGATTATAATATCACAGAAACAACACAGGCCCGGTGAGACCCGAAATTACATTCCCAGCCTGAATTTATAGAACTCACTGCAGACCCTAGTGGTGACTGTAGCACATTAATGGGGGTCTACGAAGTAAGCATGATTTAAGTGGTCACTGGCAGAGGTGAATTCCGTTTTGCAGGGTTTAGATAACTAGATGCATGAGTAAGAATGGCTCAGGGAGATTTTTTTCCCTTTAATTTTAAAGACATCGCTGGCAGCAGTTGAGGACCACAAGTATATTTCAAAACCAGCAATGTCATCATGTCATGCCCTGGCTTACAGACCAATGGTAACCCTTGACACCATGGAGGCTGAGGCTTAGAATCCTTAGACAGGATGCAAAATTGTCCCTAGGAGGTCCCCGGAATTCATCTGACTCAGACAATAATTTAAAATCATTTCATAAGTGCCAGCTAATTAAGAATAAAATAAATGCATAGGTAGGAAAAACCCTCACTTCATATAAAAAGTGAGCATGAGGAAAAGTAAATGAAATGGCTAGAAAGGCATTCAGAGAAATGGGTGAATAGCAAAGATAGGAAACTAAAACTGAGCCTGTGGTTAATGAGTGGTTCAGAAGAAGAAAATCAATGCAAGGAAGTAGGACGAATATTAATAACCAAAATTCAAGAAAACTTACTTAAAACATTGAAAACATGGAAATGACATATTGGAAAAGACAAAGCACCAGACACCTGAGCATACAGATGCAGAAAGACCAATAGTAAAGCAGATTTTAGTAAGATGCATGAGTCTTCTGTGCAAAAGAGGGACACGACTTATAGTGTAGAGAAAACTAGGCTATCAACAGACTTCTCTAAAGCAATGTTTTAGGAAACAACAGAGTAAAATATTTAAGATAATCAAGGAAAGTGGTTTTATATCCAGCAAAACTGACTCTCCCATGTAAAGACAAACTAATCGATATAAGCAAAGACTTAGGAAATACACATATATTTCTACTGGAGGCTTAGAGAATTTGTGGAAATAGGAAATTTCAAGATAATGGGGTTGTTTTTTCAACTCTTTGAAGCAGGGAGAAAGACAGAGAAAGATACATTTTGTCCTCTGCATGTAAAGGGTAAGAAAACAAGGGTTGTCTCAGTAGCAATAAGTGACCTTAGCACCCTGACTGTGGTCATGAAATAACATTTCTCACCTAAGGACACCGGGTTCCCATATCTCAGGCAGGATATACACAAGGTGAGTCAGGAACAACTTGTTCTACTAGATAGAAAGAAGCTATCAAGGGCTTTGAAGGAAATGATGAAAGAACTTGAGAATCACTTGAAGATGTTCCCACTGGCTCAAATGGAACCATTTAACACTTAATAGTGATTGTAACCTGCCAAATACTGCCAAGAATCTTGCCCAATGGATCAACCCAGAGTCTGATTCAGTGTGTGAGTCCAGGTGCCCACTTATAAGAAATGTCAAAAGTACAGGAGCAGGCTGAACACCTCCAAGAGTGTAGTCAACGAAATTCAGACTCAAAAATTCCAGATCCTCAATAGACTGTCAGGAAAGGAAGAGGGAAGAGCTTCCCCAGTTTAAAAGACTTAAAGGACACATTTCTGCCTGTCTGCAGCCACAGTGAGGGATTTATTTAGCATGAGAGAAGAAAGTGATACCTATAAGCAGTGGTTCACAGAGGGTCCAAGGAGTTGTGGTAGGGTAGCATGCATGGCACAGCATTCTATTTCTTCACTTGACTGATGTTTGTCTTATAACAATACATCAAGCCATACATTTGATTTGTGTGCTTTTCTCAATTTAAAAAAAAATTCAGTCATAAACATTTTTAGATAAGTAATTTTTAAGCTGTGTTTCTTGCTGCCATCCACTCTCCTGGTAAGAAAATCATGCAAAGCCTAGTGAAAGAAAATGGCAGAAAAGGGTTATGGAGGTCCTGGTGTGAAGGTCCCCGGAAGTTTTTGCAGTGGCTAATTTGTAAGATAATGTAGACGCACTTAAAAGTTCTCCTTTTCTAAACTTGTTCGAAAATGGCTTGAGCTCAGCATTTGTATAATTAAGCCAAGGGAGCTAGAAAAAGATGATGGCAAACCAACCCTGCCCACAACAACTGGGTTTTTAGGCGAGAGGAGAGGGAGGATCTCTTGAACATCTCATGGACAGAACTTCCATGACCCCCCAGATGGTGCTTTAATATAAACTTGCTCAGCTATGTCATATGTATGGAAATGAGTTTATCCAGAGCTCTTTACCATTTCACACATTCTCAATGACTCCATTTCCCACAGAATGTGCTAGGAACCAAGAAGAGGTGGGGGGGGGGGGAGTGAACTATTTCACATAGTTTTAGAATCACAACAGTATTAAATACCAGATAGGAGAATACCACCTCGAAGTTTATCTCATCTTTGAACAGTCAAAACAAGTACAGAGGGAACTATGTGAAAGAAAAGAGATGCTCTCCCTTAGAAAGGGTATTTTAGACCCACCATGACCATGTCAGGGTCCCTTGGCAGCACACATGGTTAAGGACTTGACTATGAATTGAGAGGGGAGTAGTTTGAACACATCGAGGCCAGCAGTACAATACCACCAGCAGCTCCAAAGGAGAAAGACATGGCTTCCTGCTCCTGTAACCAGTGACAGTCTCGCAAACCCATGGGGCTGTTGCACTCTGTCCAAGAGGCTCACTGCTATTCAGAAGTGACTTGATGGCACTGAATGAGTCAGCGAGGTGGGGGAGGGAGCAAAGGTGTGAGTGCGTAAGAAGAGTCACAGAAAAAAGGTCTGGTGACCTGTATTCGAAAAGTAAAATGTGTTGAAGATCATTCAAAAAATAATTACATATTTGAAGCCACATTATCCATCCAATGGGAATTTCAGGAGTCAACAAGTTGGAAAATGTTCCTTGTTCAAGACAAGGGGGGTGGGGGGTGGGAATGAAGGTTTTAAAGTCACCAGTGTCACGGTGAGGAAAAAGGGACCAGCCAATTACCAGAGTGTAATTGATCCCATATTCCAAAAGCACTTCTTCTAAGATCTTTTAGAAACAGGTGGGGTGTGAAATCACAAATAAATAACAAAACTCTTAACAGCAGCAACAACAACATAAGAGAGATATTATAACTCATAGTAGCTAACTGCATGTAAATAAGTACTAAATTTAACAGTCATGAGTAATACAAACCTCACAGGAGCCATCTTTCTCAGGACGGTGTTTATGCTTCCTATTCAGGAGAAATAAATGAGTTCACCCCAGCCTTCCATACGGAATAAGAAGAGGGGGCCGTAGAAGAGGCAAGTCCAAATTCACAGAGGTTTTATTAAAAACAGGGAGAGGTCAGTCCCCTTCCCCCAAAGGAATGTCCAGGGCTTGTAGGAATTATTACTCCAAGATAGTTTCTTTATTAAATTCACTGTGCCGAAATAGAAAGACAAGACCAGGTGAGAACTGGGAGGAGGAAGCAAGTCTTCACTTTAGTCTGGCGGATGCAGCGTCATGAAAGAAGGCAAGGAATTAGCACAGTATCCGCGTCTCCCCTCATCACCCATTTTTAACAGAAATCTGGACCCAAAGCTTTAAAAATATGCAACTTAGAGGCTCACTCATGATACACAGAAGATATCCCCTTTGCTTTTCTCTCAAAATAAAAACCAAGCAAGACGTGTGACGGGTCAGGTAGATCAGCCCTAACAACCTCCCTGTTCACCGAGACAGGAGACGGCCCTCAGCCGGCGAGCCCCTTGTCTGGTTCCAGTTAGAGTCCAGGGTTAGTTAATGAACCCATCGGAGTGGATTTATAGATTGAGGGTGGCCCAGCACTGCCTTGTTTAGCAAACATTTTTCGACATGGGCAGTCACGGGGAAATCTCCAGCCGAAGTTAAGTGCCAACTTAAAATGGATTCCCCAGATTCTCCTGGCATGTGAATTAATTCTATTTGTATTAATATGTGGAATGTCACACAGAGTGCCGTGGCTGGTTTCGCGTGATGGCCCGGCACTCTCCCCACAGCATTGTTATCATGAAAAGGGCTGTGTTGGGGGAGCTGTGTGAGAGGCTTTATTCCGGAGTGAAAACGATGGGAAGTTGAAGCTCTCTCCCATGCTCTCTGTCTACCAAACATGCTCGCTTTTCAATGGCAGGCCGCAGAGGACAGGGCACTGCACTCAGTGAGGGGATGGGGTGACCCTGTCTCTTCTTCTCCTTTCAGATGCCACCATTTGCAGAAAAGGCATGTGAACCTTTGCCTTCCAAGTCAGGGCACGCACACATGCACACACACGCACCTTCCTCAGGAAGAGGTAGAAATGCAAACCGCACCTGGCAGAGACAAACCTGTCCTCCAGACCTAAAGCCAAATGGGAGGGTGCGAGCTTGGGGTGGTTCTCTTTGGGGAATGCTTCCTCCAATGCAACTACTGCCTCTGTGTGTGTGGTAAGAACGACGAGGGCTGGTTTGGTTCAGCAAAAACCAAAAGGAACAGCTCGCTTGGGTCTACAGTTTCAAGTGTGTCTGCACATCAAATATTGTTGTATGGCTTAGGAGTGAAAGCATCACCTGGTGCTTGGCTTGGCTTCCCTTCCCTTCCAAGTGTTGGTGGAGATGTCAATAAGACAAACACGGGGACTGAGAAGAGGAAGAACAAAAAGAAAGGCCTGACAGGGATCCCTGGGTGGGGGCAATGTCTAAACTTGGATGACTAACCAAAAGTTGTTTTCTACCCACACAGAGGGACCTCAGGAGATGGACCTGATGATGGTCAAGCCTTGACAATCCTCTGGACCAATTCCACATAGCCCGGAGGGCCTCCAGGTGTCAACAGTGACTCATAGGGACCCACTGTGGTTTTCTGGAAACTGTAACTGTGGACGGGAGTAGAAAACCCAGGGTGTCTCCACCGAGCAGCTGATGGTTTCGAATAGCCCACCAGATGGATCGCAGTCCAAGATGTAACCACTACACCACCAGGACTCTTCTGAGTCAGAATCGAGGCAACCACAACCAAGGACAAAAAACCTTAAACCCTCACCAAGGACTCCAGGAGGCCCCTCTGGGACCCCTCTCTTCTGCCCTCCATGGAGATCTAACAGCTGAATCCATCCTGGGAGAATATCTGATTGGGGCTTTGGGGTTTTAGATATTGCCCCCCTTCCTCTCCTCCTCCCTCTTTAATGGGTTCTAGAAAAAGCCCAGGAGATTGCCATTTCAGCAGACGGGGGAAAGAGGGTTGATATGCTTTACGTGGTTATTTTTATATTTAATCCACAAGCAAGGAAGGACTAAGCAACCCAGCTGACTCCAAAAAGCATTTTAGGAAGTTGGCAACCGAACAAGCCACCTCCTGCTATCTCCTACTGTGAAGTAACTGTATCTGGGGTATAGATATGTTCATCAAAGATATCAATAGCACAGATAATTAAGTTAGTGTAGCAACCCAGCAACATGCTTTGAAGTGTGGATACAGTTGTTGCACTAACCTTTCATTCACCTGAGAGGCTAAGCCTACAATCTCCTCACACATGTTAACTATCTTGTGACCTTTAGTCCCTCCTCATTATCACATCATTTAGGTTACCCAACCATATGGGGCCTACCATAAAAAGAACGACTTACAAACAGCGAGGGTGAGCTAATAAGCTCAAAGTCGACTCTGCTAAAGCAAGAACCTGCCACATGAGGAGCTAAAGTCCACTAGATTTCACTCCGCCAGGGGGTGCAGAAAGAGCGTCCCAGAGTAAAGGGGGCTTTGAACTAGTCAGGGCTTCAAATCATGGTCAGTTCGACGGCAGCAGAACAGATCTGAATGTGCACAGCGAGAATGCATAGGAAAAAGAAACAGAATGGCAAGCCCTATGGGTTGAAGTTCTGGAATGAGAGACTCAAAAGAAACACCGTGGGCCTTTTCAGGAAAAATGAAACGAGTCTTTCTACTCCCATAAAGAGTTACCATCTTGGAAACCCACAGGAGTTCTGCCCTGTCTCACAGGGTCACTGTGCATTAGAAAACACTTGACAGCAGTGAGTTTGGGGGGCAGGGTGGAAGTGGAATGTGACACACATGCAAAGTAGCATAGTCAGCCACCATCTTTGACAGAAACTTTTTTGCTTCTGACTTGACCAGTCAAGACACTTGGTTGCTAGGCAGCACTCACACCCTGCCCTTGTTTTCTCAGTGAAATATTAGGTGTCTTGTAGGTCCCCGATCCATAATTTTTCCTGGCCCAGTTGAAAACCCACAGGGCAGTTCTACACTGAAATATAGGGTTGATTGAGTTTGAATTGGCTTGATGGCAATTTGTTTGTTTTTTGAGTTTTTAAGATAGATTTCCCAGGTCTGAACATACCCCTCACATATACTATTTTGGGCTTTCAGGGAGAACTAGAAAGGAGAAAAAAGAAACAAGATTTAGAAATTAAGGTTCCCCCACCCTCCCAAGGAAATGAAGCCCAGAATTCCACATCTTTCTAACTCAAAACCAGACATGGGGACTCTTGACGGGAAGGTCTTTTATGTTAAGGAAAGAGGGAGACATTTCAACTGTTACAAGAAAGACAAATAGCCCAGGATATCCATTAGTGCCCCATAAATTTTGCTGCTCAGAATGCTGATATATTTCTAGTGATTTGTGATGTTTTCCTTTCAGGTTTTTGATGGCAACCTAGGCTTAATACAATAGACCAGTCTGACAAAGGTAAAATGTCTAGCTGAGACAAACTTAATTCCCTGGACTCCACACTCCTCGCACATGTGGAAACAGCTATCCTAGCTAACTTCTAGACTCCCCCAGAAATTCCCACTGGGAATATGGCTTACGATGTGACATTTCAAGGGGGAAATTCCACTACTAACTGTGTTCTTGAAGGTTCTCCCCCGAGACTTGCATAGAGAAATTTTACCCATTTTTCTTTCCAACATGAGGTTTTAGTGAGTCAAACCCACCTCGATGATGTAATTTGAAAAGGGGGGGCCACATGTGCCCATAGAAAGCTCTGAGAATGAGACCGAGGGGATAGATGAGTAGGAGTTGAGGGCCAGCGTGTGAGCAATGACTTCATATTGACTTCCTATTGCAGTCTAAACTGCCAGGGACACTTAGGCTCTGTTGTTTATACAACCTGAAGATCAGTCTGGCTGAGAAGGGTTACTGAGTAGGAAAGACAGGTAGATCTGGAACCAGCTACAGAACCGACAAGAAGAGAGTTACAAAAACCCTTTTCTTCTCCCTCTAGAAGCAAAGACAACCCACCTTTTGATTATAAGCTTCACATTCCAAAGAAACATGTTTGCAATAACTAGCATCATCAAAGAAAAGACTTAAGCAACCATTGGCATTTAGAAAATGTAACACATCCCTCTTTCCAGATGTTTCTTGTCATTGTTGCTTTTTCCCCTGGTCTTTACTCTTCCCACCAGCCACTCTCTCTATTCTTACAGACTTGAGTATTGAAGGACACTGTCACTGAACTCCACAGTTGACTTGCCTTGAGGGTCAACTGCCTTCATGCAGGGATAGATGCTTTGGACCCTAGAAGAAAGGGTAGAACTTCCCCTTTGAATTTCCAAGCGTGTAACTCTCTACAGGACTATAAAGCCTCATCTTTTCCCCAAGGTGCCACTGGTGGTTTTGAACTGCTGACTGTGCATTTGGCAGCCCAATTGACTTGATGGCAACGTGAGATATTCTGGACAGTGCCTGGTGCCCAGAAAACCCTATATAAGTTTTAGCTATTGGTGCTGTGGTTACTATATGTGTCTCAGTTGGCCACAACATGCACACTACATTGCAAATATGGTTTTGAATCATTGATGTGACTTGGTTGTATTTTTCTTGTAGTTTCACACCTTGTTAGTAGGCCATGATCCAGACAACACGCAATTCCAGAGTTCAATCATATCAAGCAGTGTTGTACAATTGCCACCACAATCAGTTTCAAAGCATGTTCTTCATGTGATACTCCTTGAGATTAGCTCCCCCCACCCGCTCCCCCTACTCCCTACCTCCTCTGCCATATTCCCTAACAACCCTTGTTCTAGCTATTGTCTCTGTAGATTCAACCTTCCTGGTCTTAATGTATCAAAAGAAAAGAAAGGAAAGAAAGAAAGAAAGAAAGAAAGAAAGAAAGAAAGAAAGAAAGAAAGAAAGAAAGAAAGAAAGAAAGTTACATAACAGAGAGTCAAAAAGGCTTCCTGATTGTATTTTTCTACTTCATTCTATACCCTAGGGAGGTAATTCAAATCATGAAACAAGCCATTTAAAATAACTGTCAATATTTAGGTAACCTACTGCCTCCCTTACCTTGTAGGTGTCAGAAGAGTCAAGAGCAGGGTTCCTCAGTTTCAGCATTATTGATATTTCAGGCTGAAGAATAACTCCCTATAAAGCACTGCCACTGCATTGTACAAGGGGGCTTTAAAAGTTCATGGAAAAACAGAGCTGACAACTACTGGAATTTCTCCGTGAACTTTTTGAAGCCTCCACATGGATGCCTAGCAGCATCCCTGGCCTCTACCCACCCAATGGCAAAAACAAAGCCTCAGGCACAGAAAACAAACAACATCTCCAGATATTGCCATGTGTCCCCAGAGGGGGCAGCTTGTCCCTGGGAGCTAGTGGTCTAGCGTGTCTTTACAAACAGACTGCATACATTTAGTTCTTTAAAATATGCCTCAAATGTAAGATGGTGTACCCACGCTGAGGACTTCACTTATGCCACAAATAGCATTTAATAGCAGTCAAGTGAAACCCCAAGCTTGACCGGGACAGGGCGATGCTGAGCACTAACAAGCTATCGTGAGGAAAGAGTCCAAACTTCTTCCCGTATGCAAACTCCACATTTAATTTTCTGCAAGATTACCCACAATAATTACAAAGTTTCTACAATACAGCCTTAAAAGCTTGGAACTATGAGATCCATAAGAATTGATCTTTTATCTTTTACCTTTGCTGTGTTACTGCAACTGTGTAACACAGCAAATGGATGTAGGCAATATTTTTCTCTCGTTTATAGGAGTATTAAAGTGAAACTTTATGAAAATTAAATTGATGATTAAATAATCCAGTGGAGAGAAAGAGTAAACCCCTCACCAACAAACACCAGGGTAGACAACCAAAGACCCATTTTGAATGTAAACATGCATCCTCTAATGAAACATATCTGTTGTATATATGGTAACTATCCCTTTGACATTCTAGAAGTAATGTTGGTCTGTTAGCTGGTCAAGCATAAAGTTGTCACATCCATGACACCACTCAGTTCACTCTGTCAGTTACAGACTAGGCTTCGGAGCCAGTAGGGATGGCTGGAGCAGACTTCCTACCCATGAGTCTCTGCATCCTGTAAACTAATGGCTGAGCAATATTACACTTTCAGAGTCATTTTTCTTTCTTTTTTTTCTTTCTTTTTGGCATCTCTCCAATATCTTTTTCACAGAAAAAGGAATTGTTATCTGTAGCTGATGTACCATTTAAGATAAAGCAATGAACAATAAATGGCAACATAACATACAGGGACTTTATAGAATCACCATGAATCAGAATTGGCACCTAAGAACAGCATTACAACATATGGACATCAATAATAGCTGTAATATATTTCTCTCCTTTTTTTTAGGTTTTCCCAAAAGTTCATGGTTGATTTTTAATGTAGACATTCTTATTTTTTTAATCCTTTTATTGGGGGCTCATACTATTCTTATTGAAATCCATAAATAAGCCTATTGTGAGTCAAGCACATCTGTACATCCACTGCCCCCATCATTCTCCTAACATTTGCTTTCTCTCTAAGCCCTTGGCATCAGCTCATTTTCCCCTCCCTCCCTGTTTCCCTTGATGATTTATAAATTATTATTACATTGCCATATCTTACACTGTCCAATGTTTCCCCTAACCCACTTCCCCATTATCTGTACCCAAGGGAGGAAGTTATATGTAGGTCTTTATAATCAGTTCCCCCTTTCTACCCTGTCTTCCTTCCACTCTCCCAGTATCACCACTCTCACCACTGGTCCTGAAGGTATCATCTGTCCTGAATTCCCTATGCTTCCACCTCCTATCTATGCCAGTGTATAGCCTCTGATCTTGTCGGATTTGTAAGGTAGAATTGTAAGGCAGTGACCATGAGTCAGAATCAACTCGACGTCACAGGTCTGGGTTTTAGAGTCTTGGGATCATGATATTGGGGTTGGGTGGGAGCATTGAAGAGCTAGAGGAAAGCTGTAGGATTCATCATTGCTATACTGCACCCTAGCAAGTTTGTCTCCTCCCTGTGACCCCTCTATAATGAGAAGTCCGTTACCTCCAGATGGTCTTTGGCTCTCCAACCTGAACTTCCCCTAATTTACACTAATAAAATGTTTAGTTCCTTGATACCTGACACCTTCAACATCTTGGGGTCACACAGTCAGAGCCATTTTTTAAGACATGATTTCTGTATCATAATCTTAGATTTCACCAGACCAAGAAATGCACCCTAACATAACAGGCTGTACTAGAATCTTACTGATCTAATATGACTCAGCTCAAAGGTGGGCAGTTTGAGTCTACCCAGAGGCTACTTGAATGAAATGCCTGGGGTCCTGCTTTAGAAAAATCAGTCCTCGGAAACCAGATACAGCCTAGTCCTACTTTGGGGCACCTGGCAGTGACCATAAATTAGAATCAACTCGACAGTCACAGGTCTGGGTTTTAGTAAAAGGAGTGCAGTGCCCTGGCAGTGCAGTGGGGGCCAACTGTTCTGCTACCAATTCGATGGTTAGATATGAGAGACAACATACAAGCATGTATTTCATCTTCAGGTAGCCACGGGATTTCTAAAGTTTCATTCCAAAAGAGAGAGGGAAAAAAATGACTCCATTATTTTAGAGTCTTGGAGCAGTGTTTATTTTCCTTCTTCTTCGTCTCTCCTTTGATAAAGGCATGTCATGAAGTCCACTCACACACTGGATCTCATGTAGCTGTCCTTCATGTTCGAACACGATGTGGCTGTCAAGGATTATTCTCCTATTACAAGGTGAGTGGAAGGGAGGATGGATAAACAAGGAACCTTGGTTTCCAAGTACAAGGTCATTTCTCTTTTCCTTATTGCTGCCTTAATTCCACCTTTGGAGTAGAGAGATTTTGTTTCTACTTTATGAGGTGGTCTTAGGAAGAGCGGAAAGCTTGGGAACAAGGTGAGGAGCAGAAAGCAGCCTCCTGTGAAAGCCTCCCAGGGGCACTGCTGCTGTGACCCTGATGTCTTTGTTTTTCAGTTGAGGACAAAGTTGAGCCTGGACACTATCTTCACAGGTCTCGTGTAGCAGAAAGTCAACATCCAAAAATGACATCAACTCTCCTTCCTTCTACTATTTCCTGGGGGGTTTGCCTTACCCGTCCTCTTCAATGTGGTCTCCAGTTATACCCTCTATCAACCTTCTCTTAGAATCTTTAAGATGGGGAATCTTTTAAATAAACTGTGTTACTTTGAGGAAAGCACTTTACCATGGTAAGTTAATTCCGCTGTAAAAGGGAGATGATAATTTGTGACTTCATAAACTTTCATGACATAAATACTAGGTATTATGATGGGGGGGGGCAACTTCAATTTGGAGAATTCAAAGAAAGGGTTCATTTTGTATGCTAGTTTAGTAGAAATGGTAGGAAAGAAACTATTTTATCCACAGAAGACACTTAGTCCCAGGCAACATTGCTCAAAGTAGACCATATGGCCCCATGACCTTTTAAAGGTGACAAGCCACTGCTTGCTCCCCTTGTCAGCCTTTCCTCTTTCTCCACTGTTTCAACACTGAAAAGGGGCAAATGTTCAGCGACCATATTTTTGCTTCATGAAGGGCATTAGGACCGTGGTGTAGTGGCTTAACTTCAGGGATTTTACTGAAATGGACTTAGCAAGGTGAGCTGACCTTGGCAATCACCTTGGGAGCTACTAGAATTTCCCATTTCCCTCTCTTCCCTGAGCTGCATCTAGTTCCTCATGCAATAAATACATTTTGATATTTTCCCCCATTCCTGATCCCCTTTTCTTGAAAAACAAAACAAAACCCCTTCATCTTCAAAACAAACATGTAGAGAAGGAAGCACTTCTCCAGAGGGAACCCCATCTGCTTTGCCAACAGAGTGCCAGTCAGACACATTGTGGGAGCAGCAGGCCACTGTCTGGGGGAGACACCACAGCGTCTGGTGGACCCCAGGAGGCTAAAGCACAAGAAGGTACAAGATTCTCTTCGGTGCCTGGGCAGGGTTCTAGAAAGAAAATGAACATTGCACAGGCCTTTGAACTGTCCCTTAAAGAGACCAGAATATGACACTCCTGTCTCGGGGAGGGAGTGGTCAAAGAAACCTTACTATCTGCTCAATTTCAACTCCTGGTGACGCTACCTATGTGACAGTAGTATGGTTCTCCAAAAGGGTTAATAACAGTGTGATCTTTCAGAAGTCGATCATCAGGCAGTTCTTCCCGAATGGCCTTGAGTGGATTATAACCATCACCCTTGTGGCTAATAGCTGCTGCCTGTTTGCCCCAGCCAGGAACGTTAGGTGTTGAGGCAGAAGCAAAGTCTGTATTGAAGAGTCATTTTCTATTTTCATTTCTTAGACAGGTCCCTGCTGTATGTCCAGTTGGGATTGTTCTCCATCTGAGTCCTCAGTTTCTTAGAAAGCTGAATCAGTGATAATCGCACCAATGAGAGAGATCCCCAGAGTACAGAGCAAACTCTTGGGTGATCAGAATCGAGATGGTCCGTGCGCTATTGTCCCAGGGATCCCGTTCCTTCCCTGTTTTCATCTTCATTATGAATTGGGTGAACGTCTCAGAGCTGATCAGTTTTCCATTCAACAACTTAGCCCCTTTTCTTTCCTCTCATTGAGGGTGATGGCTACAAGACAATATGACTCTTTCTCCCTGTGCATCCTGTCTCCATTCTTCCTTCTTTCCTAACTTTTCCTGAATGAGCTCAGGAAAGTAATTTAATTTCTCCATAACTTAAATTCTTCATTTCTAAAATCAGGGGAGGAAATGTGACTTAGCTAGCTCAAAAGATTTCTGTGTGTGAATAGAAATAAGAGGAGTAAAAGCAATATTTTTAACAAATAAAAAGCATGAATATCGTTAGATGTATAATTTCCTCTACATAGTACCAAGAAAAGCATGTGAATTAATCTAATAGGTGTATATAGCTGTAAAAATAGAAGAGGTAGGTCTCTATAGTTAACATCTGAAGAAAGAAAGACTTCTAATATTATTTGTCTTCATATCAATGTACCTGTACCTTTGGCTCTATATACTTTATTAACTCTCTATGTCTCAAAAGATAAGATAATGTATTAAAAGAGTACACTGGGCTGAATGATAAAATACCAGACTGGAAATGCCCCATGCACTATTTGTAGTTACGTTGCTTTGAACAAGGGAATGCCTGCAAGAGCAAGAAGAGCACAGTACCCACGGCCACCTCCAAGACTGCGCTGGTGTTCACTGAGAGACTTCTACTTGGGCCTCTCTTCATATGTGCCAGTATTTCTCATTTTTCTTCTTCTCTTCTCCTCATTGCCCATTAAACTCTTACACTTTTGCCACTTATCTTTCCATGCCCACGATAGAGTTCATTTAGATTTCCCAGGGAATTTTGTGATTATTATTTTTTACTGAACCTCATGAAGAAAATAAAGTCAGAAATTTTGTTCGTTTTGTTTTTCAAGTCTTCCCTTAATCTTCTTTGGGTCTTTCAAATTCTCTAGAATAAAACCATTGCAGGATCCTTTGGTCTCTCAGCCATATTTTCCCCCACTAAGACTGCACGCTGTCTCCAATGTAAATGAGGCAGGGTGTCGGTGTGGAGGGAAAACCATCAATGGGAGCCTTGGCTCTGTCATGCACTAGATGTGTTGTGCTGGTTGTGGGGTGCCATCAAGCCAATGTTAATGCACAGTGACTTCATGTGGCAGAGCAGTGATGGCCCAGAGGGTTTTCCAGGCAGTAATTTTCACAGAAGCAAATCATTTATAAGAAGAGGAATACAATAACTTTTTCATAAGAGTAATGGGAGAATCAAATCAATTAGGAGAACTTCTACAGCATGTGGCATCATGCCTGGTTAAATAGTAAAGTGAAGCTAATAGTGTGTTAACACTAAAATCAGCTTTATATATTAATGAGACATTAATGATAATGTTGAGTGGACAATCTTAAAGTTGGACTCTGTCCTATGAAATAATTTGGAGACAACAACTTTCATCATCACAAAGAGTTGCAGATCATCGACAGCGTGTCAGGCACACTGCTCTAGTCTTTTGCATGAATTAGCTCATTTAATATTCACAGTCATGACATGAGGGGCATTCCGTTTTGTTTTGTTTTGTTTTGTTTTTTACAATTAAAGAGGCGGTAATAGAGACTTAGAGAAGTTCAATCACTTTCTCTAGATCAAAAAAGCTAGTAAGTGACTGAGTCAGAATCCAAACTCAGATCCTGTGATGCACAGGATCTTTCAACATCCCATTTCTTCACATAAATGAAGTGCAAGTAGTCGGTTAGGAATAACAACATATTCTGCCAATTATTACTTACTAATTTAAGCTGATGCAGTTGCATTTACAAAGGAATGGCTCTTACTAACATTTTGACTTCTCTAAAGTAGGCTAAAGAGGACTGCAATATACATTAAAAGTTTTGGTGATTACAAAGATCCTCAGGCACATAGGTACCCCTAAAGATCATATTATTTTTCAAAGCTAAGTTTTTATTATTTTTTTAACAAAACAATCGTATTACCTTCTCATTGTACTCTCCATTACATTTAATACATTTATTGAATCTATGATTCCATCCTTGGAAACATGTTTCAAATTCATCTGTCTGGACAGCTGACAGCATTTTCTCTTCGCCTCTTCTACATCCTCAAACTGTTGTCATTTCATGGCCCTCTTCATTCAGGGAAACAAAAAGAAGTGCCATGGAGTGAGGTCAAGGGAGAAAGGTGGGTGAGGCAAGAGAGGCATGTACTTTTTTTTTTTTTTTTTGCCCAAACTGGTGCACTGAGATGGCTGTGTGAACAGGCACATTGTCGTCGTGGTGGCAAATGCAGTCCCCTGCCTGCCATAGGTCAGGCCCTTTTTGTCCCACACTGTTATGCAATCTTTTCAGAACCTCTAAATAGAAAACTTGATTAACAGTCTGACCTCGTAGAATGAGCTCCAAATACACTAACCTCCTCACATCAAAACACAAATAAGCATCGTCTTGATTTTCTTTGATTTCACTTGACAAGCTTTTTTAGGGTGAGGTGACAATGGCGCCTTCCACTGGCTTTATTGATTTTTGCTTTCCAGGTCATAAGAATAGCACCATGGTTAGTCACCAGAAATGGCCTTGGTCTGGGTCGCTTTGGAGTTGTTCTTTCAAACCACAGCATGTTTCTGCTCGACACTCTTTTTTCGGTTCAGTAAGAACCCAAGGCACAAATTTGCAGCAACACTTCTCATACCCAAATCTTGCATTAAAATTTGCCGAACCAACCTCTCTGATAGTCCAGATACCTATCGGTCTTTGAGCACAAGTGCACAAATTTTGCCAACATTTTCATTTGTTCTGGAAGCTGACCAATGTCCAGAATGAGGTCTGTCATCCATCAACATCTCCCCTTTTTTGAAATGAGAAAACCACTTGTACACTTGAGGGGTTTTTTTTCCCCACATAGCACTGTCCTTGCAAGCTGGGTTCAACAAGACGACAGATTCTGCAGCATTTTGCCTGAGCAGGAAACAAAATTCCACAGATAAAGGCTATTCTCTGAAAAAGTGAGTTTCGAATGAAACTGCTTTTATGAAACAATTAGGTGCTTCCCTAGTGGGAAAAAATTCATATATGAACATTCTATCCAGTGTAGTTTTTTTCTGGGTTTTAGAGGAGTATCCCTTCATATGTGGTTGCATATCATATATGTGTACATCATCCATTGGTGTCATCCTCATTATCACAACCATCACCATCACTACCATAATGTCATCATCTCAGTCCACTGCCACTCAGTTGACTTCAACTCATAGCAATCTTAAATAGATTTTCCAAGGTTATAAGTCTTTCCACGAGCAGACAGCTTCTTCTTTCGCCCATGGAGTGGGTGGTGGGTCCACCCTGCTGAGCTGGTTGGTGGCTAACAGACCAATGTGTAGTCCATTATACCACCAGGGCACCCCATCCCCCAATCGTGTTAATATTCATCACTCTCCCTGGGAAGAATGCTCACCATTCGCATACCTTTTCTACAATCCATGTTCCCATGAAAGAAAAAGTTGAAATCCACTGAATTCCACCATACTTGCCTCTACTGGCCACAATAGTGGAAAGGGAAACCAGTAAACAAACCAAACCAATGTAGTCAAGCAGACTTCGACATGTGGCAAAGCCATTTTGGAATATCAATGCGCTCCATGAAGACTCTAAAGGCTATGACCAGATGGAAACAGATCGCCAAGTGCTTTCTTCTAAAATGCTTTGGGGTGGATTTGAACCACCAACCTATCAATGAATAGCCAATGTTTAATCAGCCGCACCACTGCCGATTCTCAAAGTGAAAAAAGGAGGGCAACGGACATAATATTTACTAGGATCTATCTTGTATCAGGCACTGGGCTATATACTTTATAGAGAGAATCTCATTTAAACCTCACAACACCAAACCTAAAATGTATATCATATTATCATTTTAATATCAACTTTACTGTTCAGGAAACTACATTTGGGATCACAGAGTTTAACAAGTATGGTTCGGGATTGGAACCAGGCCCACATGAGCTCTTTGTGCCCTACCTTTAGGATAGGCTTACCATCCCCACCCACACCCACCTCCCACCCCCCACCTCAGCCCTCCAAAATAACTCACCACCCCGAGTTGGTGGTGACTCTCCGTGGCCCCATGGAACAGGGATGAACTACCTGTGTGGGTTTCCAAGACTGTCACTTGGTCATCTTGCACTCAGGGAGCAGCTGATCTTGCAGGTCACGGCCCACCACCATCAGGACTCCACGCTAACATTCTTCCTAAACTGAATTACTTCCCCCTTCTTTGCTTATAAATTCTCCTTTCTGTATACTATTCACCAGAAAGCAGAAGTTCTCAAAAAAAATGCTAACCTGAAAATCAGAAATCCCAAGATCTACTTCCAGTTTCATAGCTCACAAGTTACATGACTTTACAAGAGCCACCCCCATTGTAGTTTATCCAAGGAATTCTGGTGTCTCTATATGAAAATGCAGAAACCCCGGCTCTAAACTTCCATACTCTAGGATTTCTCTGGAAATAGATTGCAGACACCCCTTGTCCATCCTGTGGTATCAATTCTAACCACAGACCTTTTGTGCCTTTGGGAGGGAAGATTCTGGAGACATGCCCGTCACACTGATGTGTTTACTGTCTGCACCGTCAGATGAGCATGGCTGAGGAGAAGTCCGGCTGGGAAGTGTGAGAAAGTCATCCACCACACAGCTGTCCCTGTCTGAACAGCACCATGGATAAACGGAGTCTCTCCCTAGAGATCGTTATTGGCATTTGGTTTTCTTTTTTTTTTCTGCAGAGAAAAAAGTCATACCATTGTGAAGAATGGACTGCCTTCTCTAGGCAACTGCCCCAAACCCAAATGTAGACAAAATCCACCTGACAAAACCCCTTAACCGCTTTGATTCAGTTCTTAAAGGAGATTAGTTGTTGGAAGGTCACCGAGAAGCCAACCTCCTGCACATTGTAGTTTGGGATTTCAAAGCTTTCACTACTAAGGGAATCTCCTTGCTTGATGCCCCGTCCCTCCATACCATTTAATCAATGAATCAACAAATAGTTACTGAGCAAGCCTTCCCTGGGGTCTGCAGGTCACTTCAGATGTGCCTCTGTAGTTCAATAGAAAGAGAAAGAAAAACAGATTTTTCTGACTCCTCTTAAAACCACTGCTGGCATCAAAAGACTGTAGGTCTCCTGCTTCTCTTTTTTTCCCTTTCTAGAACCAGTCTTTGCCACAAAGAAAAAGAAAATGCTATGTAGCTGAGAGACTATGTGGGGATTAAAAGAAAGAAAGAAGCAAGGGAGGTTATAGGGAAGGAAGGGAAAGGGGGGATAGGGAGAGAAGAAGGAATGGGTTGAGGATGCGAGGGGAGGAGAGAGAGAAGAAAGAGATAACATTTTTTAAAAAATAAATTCAGGATAGGATAGTGTGAACATGTAGAAAGCTTGCCAAGAAATGCTGCTTTGGTAGACAAGGCCTTCCATGTGGACTGGTCTTGAATGGCCCCTGCTTGCTCGTCTAACTGATGACCTTCAGTTTCTAGCTTTTAGGACTGCAGTGGTTCTGTCTGCCTTCTGCCTTCACCTGCTCTGCCCCTCTCAACTCTAGTCAAAGGAAGGTATGTCCAATGTACCTGTGGGCGGAGGACTCAGAGAATCAGAAAAGTTTTAAAACTAAATCATTTTTCATCAAATGAAGATGTATACACGACTTCTTACTTATTGACATGATTAAGTTCCAAAGTGCAGAGGACTATGCAAAAATTGGTATTGGACAAAAATGGAGGATCATCACAGCAGATCACAAAATAAAGGATGACTACTTTATCACACAATTGTCAAAGAGTATCATAACCCAACTGACAAACCACCAAAAGTCAGATCCCAGCCAAGCTGGCACATGACCTTGAATCCCACAGCCAGTATCACTCTCCCCTTGAAACTCAAAGTTCATTACTGCCAGATGCAGATTGTTTATTTGAAATAAAGCAGATACTAGACTTGTTTTTCTTTTGCCATAAATGCAAAATGCCAAATGAGATCATTACGAGAGGAGTGAGTATACAACAGGTAATATATAATGACATATTACTTTTGCAATTTAGATTTCTTGTTATTTCTTATTGAAGATAATAACCTAGGCTAAAAAACCATGATGCCCCAAATGACAGCAAGCTACAAAACTGGGCACTTGTCACTAGAACTGGACATCTATGAAAATCATCTTACTCTGATCCAAAACTTAGAACACAATTCTACAGAATTTTATGCTTTCTCAATAAAAAATAATGACAATAGGAAAATCCATGAACAGTTTATTGAGCAGTGACCATGTCCCAAATATTTCTGATGTGGTATCTTATTTAACCTTGTGAATCGCTGTTATCCACAAGTCACAGACTAGCTGGGGAAGCTCTGAGTGCTGAACTCACTTTAGTCATGATCTTAAACACAGTGGGATTCAGATCAAGTCTCTAGCCCCATAACTGGCACTGAAGAGTATTCTCTGAGTCTCCCAGTACTGAAACTTTCAGTCTTCCTAGTTTACTTGGGGAACTGAAGCAAGAAAAACTAAAGATGGTGTATTCTTTATCCAAAATCTCACTTCAACTTGGTGTCTCTATATCTGCTCTTCATTGTTCCACTCAATCATAACTACTACAGTTTCATCTCTCTGTTTCTTTGTGATAAGCATTACTGGTGTTAGAAGAGCAAACAAATCATGACGCTACAGAGCTGACCATGACATGCTAAAGGATTTGATTGCCTAAAACTGAAGTAGTCAGAAACACCACCTCTTAAAGTGCTCAATTTAAAAACAGCAACAACAACAACAACAAAAACCTGCTTAAATATAAGTACTTGGTTAAAACTTGACACTTAGAGGACTAAATAATGGACTTACTAGATACAAGTCTGGAGTGTGTGCAGAGAAGGCTTACAGTTTTACTTGTGTACATGGCTTTAAAACTATCTCCCACATGCTTCTTCAGGGGGTAACTGGTGGGATCAATGATGAGATGGCAATAGAGAAAACAACACCTCGAATTCTATCACCCCCTGTAGGCATTGCTTTCCGAACAATTCAGCATCTGTTCAGAAGTGTCCACATGCTGGTCAATCATAAGCATGACGTTACCTTTTCTTTCAAGATGATGTGATGACTTACATCATTCATATATGGAAGGAAGTGTGGCTTAAGAGATTTGGTAGGATCTGCTTCACGTTCAGCTCCAACACGCCCACACAGACCTCTCCTTAGAGTAGTTAGAGGTTGTAGCAAACTAACTCTTTCTTCCTCCCTCTTGTGTACTGACTAAAACCGGGATAAAGAGGTGGCTGTCATCCTTATTGCTCTTATTCCCTCCAACTGTGACAATGAGAGTGTCTTCTTCCACTTCTCCGGCCATCCATATCTGGTAGCAGCACACCAAGCTTCGCATGCAGCAACTTTATACACAACTTTGCACTCGCCTCCCATTTACTAATGATTTGTTAGTTGGAGGCATATCTACCTACATCACAGACAGAATTCATGTCTACCAAAGAAATGCAAATATTCTTCCAGTCCTTTTGGTCTAAGCAAAGATCTGAGCAGATGAAGACCCAAGGTGCTACCCAGGTCAGCTGCATACATGTACACCTACCCTATTATAGAGTTGCTTCCCAGCAAATAATAGTTTTCAGAAAGAGTCAAGCTACAAATTAACCCAAAGGCTTAGAGATGGGGGAGAGGGGGAAGAGTGAGAGAAAGACAGTTGCATCTGGAAGCCCGAGGAACAAAATGACCTATTCTCCTGCTGTCAAAGCTGGAGAACTTCAACTGCGCAGTTAGCATGACCTTCTACCAAGGAAGCCCTGAAAAGCACTGAGACTGCCCTTCTGGTTGTCTCTAAAACAGAGGTACTTACCGGGGAGAACCCCACCAGTCACCACACTTTCCAGAGAGTCACTTGTGCCCCCATTCTCCATTGAAGCCAAGAGTGGGATCTGCTAGTGTGTGGAGATAACTACTTGGGTGGGAGTAGAAGGGGGAGGAAGAAAAGCAAGACTTTCCCTTTAAAACTGAACAGAAGCTGATACCATATCACATGACCTTTTACCGTAATTTCTATTAAAATCATTTCATGTCTGGTTGCCTCTGCTCTCCTGCCTCATTTGTATTGTTTACAACAAGTCATTGCACTGGCAGTTAGTGGTGGCGGAATCCATGGTTACCCGTTTTCACATGCACTAGTTAAATGGAATGCAGCTCGGCTGTGGGTTTCAGAGTGCAAGCTCTTAAGAAACCACAATCCAGCTATCAATCAGGCTAATCTGAGAGAAATTAATCTCGTAAACACAAGTATCATTGCATATTAAAAATTGATAGAAAGGGGGCGCAGCTTTTCTTGGTTGGAGTTACAAAAGCGGACAAGCTGAGATGGGGCTGAAGGGTCTCCAGGGGCTCAGGCAGTGGTCAGATCTGATACCCACCCCTGTGGTGTATCTGAAAAGCTTTCAAGGATCACAAGCCCACCCTTTCAGACAAGTCCACCGACCCCTTCCCAATCTTTATATTTCTCGTACCTGCATGGACTTAGAATACACATAGTATCTCAGCGCAAGTTAACCCGACCGAAATCCCTGCACAGTAACTTAGAGAGACCACATACAAGACAGCAAAATGCCAGCCCAACAGCACTGGGTCAGCTCCAATTAAGACAAAACTGCCATGGAACGCTTTTTATGAGTAAATGACAAGGGCAAACTAATATGCTTTATTGAGAACAAAGAATGGTACAAAATCCTTCCACTGCCCATGGATTAATGTTACTCATTCTTTAAAAGACATTCCCCCACAAAGAACTTGTTTCTCAGGAAGGACCTGGCCAACAAGTATAATTCCTAGTAAAAATTTACAAGTTTTCCAGTTTAATGCCCGCAATAATTGTCTCACAAGTCACATTGAGAATGCTAAGGGAGAGCAGCAAATAGTTAAAGCCAACATATCACAACCCCGTCTACTGCAAAGTCACTGTATCAGAAGCTAGAATTGATCTGTCTCCTCCGAACAAAATGAAAATGAACATAACCTAAACGTCGGAAAAACCCCTCCTGCTCTGCTAATCGGATATTGTCTAATGGTTGATTGCAGTTTTGTCCTGTACGATTGCTGCCTAAATCATACATACTTACACGTTCTGGGTTCTTCCAAGAGTTTGGTGCAGTTTCAAGGACAAATGTCTTAAGGAAGCCTCTTTACTGTGCAGCAGGGAGCCTAGCTCGGATCTGATGACGGGAGCCCGGTGCTAAATCTGACAACAGAGAAGGAAACTTCCTGCGTGCAGAGAAGATCTTGGAAAGTCTCAGGGTTAAAAAGGCTGCTGGAAATGTGCTGGTGGAGTTGCTCCCTGGTTGTGTACACAGCAGCAGCTGATCCGTGTTTGCAGCCCTGCAGAAAGGAACCTTTACTGAAGACCAATGGCATCACATTTCAGCGGAGCCCGTGCCAAGCGCTGGGGAGCGAAGCAACCTTTGACAACTTCACACAATTCAAACCAGCACACTTACCACAGGTCAGGGAGGAGTTTGCACGGTGTCTCCCCACTGCGTGTCACCTCGGGTCTGTCCGAGTAAGTACCTGGGGAATCCAGCACCGGCGACTGGCTGGATTTGGGCAACACTTTGAGGCATTCGCTAGACTGATGTTCAGCATAGTCTCCCTCTTTCTGCTGCACTGACCTACCATATTTTAATGGAATCTTTTTTTTTTTAATGAATGCAGCTTTGAAACTATATTTCCCCATCGTTTGTTATATAAGCCTGAGAACCCACAGCGTGTAACTAATCCTGTGCTGAGTAATTAGATCCCTCAGAAAGATGTTCCTCACCAATAAACTGAGGCAGAAATAATACTCATAGAGGATTACGTGGTGTCATACCTAATTCTGTATTTTGTCTCCGATTCAGAGACTGGCATTTGAAATAATATGTCCAGTTTTTGTTTCTCTTTTTTTCTTATTCTTTTTGGTGTGTGTGTGGGGAGACTTTATTATTGTTCACTAGGGGTGCCAGCATAACTTCAAGCCAGTCATGCCTACGGTGATAGGGAAACTGTAAGAAGATGAAAAGCATCGGGCAGTGAGACCGTCCACCAGCACAATTACCTTCTTCGGTATCACATGTAAGATGCACCAGGGTGGAAATGCAGGGCCCCGCCAATTCTAGCAGTGGTAGATCAGAGAGAAAATGACTGGCTGAGGGAGGGGTGGGAGGTGGCCAATGGTGGCCATACCAACTGAATCCAAGTCATTGGGTGACGTCTTCATTATCCGTGCATTCCTCTCTGCCCTTCATTTACCTGCTGTCCCTATGGCAAGTCTAGGTGATGGTGTATTATGTGGTTGTTTCTCACTCTTGTGCCTTCTACCTCAAAGGGCAGAAATCAGAACTGACAGTTCCACAAAAGGCCGTGCTAAATGTGTCAAGCCATACAGGGAAGTGTTCACCTATTTATCTGAAAACTGACCCTGCAGCGGCCTGGGCAACGGGTGAATCAGCCAAGGCTCTGGCTTCTCATTTTGGCCCCAAGACCGTTCAGCCATAAAGATAGTTCTCATACATTTGAGAGGCAACATTATGTCACAAAGGATCTGGGCTCTGGTGCCAGGGAGGTTGAACTTCTGATCCTGACTGTACACTTTTCTATCTGTGTGGGTTGGGAGTTGCTTTAAGATCTTTGAACTTCTGCCTCCTCGTCTGTGAAACGGAGACAATAGATCTGTGATACAAGATAAGCGTGCCGATTTAGAGGAAAGATTGGTCAAGTGCTGAGCCTAGTGCCTGGCATGCAGGCATTTGCAAACATTTCCTGAGCTTCCTCTGGGAGGTGGGCGCCGTGCCAGGCACTGGGGTACATAGTCCATTAAGACATGGTCTCCAGGCTCACGGGGAGTTCTACAATTCCTACGGGTCATCTACTTTCTCTGGTCACTTGGGTAGCCTGTATAAAAAGTGTACAAACATTTTCCAACTCTCTGTCTCATCTAGTCCGGGCAGCGATTCTGTGAACTTGATAAAAGTAGATGCTGCCAGGTTTGGGAACCTTGTGTTCTTAGGCATGAGGTCGCCATGGGTTGGAAGCAATGTGACAGCCATGAGCCCCAACAATATCCCTGACTTATTAACTGGGAGGCTAACACGTGAAAAAGTGGGCATCATACAACTAGACGTTGGCCTCAAGAGTTGCAACCCAAGTTCCTGAGTCCATCGACCCCTCTGCAGAGCATACATATGAATTGCCACATAGAACTCTTTTTTTGATACAGTTCTAGAGTTGTTCAGCTTCACGTTTTCATGTGTATGTAGATTGAACTTCCCAAAAGGTAGTAAACGTTCCTTAACTTGAGAAATCATATCAAAAAATAACTCGGTATGCTCAGACCCAAACCAAAGCCAACCCAAGGCCATCGAGTTGGCTCAGACTCATAGAAACCCTGTGGGAGTGAGTCGAACTTAGTCTCTTAGGATTTCCCAGGCTGGCGATCTCTACGGGAACAGACTACCCCATCTACCTGGGAGGGAGGCCCTGGGGGCTTTGAACCACCAATCTACGGCTAGCAATCCAACAATAATAGTCCTAGAATAATAGCTAAGAATATTACATGTTTAATAACGTGTTTCTAAATATCAAAGAACCTCAATCAGGGTGAATTTTGCTACAGTGGTGGCCTCCTAGGATACCAGAGGTCTTCAACAAATGAATGTAGGGAAGCTATTTGTAGCCCCACAGGGCCCTCTGCTCTCAGTTAGTTCCAAATAACTCTGTGTATATCTCAGTTTTAAGTAATGCCTTATAATTAAAGCATCTAAAGGTTGTTTAGTATAAGTTCTGTACCATGAGATCCTGGTGAATTTTGCTAAAAGTAATTAAATATTTATTTTTAGATTCAATACTGAGCCTAAGATATCCCTTCCTTTCAGGTTCACTCCAGTGAGTCAATAGATTACAGAGGAGAGTATACGGTTCTGTAATCATTATCTTGAAAATCAGAGTAGGCAGAACACACATCCAACCTAGGATAGAATCCAGAATTCATCAGAGCTTTGGAATATATCTTTGTATGTATTGATACACAGATATATTCTGTAAATATACATAGGAAATCCTGTATATATGTTAGAGGGTACCACAGAGTTCATTGAAAATAATCCATTAACTTTCAATTCAATTTTCCCTACACTTTTGAAAACCCTTCACTGTGTGTCTGTGTGTGTGTGTGTAACAAGCACAAATATCCTCAATAATGTTAGACACTTATCAGTGACTCACACATGAAAATATCCTTGTACTGAGATCCACATTGTATCTGGAACTTGGGAGTTCTAGCTGATGCATTACATTAATTAGTTTGAATGCTAGCTCCTGAAAAATCTTATTTTAATGGCATTCATATTGTAATTTATATATATGTGTTGCCAAACAATGATGTCGTCAGCCTTAACCAAAATCCAAGAAGTCTACTTTAATACCAGTGGCATGGCAAAAGTGCAAATGACAGGCATTGTTTGAAACAAAGAAAACCATTATGAAAGACATTATTTTTGCTCCCAAAATCATTTACTTGCTTATTTAGAAAAGCTGTGGCCATCTGTAAGGCAAACTAAATACGTTCCTCCAGCACTGGCACTGCGTACGTTAGAATTATCGGGCGTACTAATATCTTATACATTTAACTGGCCAGCTGCATACTATTTCCTGTTTCCTCTCTAAATAAAGCCATCTGTAAACTACCTACCACAGTACTTAGTGCTTGGTCCATGGTGGACAAGAAATATGCCTACTGAAAGACCACTCGGGAGTGTCAGGGATTCTTCCAGAGCTTAAACAGACTTCATGGTCAGCATGAAGGACTGATTAGCCCAGTGACTCTTCCTCATCACCTCAACTGAAATCATTACATCATTTGCCTTCATGAGTGTTAGCCAAGTCAACTCCAAGTGCTGGAGACCCAGTATGTACAGGCTCACTGCTCCAGGGGTGGAGTTTTGAAGGAAGAAATCCCCCTGGTGTGCATTTTAAGGCCCCACTCCAAACCCACATCAAATGCAACTGCCAACAAGTGAATTATGACTCAAAGTGATCCTACAGGCCAGGTATAAGGGAACCTGTGCATTTCCGAGTCTGTAAATCTTTACAGGAGTAGAAAGCCTCCTCTTTCCTCTAAGGCACAGTTGGTAGCTTTGAATTGCTGCCCTTGTGGTTAGCAGCCCGACTCAAAGCCTACCACATCAACAGGGCTCCACTGGGTAAACTCAAATAGCCAACCTTTCCGCTAGGAGCCAAGTACGCAACCCACCGATGAACACTTTTCTGTATAAGTCGTCTTATAACCTTCACAATCATCTAGAGAAGTAGATTCTCTTATTATTCCCATTTTCAAAGATGAGGAAAGTTCAGTGAATCAAATAATTCTACTGGATTATATAAGCAATAAGTAGCCACATAGAAATTTTCAACTGCCAACTCTTAACTCTAATCCCCAATATTTCCCCATGAAGTCCTACACTTGCCCCTTAGGAAGTCTGTGCCCATATCAGTTCCCATTGTCTTCCTTTTCACTCTGAGCCCCAGTTCTCTCCCTTTGCCAGCAAGTCAATTGACTCAGAGAGACCCTATTTAAAGCTTCCAGGGGTCGATGTTTTTACAGGAGCAGAACGCCTCTCCTTCCCGCATGGAGTGGGTTTGAAAGAGTCATCAGTCCAATGAGGGTTCCCATAGCTCAATTAAACACAGGCAAGATGAGTTCTCACATGTGGTGCGCTCTCTCTCTCTCTCTCTCTCTCTCTCTCTCTCTCTCTCACACACACACACACACACATTCATCTCACTCTCATGCTTTCTTTTTCCTTCTTTTTCACATCTTGACCAATTAAATCAGAGAATATATTTCTCTCCACTCTTTCCCCTTTTATTAAATTTGTATGTCAAAAAAAAATCTTCTCATAGGTGATAAACTTCTAAGCAACAATTATGCGGCACTTTTTTAAGAGACAAAAAAAATCACATCTTTTTCAGTAAAGGCAGCCATAATAAAGAAACGTGGCAATGAGTCCCTAAGAATCTTGAAAGTACCTAGTTCTTTTCAGGAATTTATTCTACAGTAGTTTCCATTGATGTCTTTATCTTTTGATAATATGTGCAGTCTTTTGAACACCAGTTCTTCAGTCTATGTAATGATAAACTATCATTTGGTTCGATTGCCTTTATGTTGTGTTTATCAATTGTATCATAAAAAACTAGTTTTTTACATTCTTTTTCATTACTGACATCATATTTCATTCCATTCAGAAACAATAGACTTTTATGGTCTAGTCTAGGTAAGTAATCAGCATTGAAAACTTCTTCTGTGGCAAAGTATGTTTTGAATATCTAATAATTGGCCTAAAATAAAACTTTTAGTGCAAATGTGACTCTAACTTTCATGAGACTGGCATTCCAAACCACTGACCCTGAGCTCATTTTCCACATATTAATATGGCATAAAGCCACACTAAAGTTAAAAATTAGTTTACGGAAGAGAAGCAAGTGGGAATACATTAATTTGTTGATTCATTATTAACCAATCACTTAATTCAGAATCATGGAAACAAAGTAGCTTGGACACTGCACCCAGTCCTATACCCTCTTTTTAGAACTGAAGAGGCAAAGCTTTAGTGTGGGCCTCTCTTAAGTGGACAAGTCAACCTCAACACAAACCCAGCTCAGCACACACTCCTATGTGGTCCTTTGCAGAAGACTGACATTCAGTACTGTACCCATCAACTCATCGAAAGCAAATTTCTAACTCTGAAGGGCACTGGTCCAAAGGTCATCAGCTATTTATTATGTCCCAATTCTGCAACCTATGGGAGCTGATTTTTCATACAAAATAGATGATGAATTTCTAATAACTGTACTGCTGTTATAAATAGACAACTTTAGGTTTCTTTTCCACATATAATAACTTGGAAAATATATACAGCCTGAATTTACTACAGCAGTATAACCACAGTCTCTAAGAAGACTATAACTTGCTAACAATTCCCCTGATTTATGTTGGAACACATACAGGGCATGAAATGGTGGCTGCAACCTGAAAGTTTTTCTCAAGAATATTGGTGAGCAGAAGACAGCTCCCAAAAGTCATACTGGTTGCTTGCTACCTGTCATTTTTAATAGAAGAGGGTGATAAACAATTATACATGCTCTGCGAAAACACACACAAAGGAAAGTATTAGATTTCACCTTATCAAAGAAGGAAAAGAGTCAAGAAGATAGGAGAAAGAGGAGAGACAGAAGAAAAAGAAGAGAGGTAGGAATGGAGGAAGGGTTGAAACTCTGAAAAAATAATCTGCTTTTTTATCAGGTTCAGATTGTGAAAAGTGAGTGCCTCCCTGAGTAAGAGAGTATAGTAAATATTCCTCCGAAAAACAGCTTATGGATAATGTACGGTTACAAACTGTAGCACACTATACAAACGTTAGTTATTCTTGTTAGTATTTAACATATATGTAAATTTGTTTCACCACCTATAATTGCATTAATAAAAGGAGGTATTCATGAATATAAATTATATTGGTCATAAAATCAGCCTTATTAATCTAATATATCTTAGAGTGTGTCTGAATTTAAATGGGCCATTCTGATAGCACAGATATTAAGAAATGCTGTCTTAAAAAAAAAAAAAGAAATACTGTCTTTACCACAAAAGTAACTATCAGAAACAGGAAAATGATAGTTTTGGCTATCATTCATGGAAAGTTGGCATTCTGAACTTGAATCTTGAAAACAATAAAATAGGCATACATATTTGTCAACTTAAAAAAAAGTTGTAAGCATAAAGGAAACAAATTATTTAATTCACTTCATTTTACAAAGCCTGTCCAGATGTGCCTTCTAAAAATAATCACAAGTGTTCACAGGTAAATAAGATACTCAAATCTCCAATATCTTGTATTCAACTGCAGGAATCTAAATTCATTCAGCCCTCTTGGAGATCATGATCACAACTGTGTTTAAATAAACAACACACCCTTCATCATAAAAACATAAATAGAAGCATGGCTTAAAACTACAATTGATTCTTTGCTCCTAACGATATGCTCAAACTCATGTGATAGATATCCTATTACATATTCACATAGGTTCCTTATGTAGGCGGATGAGTCTGAGATGGGGAATATACTTAATACAGTGGAGGAGGTAAGGTAGGGAGATAGTGGTCTTTCATAATCAGAAAGAATCCCGGTTGAGTAGATGAATGATATCTAACCATCATGAAAAAGAAAAAAGAACTTTCCCTAGCTCTGTGATCAAGACACATACATTTATAATATTTTCCTCTATGGATAATTTGGGAATATTTTTGTTAGAGATTAGTAATAATTTGTCATTACCTAAATCTGAAGTTCTAACATTATATGGCTACATTTTATAAGTGACTGTACTACTTTCTGCAATCATCTCTTAAGAGAAGACCCTCTGGGATCTCTTCTACGACTGATCGACTGACCCTCAGACAAGTACTATTATAAATGAGAGGGGAAATTGTCTAAAGAAGATCAGTCTGGAGAAAGATGTTGAAGCTCTTCTACACCACGCCATTCTCATCCTTAAAGATGAGAGGCGGAGAGCGCCTTTGAGAACTTGCTCCTCATTTCTTGCACTGATTCTTCAGGACCACTCACCCCCCTGGGATGGCAATGCGCCCCCAAATCATACCACTTCAGAGCTGTCTTAATCTGACTACAAAACAGCAGGAGGAAAGGTATGTGCTTGCTCAACTGGCCTCAGTACATTATTTCGGCTTCAGAAAGAAATTTTAAAGAAATAAAAATACATCACAATATCACAAGACTATGTAATCATTATTTTGTAGCGACAGATGCTATTGTTCGTGAAGAAATGTTCAGTTGGTTTTTTTCATACCAGTGGTTCAATTGAAAGATTCACCAACTGCTCCCTAGAGAAAACCTAAGATCTGCATTTAAATGGAGATATAGTATTTCCAAATGCACAGTCCCTAGAAGGCAGATACAGTCAAGGTTTCTCAGCGAGAATAACTCAGATGGCATTAGGTACATTTCAATGCTGGAGCTATCCCCATTTCAGAGAACAGGCCATTTCCATAATGCTCTCTCTCCTCTGTGCATTCTTTGCAATTTTGTCCTGAGAAGTTAAAATTAAACCTCGTTCCACAGCAAAGTCCTCACTCTTCACAAGAGCAATTACGATCGGACATATCATTCCTGATGTGTACAGAAAAAGATCACAGAAGATATCTTGGCCAGAAATGTTAAATAATTGAGAAGTATAATGACTTAATAGAGTAGTAAGCTTAGTTTACAATGCAGTCAATTTAAAGCCATAAAAATACTGTGTAAAATTTTTATCTTGTGGTTGACCATTACATATCCTATCTATTATTCAAAAGTAGCTTGACAGTGTTTTTCTTCATTAATGTGGCTTTTGGCATTTCCTTCAAAATCTTCCTGTTCCCACCATTTTCCAACAACTCTGGAAAAAACTCACAATCTCTGTGCTAACATCAATTCCTCTCACTCAGATAATGAGATCATCAATGTCTAATTGAAGCCAATCTCAAAGGTCAGTCAGGGAGGCCTACTCTCACCTCCCACCTCTATGAATGGTTTTGCCCTTAATAGAGTCGAGCACACATGACATGGAAACAATAAAGGGCGAGAAGAGGACTGAAGCTACTTCTATTGTACTTCTATCTGTAAACAAGAAGAAGCTCATAAACAAGCTCCTTTCCTGTGACACGCTAATCCAGGGATTTGTCTGTATTAGAAAATGTCATGGGGCAGGAGGAAAGTTTTGCTTTGAGTGTGCAGTTAAGGTGCCTAGCGTGTCTGTAGCGGAGAGAAAAGAGACACTTAGGATCAATTTCAAACATAAACCCATTACATCTGGCAGGCTCTTGCTAAAATTCTAGCTGCCACCGAAATGTCCCTGTAAACAAGGTTACTGAGTCCAGCCCCCACCATTCTTCTCAGCAACCTTTCCCCGACAAGCCCTTCAGCTGTCTGCATAGTTCGTCCTGCCTTATCTTACTGCACTGCCATGTTCATGCTGATTCAAATGCAGCACTCAAAATGAAAGATGAAATATCTGGGAGATCACTTAATATTGAAATATTGTTGCAGTAATAAGTGGTGCTCTGTTGGAGATGGGAACACGGTACTCTTGGTAACCTTTTAATTTCTGGAAAAACTGTGCAGAATACATTGTGCAGAGCACACACGGAAACCGAATCGATTGATCTGCTCTATTTTGTGAAAGCACCACCCTTCGGACTCACTGGGCCCCCTGGCAATTCTGGAGGGGAGAAAAAAGACGTGTCGATCTATGCACATACCACACCAGAAGACATCAATGTGGTTTTGATTTATAAAGAAGAATAAACTACCTTTTACCCCTATTCCTTACCCCAGTCGGTGGGCACTTTTAACGTGCAGATGACGCCATGCTCAACATGCATAACACACCTACCACACTTGCAGTGATAACAGAGAAGACATGGGAGAGATGTTTTAGGGAGAACAACACAGCTTCACACAACAGACAAACAGTTGTACGCCGGGGTTACTTAGGCCTGCTTCATTATATACTGGAACCTTTTCAGAATGGGGGGGCAGGGGTGCAACTATCAATGCCAGTTTATCTCAGTCCATCATGTTTTCATTTTTGTTTCGTTTTCATTCACCTGCCCCATGGCAGTCATGCCTCAACTCGGATTTGAAAACTGTTCGAGTTTCTTTCCCTTTCCCACAATCTTTCTAGGGTTGGTTAACCTGTTTGATACCCCTCGCATAGATCTACTGGGCAAGAAACAGAACCCTGAGATCACTCCTCAACCCACCACTCTGCCTGCCTTCTTCCTCCTTTTCCTTGCTTGCTGCTTCTAAAGTTGGCTATTTTCCGGAACACACTCCCTGTTTGTTGTTTCCATAGGATGAGAAATGAACCTGAGTTTCTTTGCAAAACTAGAACAAGCCATCCAGCTGTGTCTTAACACTTCAAAGCATCCTCAGTTTGCTGGATCTTGATGTAGTGTAGTTAGCAGGGGTGGTTGTTTGTTTGTTTGTTTTTAAGTAGTAGGAAGTGAGGTGTGGACTGAATAGTTCCTTGTAACCCATGTGCTAAGCTTCCCACCCCCAACCTTTTTTTTTTTTTTAAGAGAGAGCTATTTTTAGCATTGCCCTCTGGATTGTGATAGCAAAATCATTTGCTATCTGTGTGTGTCTGTGTCTCCTTGCATGGCCATGGGTTCTGGTAGTACAACACAGGCAGAGGCAAGGCGCTTGCCCAGTTACAGACCCAGGTGGCAATTCACCACCTAGCTGAAGCCAGCACAATACATAAACACACCCAACCATTCTACATCACCCAGGGATGCCGTGGGAGGAGGGGAGGTGCAGTGGGGGGGGGGGGCGGTCTCCAGGTCCCCTGAACTCTTCCAGAATTCCTCATTATGATTCAGAAAGGGGGAGGGGTACCCCTAGGAATAAAGTTGCCTGGAAGGAATGGAGCCCAGGGAGGAGTGTCGCTTTGCCCTCAGTGCCTTTCTCCCTGAGAACCTGCAATCAGCAAACATAGGAGGCAAAGGGGGCTACTCTATCCTGCAGACCCCTCGGACAGAGTTGGGGGTGGGGGTGTACACAAGAGTGGGTAGTGTGAAAGACTTCAATGATGACCCTGTGACCTCCCTCCAACTTCACAGAGTCCCTGGGAAGGTGAAAGGGTCGGGGAGAGGGGAGGAAGGGAGCTTAGAGGACAGGAGGGAGACATTTAGGACTAGAGCAGCAGCAGCGCCTGAATTTCCCAGCCTAGGACCGCAGTCCACAACTCCTGCCACCAACCTCGCCCCAAAGACCCCTGCCCCATCCCCTCTCCCCAGAGAACCGGGACTCTTGCCAGCCCCTTCCGGTCCTAGAGCCCCAACTCTGCCCACACTCTTTGCCACTTTAGCAAGCACTGAAGTCTGTCTTCAGGAAGGGGGGAGGGGAGGGGTGTTTCAAGAACAAATCTAATTGAAATTAGAATTCATCTGTGTCCCTAGCTCACACGCTGACAGTTTGCAGTCATGGGGAAGCAAGTGGGCAGCACTTGGGGTTGTGTTATTGAGGGAGGGGTTGCTCTCTCGCTCTCTCCTCCTCAAGACTGGAAGCAAGTGAAGGGGGAAGGAGGGAGCGATCAAGATTTCAACCAGGACTGCAAATAAAGAATGCCCCAGATGCAAATGTCTGTCTCCAGATGTTGATGATAAGGATTTGGACCGGTTACCTTGGCCGGGTCAGAACGGCAGCAGGTTAATCGGGTGAGTCCTCGGGGGATTTTACAGAAGCCGAAGCCGGTTCTTGGGCTAGGAAAGTCTACAAACCCCCCATGCAGGAACATTGCACATCTTACACACGCCTCCTTTCACTGGGCTCCCGCGACCTCGGCGGGCGAGGGGGTGCTGGCCGGCCCGCCGGCGGCAAGGGCACCGCCACCCGCTCTGCCCCTGCGGGCTCGGGGCCGGCCTGGCCCCCGGGGTCCGCGTCCCGAGCGGCGGGGCACTCACCGGGCCGGGCGGCGAGGGGCAGAGGGGCGCCCGCGGCTAGCCGGAGCGCCGCGGCGCCTCCCTGTGCTCTTGGTAGCGTCGGTCCGCACTCCCTGTGACCCAGGACGTCATGATGCCTGTCTGTTTTCTCAATGATAACTTGGCAGAAGACGAGAGAGGCTGCCAGGTTCTCCTCGGGTGGTTACGTGGTATGTGCCCGTTTCTGTTTGCATGCGTTTCTCGCTCTCTTTTTAAAAATAAATATCTATCTTTTTGGAAAAAAAACCAAAACAACTCCCGGCATTGTCAGGATTTGATTGCCTTATTGCGTTTGCATAATTGACGCCTCTGGGTGTGTATTTCTGTGTGTCTGTGCGTGTGGGTTTTTTTTTTCTTTTTCCCCTTTAAATCCTGCTGCTACTGCCGCCGCAGCCGCTGCAAAGGGAAAGCAAGCATGCGTTCATCTTTTGTCTTTCATTTTACCTTCAGGGTGACATTCAGTGCCAACTGCTCCCTTTTGACCGCCGCCAATCCCCGCCTGGGCAAAATAAATGTTTAAAACCTGGTGGGGGGAGGGGAGGAAGGGCCCCCTTTAGCCTGAATGCCGGGGGTTTCCAAGCCTTCCGGATCCCCAATCCACCAGACCCACCTCCCAACCCCGTCAAACCATCTTCCCTTCTACCCACCGGGCCCAGGCGGAGAATCGGCGCCCAGAAGGCCGGGAGCATCCACCCGGAGCAGACGCTCATGTTCCCCGGTCGCACTTGCTGACTCCAATCTCTCAGTAGCATTCCCAGTGTGTAGGCCTCTCACCACTGGAGCTATTTTTGTCTCCCAGAGATGTTCTTTAAAGCTTTTTTGAAAAAATGGGGAGGGGGCAGGGAAGGGAGAAAAGCCCCAGTCCTCATTTGAAGGGCTGCTTGGCACATCTGAATATTGGGGAACTCCTGACACCTGTCCCGCCAAGGGCCTGAGGAAGGGCTGAAAGGACAACTTGTTATTATATGAATCATCATGCAAATGCAGGAAAACTTTATTATTTTTTGACAAAGATATGGTTACTGACAATGCGCTGTTTGTCACTTTTCCAATCGTTTTCTCTAGAATCAATAGGAAAGGCCCCAAGCACCATCCTTCATATTTATATTTCTACAGACATGATGGTGGGGTCTTTTGAAAGCTGTGGGTGTGGCCACCAGGCAGGGAAAGCATAGATCACTTTTTTGACATATTTAACTCATGTTACTTTTACATGGTTTGGTACATTGTGTGTGGTTTCTGCCCATGTCATGGCTCCTCACCATGTGCCTATTACTCAGCACTGGACCTTGTGACAGGTCTGGACTCTTCTTTATCACCAATCAACTACTCACTCATTTGAAGAATGGACTTCTTCCCCCACCCTCCACCCCACTCCCACCTCCGTAAAATCACTCTTGTTGCTGGTTCCAAGATCCAAAAAGAAATCAGTAGAAGCCAAAGTTGCACCAAAAAGAAAGCATGAAGGAAAGTGTCAAATCTGATAAGCAAGGGGAGGAGGTTCCACTCTTATCCTAGGTGATCTGCAGATGCTAGTTTACCTATTTGAGAAGTTGGCAAAGTTTCACTGTAACTTGTTACTTTGTTTTTCCTTTGTAATCACAGCCCAGGAATCACTAAGACAATTCCACAGAGGAGAGAGAGTGGTGCAGTGATGAAACATTCAGGGATGGGGAGAGCTTTGGTGAAGCAAACCTGAGATTACAGACAGGCAGATGGTCAGATGCTGCCACTTGAATGGTGACTGACCACCCTTAACAACTGGACAGAGCACCTCTGATCCTGCTTCTCAGTTCCCCCAGGAGTGTCTGGAGGGTACCTGGGTATAGCATGAGTCTTTCCGAGAGGCTGGCAGGTCAACAATGGAGGACAAGAGCCCAGGGTAGAGGTCATCCAGAGATGACATTGATAACTTCTCAGTAATGGTCCAGGAGATACCGGTTAACATTCAATCCACCAACCTGAACCCTGAAAAAGTATATCATCAGCCTTGATAAAGTAGAAAGTTAGTGAAAGAAGAAGACTCTCTATTAGAAGGTTTGCCACAGTGGCTGCACCAGTGAATCCCTGCAGAGCAAAAGTCTTAAGACTGGCACAGGACCAGATGGTAGCTCATTGTGCCGTTGGTAGAGATTGGTTTCCTATGAGGCAGAAGGTACTTTGGGGGGGGGGGGGTATGGCTGTCTTCTCTTTCCTTCCTTCCTTCTTTTCTTTTTTTACTTATTGATTTCCTAAGTTGGCCCTTCCCATCCACCACAAAGGAAAAGTACCACAATTGTGGTCCCTTAGTCCTGGAAATCCTCCCCTCACCGCTCCTTCTTTTCAAACAAATGCCTACCATGCTATTTTTTAATAGCCCACATACTAGTGGAGGTATTCAAGTGACTCCCTGACCCAGGACTAAAGTATTCGAAAAATTAGCGAAGAGTAGATGGGGTAACTCAAATTCTTTAGCCCAGACACACTAAATCCAACACTTTTGCCAATGAAGAGTTCTTTATTTGTTTGTTTGTTTGCTAACTTAAGCTCCTGCTCCAGAAACTACTTCACAGTCTTCATTTCCATGGACAGGATTTTAAAATATGATTTGAGCATGCTCAGTTTAAATTCCCCACCAAACCAAGGGCATAAAATGCTCATTAAAGTGATTGGAATGAATAGAAAACATTCCTGAAAACTCCTTACTTGTGCTTGTTATTGTTAGATGCCTATGAGGCTATTCTCACTCACTGTAACCCCACGTACAACAAATGAAGCCAGTCCTGTCCAGTCACTGCACCAGTGCTAGGTTTGATCCCACTGTTGTAGACACTGGGAGTCCTGCAGGAGGGGGGGGGGGCGCACAGAGACAGAAATGGTAATAGTGATGCCTTGGGCTGTGATTTGCATGGTAAGCAGTTCAAAGCCTCCAGCAGCTCCTCAGTAGAAAGACGGCCTTGAAAGCCCAGAGAGCCAATAAGAGTCAGCATTGACTTGATGGGAGTGAATTCGGTTGTATCCAGTGGGTCAATACATCTTGTTGAGGGTCTTCCCTTTTGCACGAGCTGCCTTCTTCACCAAGAATGGTGTTCTTTTCTGGGACTTGGTCACTCCAGATAACTTGTCCAAAGTACTGAAGATGAATTCTCACTATCCTTGCTTCTAAGAAGCATTCTGGCTATACTTCTTCCAAAACAAATTTGTTCTTTTTCCGGCAGTCTATGGCACATCACATATTCTTTAACAACTCCATAATTCAGAGGTCATCAGTTCTTATTTGATCTTCCTTATCAGTTTCCTAGATTTCACCAGTATATAAGGCAATGAGTCAGGAGTACCTTAATCATTGATAACATTGGTAACAAGGTGACACTGTTGCCTTTAAACACTTAAAAGAGGCCCTTTGTAGCAGATGTGTTGAATTAAATACATGGATTATCTTGTGACTGCAGCTTCCACCAACATAAATTGTGCATCCCCCCCAAAAATCCTTGACAACTTCAAACTTTTCTATCATGATGTTGCTTATTTGTTGAACTATGGTGTTTGTTTGTTGGATTTATTTTGAGATGTCATCTTACAGATGGCTGTGGTCTTTGATTTTTCTTAGTAAATGCTACAAATCTTCCTCACTTTTAGGAAGCACAGTCGTGTCATCTGTATATAGTAGGTTGTTGTGTTTTTTTTTTCTAATCATTTTATTGGGAGCTTATCCAACTCATTACAGTCCATACATCCATCCATTATATGCTAAGGACATTTGTATATCTGTTGCCATCATCATCCTCAAAACATTTTCTTTCTACTTAAGTCCTTGGTATTGGCTCCTCATTCCCACCACCCCCCACCCCACTCCTCTCACACCATGAACCCTTGATAATTTATAGTTTATTATTATTTTGTCATATCCAACACTGTCCGATATCTCCCTTCACCCACTTCCCTGCTGTTCATATCCTAGAGAGGAGGGTAGATGTAGATCCTTATAATCAATTCTCTCCTTTATACTTCACCTTGCCTACACCCTACAGGTATTGCCACTCTCATCACTGGTCCTGAAGAGATCATCTGTCTTGGATTTTCTCTGTTTCTGGTTCCTATCTGTATCAGTGTATATTCTTTTGTCTAGATGAATTTGTAAGGTAGAATTGGGATCATGATGGTGGGGTGGGGGTGGTGGGGAGGAGGAAGCATTTAAGAACTCGATGAGAGTTGCATGTTTCATCATTGCTACACTTTACCCTGACTGACTCTTCTCTTACCCACGACCCTTCTGTAAGGGTCACCTAAAGATGGGCTTTGAGTATCCAATCTGTAGTCTCCCTCATTTACAATGATATAATTTTTAGTTCTTTGATGCCTGATACCTGAGCTCTTTGACACCTCATGGTCACATGGGCTGGTGTGCTTTTCTATGTGTATTTTGTTGCTTCTGAGCTAGTTGGCCACTTGTTTAACTTCAAGTTTTGAAGACCCCAGACACTTTATCTTTTGATACCTGGGCACAATCAACTTTCTTCATCACTTTTGCTTATGCACATATTTGTCTTCAGTGATCACATCAGGGAGGTTAGTCACAATGATATGACTCTTTGTTCTTTGATGACTGATAACTGAGCTCTTTGACACCTTGTGGTCACACAGTCTGGTGTGCTTTTTCTATGTGGACTTTGCTGTTTCTGAGCTAGATGGCCACTGTTCAACTTCAAGTTTTTAAGACCCCAGATGCTCTATCTTTTGATAGCCGGGTACCATCAACTTTCATCACCACTTTTGCTTATGTACACCTTTGTCTTCGGTGATCGTGTCCAGAAGGTGAGCATAATGAAATGCCAACTTAATAGAACAAAGTGATTTTACATTGAGGAAGTACTTGAGTGGAGGCTCAATGTCCATCTGCTGCCTTAATACTAAGCCTATAAGTATATGCATGTAGATTTATTTCCCCATCATCATATATAAATATATTTACCTATGTACATGCCTGTATTTTTTTTTGGGGGGGGGGCATCACTGCTCTTGGTGGTGGGAGTAGGAGGCCCAGCCCCACTGCTGGAATTGAACCTCCGTCCCAGTGGGCCGCAGTCCCGCGCACAACCACTACGCCACTGGGGCTCAGCCTTACATGCCTGTATTTTTACCTATAATACCTATAAATGCTCTTTGCCTTCCAGTTCTTTCCTCTATTCTCTTTTACTTTCCTCTTTTCCCACTATCATGCTTAGCCTTCATTTGGGTTTGAGTAATTTCTCTGTTACATTTCTCTATCAGGCCTGTCACATCCACCTTGTCACTGATTTTGGATCATTTCTTGTTCCCTTATCCCTAAATTGACCAGAACCCTCTCCTTTCCCCCCCCCCCATCTCTAATGTCTCCCAGGAACCATCAGTCCCATTGTTTTCTTGTCCGACTGTTCATCCAGCCTATCTTATCTACATAGACTTGCAGAGATAATAATATGTATGGAAAACCAAGACATTGCAAGATGAAGCAGCAACAAGAACAAAATCAATGCCAGAAAAATATATAAATAAGTTAAAAAGTATAAATAATAAAAACAAAAGAAAAACCTGTAAATAGTTCAAAATCTGTTCATTGACCTGCAGGAGTGTCCCCCAGTTGAGTCTGATGAAATGCCACACCCTGGCCTCAAAGTTTGCCCTTGGCACTTCCTCAGGAACTTCATGCTCTGTAGCTGTTCTGCTACATGCCTTTAATGCTTTGCCTGGGTATGGTGGGGTCAGACCTTGTATAGCAGGCTGTTAATGAATCTCCCTCTAATCTTGATGCTGAGTTCTTCTTATCATAGTCCAGTTTCTTAGGTTACCTGTGTAGCAGACATATTGAATAAGTAGGGTGAAAGGAAACAACCCTGATGCATTTTCCCCTCTGGATTGAAACTGTATCATTGGCTCTTTTTCATCAAACAAGGCTAAGCACATTTCTGTTATTACCTGCTTTCAGGTATGGTTCCAGTTCAAGGCAGCACTGGTCTCTTTCCTGCCACATCCTTTTTAAAATCTAGGTTAAATGTCTGGCAACTCTCTGCCCATGTTCTGCTGCAACTGCTCTTCAATGAGCTTCAGTGCAAATTTATGTGTGTGTGTTGTTGCTGATATTGTTTAATACTCTCTGCACCCCATTGAACCACTTTTCTTTGGAATAGGTACAAACATAAGTCTCTTCTGGCTAGTTGGCCTGGAGGCTCTCTTCTAAATCTGTTCGTTTAAACATCACCATTAGCATTCTCAGAGACCTGTTTTCACCAATGCAGATTAGATGCTTCTTTCAACACCAATAGACCTTAATCATAGTCTATCACCTGAAATGGCTGAATGTCACCCAGTTCTTCTTAGCATTATCACTGTATATTCATCTTCTTTTGATTGTTCCTGCATTGTTCAAAATTTGCCCAATTAGTCCTTCTAATATAAGGATGCATGGCTTGAATTTTTTTCTTCAGCTTGAGAAATACCAACTGTTTTCTTTCTTCTCTTTTGATTTTCTAGCAGCAGGTCTTTGCACATTTCATTATAATACTTGACTTCATCGTTTGTTCTCTTTTCTTTAGCTATTCTATATTCAAGAGCACGTCAGAGTTTTGTCTGATATGCATTTTGGTATTTACTTTTTTCTCATGTTTTTTTTTTTTTGGGGGGGGGTGGCATCACTGCTCTCCGGTGGTGGGAGTAGGAGGCCCAGCCCCACTGCTGGAATTGAACCTCCATCCCAGTGGGCCGCAGTCCCGCGCACAACCACTACGCCACCGGGGCTCAGCCCTTTTTCTCATGTTTTTAATTATCTTTTTTCTTTCCTCATATATTATATCCTTGATGTCACTCCACAACTCTTTTAGTCTTCAATCATTTGTGTTCAGTTTGCGAAATCTGTTCTTAAGATGGTCTCTAAATTCAGGTGGGCTATACTCATGGTTATTTTGACTCTCGGGGACTCATTTTAATTTTCTTAAGCCTCAACTTAAACTTAGATATGGGCAATGGATGATCTGCATTGCAGGAGCCACTTCACTTTTTTTTTTCTGACAGATGATATTAGATTTTTCTATTCTTTCTTTCTATGGATTAAAAAATATGTGATTTTTGGCATAATTTCTCTCATCGAGGCCTTATTTTCCAATTACTTCTCTTGTTTGTTTCCAACTTTCTCATTCCAATCACCAGTAATTATCAATGCTTTGTGATTGCATGCTTGCTAAATTTCAGGCTGTTGAACTTGGTAAAATCTTTCATTTCTTTGGCATTAGTGGTTGGGTTGGTACATGAATTTGGGTTACTGGATTGACTTGTCTTCCTTGTAAGTGCATAGCATTGTATATCATAATGATTGCCCAATTCAAAAGTGACTGGTAAGTCCATTTCAGTTCACCAATGCCTATAATAGGTATAGGCAAGGGTTCCATTTCATTTTTTATCACTTCCATTTTTTCTAGATTCGTATTTCAGACACTCTATGTTCCAGTTATTAACACATATTTGCAGCTGCTTCTTCTTATTTGGGGTCCTGCCACTTCAGCAAATGAAGGTCCTGAAAGCTTCATGCTTCTGCTCATTTAAAGACTGATTCCACTCTGCGATGGAAGCTCTTCTCCAGTCTTATTTCTTTGTATTTGCTCATCATGAGCTGGATAAATATTTACAAAGAACATCCGTTTTCCATAAAACCCTCCATGCAAATCTTCTTTCATCTTCTTGCTTAAAATCCCCAGTGTAACGCCTTCTTCACATAGCCCCTCTGTTTCTTGCTTCTATTCCGTCTTCTTTCCTAATCTGCTATCCTTAGAGAAAAATGGTGCCCTTCTGATCTCAAATAGTTGATTATTTCAAGGTGTGTGTACCTCGCTAGTGTTTTTGTTCCCCTTATTGACTTACTTTTCAGCTGAGAATTGAGTTTTGAGGGTAAGTCATTTCTAGACCTGAAAGGTAACGAGAGACTGGAGTACTACCAGTCTCTAAGCGATCAGTAAGTCTGGTCCTTTGTATGACTTTGGGTTGTGTCCCTCCTTTTCCTCCCCCTCTGACCAGGACCTTTCTGTGTGATCCCTTTCAGAGCAGTTGGTAGTGATAGCTAGGCACCCCTTTCTTGGGTGCTGGAGATTAATGCTTCCATGATCCATTGGTTCACTGAACTAATTGTTTTCATGTGTCTTAATTTCTGTACTCTTCTTTCGTTCATACAGGGAGAGACCATGGGTTGCATCTTAGGTAGCCATTCACAAGCTTTTCTGACCGCAGTGGGTACTCTCCATCTCTGTGGACCGTATTATGCCAACTGACCTTTGTGTTCTCTGTAACTAGAGTCTAGAGCCCCCAATACTATTTTACATGTTTTTTAACTTCTCTTCTGAATCAATCTCAGGTACACTTCTGATATTTTTCCTGAATAATTTTTTAAAATTAATCCATCAGGTCCTTCTCTGTTATATTAGACATGCTAGTATTTTAAATACCGATAGTATAGATTCCAGGATCACAGCAGAACAGAAGTCACCAGAATATAATAAACGGAGTGCATAATGGTACTTAGAACACATACATTTGAGATAATCTTCTCAAGAATAGCAGGAGGGAGGCACTATTATTAACCCATGTTTGTCCCTGGCTATGCAGAAAGGGAGAAATTAGAAAAATTGCTTAAAGTTACACAGCTGAGATTCATATTCAATATCGTCAAGTCCTCACTATCAAGTTTCCTGCTTCCTACCTACCTAGAAAACCTGTCCACAATTTGTGTCTGTGGGTAGCCTGGCTGGTCATGCAGGGCCCACTCCCACACCATGACCTCTGACCCCAGGCCCACTGTGCAAATGCTCATGCCACCAGTGTCTTCCAAACTCCTCACGTGTCTTCTTTCTGCATCTTTCCTAGTCAGATAATACCCATTGATTCAGGCCAAGTTCAAATCCTACTTCTTCAAAGGCATTCTTGACTATTCTTGGACATATTGATCATGCTTTCTTTTTGTTCTGCAATGTGCTATACTACTGAAGTCATCACTGTTTTCTAATTGTTTCTGAGGTTTATCTAAAATCTCTTCACATTCCAATTCTTTCTGACAAGACTATGCCTCTTTTTTGTCCCTTGTCTCTCTTCCAGGTTGGCTGATGTGGTGCCAAGTCAAGCCCTGGCGCTCACTCAATAGGGCCTAATGCATTAATTGTTACAAAACTCACTTGCGAGGTCAGAGCCAGCGTCCCACTCTTCCATCTGACAGAGTTGCAAGCTTGAGGGCAGAAACGTTGTAACCTTTTAGGTGAAGAAATGGAAAGTGCGGTTCTCGGTGTTTCGAAGAGTCTCTAAAACCCAATCAAGCATAATCAGTGATGGGAATACTTAATTGGAGAAGCATATTGCAACGAGGTGGAGCTTAATGAGTTCACTGTAGTATGTGGAAAACTGCTTAAGGTTCATCCCTGTTACTTTTTAGCCACTAAGAGCCTTTCTTATCTCTATCTGTTGTTTTCTCAGTTTAAGGAAATTATATTTTTCTATTCTAAAAATTGGGGGAAATAGTCAAGAGGCTTGTGAGCTCATCCTAAATTTGTTACTGGTTGGCTGTGTGTGACTTCTGGGAAGTTATTTTACCATCCTCATTCAATTTCCCACTCACACAAGAGTACACTGAGCCTGCTCCAGACCCCAAGTTTCTTGCGACTTGAGGCCCCCATCTGAAGTGGGATGGGAAGGAACAAGGTGTAGAGACAGCAGCCTAGAGGGAGACTGGATTGTTTTGTTTTTTTAATTTTGGATTTTGATTTTGGAGGCTACTTAAAAGATTCCAAGGAGCTCAGGTAAATGAACAAAGTTCAAATTTCTAACTCCTCAGAACAATTTGAGTTAACTTGGAGGGGCTGGGAAGGGAGATACATTGAAATATGCTCAAATCTCTCAAGGTTGTCCCTTTTGTATGAGATAACTATATTAGTGGTTCATCATATCAGACAAAGTCTTACTCATTATGCATCGTTGCCTAAGCATACAACTTTGTACCATCCTCTGAATGGTATGGGATAGATCCAGTCTATTTTGTATGGATGTCTTCAATTTATGGGTATCTTGAATTCAATCATAAAGCTAGTCAAAGAGCACAGGTCTAGACACAGGGGAAGCACAACCAGAAAGGATCCATTTTCACATTGTGTTTGCATATTGCCCCTTCTCTGTCCCTTTATTTATTTGGCTTTATGAAGACTCTTCAAACACATTTATGGACAAAATAGAGCTACAATTTAATGGAATTTGTTCATGAATTTTCAAAGTCTCCTCACATCTTTTTAGTAAGGTAAACTGAAATACCAAAGTGTAATGTACTCTGGCAATGCAGCATCATATTATTCATCTTTCCCATGTTGAACCAAGCATGTCTCATTTTACACTGGAATTGTGATTATGAAAAATCTACAAAGATAGGTGAGCTTTTAAAGACAAGAATCCAGGCCCTTTGGCTGTGAACACAACTTAATTTCTCCTATACCTTGCTAGCCTAGTACTTTACAAAGCCCTATAACTAGTTAAAAAAAGAAGCTGGAATCAGGGTAGTTCAATTGCCTGTGCACAGGACATATTACCAAACAGACATCGTGCACACTATGAGGAAATATTACAGTTAACTCAATCTCAACAAGGACTAGACTCATGAAAACATCTCTGTAAAACAGAAACTGACACCATGTTACTGACATAGAAGAATGAGAACAATTTCATATAAAGCAGAAGTTCTTAACATAGATTTCATGGTAGCTCTAGTGGCCTATGTGTGGGTTAAGTTAAAGACTCTTGTGTGTATGTGTGTGTGTGTGTTTTTCAGGAGAAGGTTGATGACTTTCCCATACTGTCTGAAGGGTTCACTCTTCCAAAAAGCTTGAGAGCCAATCATGTAAGAATATTTTTTTTAAATTGAACTCTAAGGGAATAATATATATATATATGTGTATATATATATATATATATTTAAGCCAAAGGTCATACTGACTGAAACATAGTGCCTAATAATCACCAGTGTTCACAGTGATGGCTTGAGACAAAATAAAAGCCTCAATCATCAAAGAAATTTACTCTCAGTGTATTTTATTAGACTGACACAGGACAACGTGCCAGCATTTTGAACAGATGTAAATGTTGAATTGAATGAAGAAGAAATTTCTGAGTTTGTTACCTCACTGAGCCATCTCGGTGTGCCAGAAAATGTGGATTTGTGTGGGGAACATAGCTATCAGATCATACAGGATGGTCAGGATTCCACCGCAGCTGCAAATGTAGCAAAGAACAGAGGTTGGAAGCAGGTTTCTCTTAGTGGGAGCGGAGGAGAGATGGGAGGCGCGTTTGGCTGGGAATTGGAACCAACAAACTGAAATGTCTGTCTGACAGAAGAAACTGAACTAGGGGTTGATATTGCTAGCTGCAGTGGAATTGGTTCCCACTCACAGCAAGCCTGTGTACAACAGAACAAAACACTGCCCAGGCCTGTGCTGACCTCACAATTGTTTGAGCTATGCCTGAGTCCTCTTTTGCCACCACTGTGTCACTCACTCCATCTCATAAAGGGTCTTCTCCTTTTTTGTTGTTGTTCACTTTAATGGTGGGGCATTAAAAAACAAGAGCGATAACAAAAAGCAATGCTTCCTAATTGATTCCCAATGAGCAACCCTCCCAAACCAATACCAAACTCCCTGCCATTGAGTTGAGGCCAATTCACAGTGACCCTGTGGGACATGGTGGACATGGTGTAGTCCTTTAGAGGAGTGAAAGGCTTGTCTTTCTTCTGGAGACCACCTGGTAGTTTTGAACTGCTAACTTTTCAATTGGAAACTGAACATGCAACCAGTGTGCCAACAGATCTCTGAGCAATCCTACAAGACAAGTTAAAACTGCCCCAGCTGATTTCCAGAACTGCAGTCATTACAGCAGAAGCCTGTCGTGTCCTTCTTCCGCAGAGCAAGGCGTGGGTCAAAACTGAAGCTGGAGGAATTTATTTGGGACTCATCAGTAAACTAGTGATAAGATAAGCTGGAAAGAAAGGTGGGGAAAGACATGAAAGCAAGTGATTAAGAAGACTGAAATGAAATTAAATTTGCTTGAATACAAAATTACATAGCACTTCAGGCAGACGAGTGTTCATGATTTTAGATGGTGATGGATACCTTTATCTGTCTGATGAATTTCTGAAGATAAGTACAAATCTGAAGATTTTATTTTTCACTGGGGATCTTTTCAAATGCTTTTATTGAAAGAGTGTGTTTAGTGTCTGCAATCAGAAGGAAAAAGGAGCTTTCCTTGGCAACCAGGTTCCACTGGGGAAAAAAAACAAACAAGATGTCACCTGATGCCACAAGTCCCCAGCTATGTTCTCCGCTTGATGGGCCTGCCAGATGCTGAAGCAGCAGAGGAAACTCGGTGTCATGGAAAAGAACACTCAACCAGGAGTCAGAGCCCTGGACTCACTCCTGCCTCTTGCTGCTTTTTCAACCTGTGCAAGAAGAGACTGCACTACCAGGAGCAGGGCTTTCCTCCTTAATTACTGCGCACCGTCTTCCTGACACCTCCAGGTCAAGTTCCTTAGAGACTTGGGTTTTTTACAATCTCCCAAGGACTAGCACAAGTGAGCCCAAACACACCCTTCAGGAATCACTTCCATGCTGAACTGCTCCAAGATGACACGACTGATTCTGCTCCCCACAATGGCTGTGTGTAGATCACCACTCATTTCCCTCTACTTTCATCAGCACATGTATCTAACTGTGCACACTCACCTCCATTGTGATAGATACCAGGCTGTCTGTCTGTCTGTCTGTCTTGGCTACTCAGCTGTGAATGCTTTTGGTTTCGCCGATCTCTTAGGTATTCCTTAAATGTCAAAGGACTCTCTGGAAAGAATCAGCCCTCATCTGGTTCTGTTCCAAGGAACCCTCAGGACACAGGGGCTAAGCCTGGTGGCTAAACCTAAGGTCTGTGGTTCAAACCGACCAGGTGCTCCATGAAAGGAAAACATGTCAGATACTGCAATGGATATTTCTATTCTTCAAAACCCTTTAAGGCAGGTTGACTCTGTCCTGGAAATCACTCTGAGTGGGAATCAATTTGATGGCCATAGATTTGAGTTCCCTTTCCATGAAATGTCTGTAACTAGCTATGGAAACCCCTCTGGGGTTTCGGCGCACGTGCAACCCGCTTCCCCTTTCTCTTGCTGGAGGCAGGGAGCCAGTAATCTTTGGCTCGGCTTCTTGCTCCTTCTCCACTGTTACCTCCCTGGTTCAATTCGCTATATTATTTTTCTATACATTTTCTTCAGCCTCACCTATGTGCGTGCCCATGCTTGGACACGAGCATAGTTTTAACTCTTTTCCAAGATGAGTGCAAATGAAGAAAGGATGGACTGTATAGTCACCATTCAACAGTATAGTCACCCATTCAACAGTAGAGGCAATATATGGACATTTTGGTAAGAATGGGTCTCTCTGCCTTAAATCTCCCACATATCCTATTCACTTTGCAGACTTTGGGAGTCCCCAGTGGTACATACCATTAGTCCTCAACTACAAACTTAAAGGTTAGATGCTCAAGTCCACCTAGAAATAACTATTATGCAAGAAAGGCCTTGAGGTCTACTTGTTTATATATATATATATATATATATATATATATATATATATATAAAATCTCCTCTTGGACCACAGTTCTACCCTCATGCATTTGGGTGGTCATGAGCAAAGGTGTCCAATGGCAAATTCTTTATTTATTTTACTTTTTTCTAAGTGCAGGGGAAAAACTGGCTCCAGGAGCTAGAAACTATAAAAATGTGGGCTGGGCCCAGTCCTTGAACAACCTCTGTGTGTGTCACATGAGAGCTACTAATACAATTAGTAAAAGTTTGTAGTGGCCTGGCACTCTTTGGAGCTTTTTATGATTGGCCTCTTGCCTCATGGGGTCTTCTCCCATGATGCGCCGAGAGCCTTCCATCTGCCCTCTGGTTGAGCCATCCTCCCAGGAGTCCATCTCTCCCTGTGGAGCATGGCTGGGGGCGGTCTCTTTCTCACCATGACCACAGGAATTGCGGTCGCCACAAGAAACCTGAGTCTCACTGACTTTCCTTCTCATAAGCTGTTTCCAGGTAACAGTGATCCTCCACTCCCACACAAGAAATAGCTGCCAGTCTGCGTAAGGCTGAAGCTGGACAATATTTCCACTGCGAGTATCTTTTCTGAGCCTTGCTCAGCTGAACTGATTACGTAGTTCTGGGTCTCTCATGAGCCAGCGGCCAAGGAGGCCAAACTGTCTGCTGGGAGATTTGAGCCAACGTGATCTGAGGCCGCGTGGGGGCTTGCCAGCCTCAGAGCTAAGCCTGACATTTGTGGAAACGCTCGTGCACTTAGCGCAGTAGCCTGGCTCCCTCTGCGTTCGTTAGTCTGGTGATTAATTCCCTCCTCGCAGGGTGGAGTTCACTGAACCAAGTGCAGCTCACAGTCTGCATCCAGCCAGGGCACAGGTTTCCCCTTGAAACACAGAGAGCCCAGTGGTCCGCCTCGTGGGACCCGAGGCTCCCACTCAGGTGCCTGATTGTTGGCTTCAAGCCCACTGGGCCTTGCTCGCCTCCCTTCTGAAAAGTGTGTGAGGATCGTGGAGTTGGTCATGAGTTCCTGGGCCGCTCTGGCCTCCCCTATGGCTGGCATGCACATACCCTCTGGTGAGAACCATTTAAATGCCTCATGAATCCCTGGCTGGTCACGAGGAGTTGTGCCCTCTGGGGTTTCGGCGCACGTGCAACCGGCTTCCCCTTTCTCTTGCTGGAGGCAGGGAGCCAGTAATCTTTGGCTCGGCTTCTTGCTCCTTCTCCACTGTTACCTCCCTGGTTCAATTCGCTATATTATTTTTCTATACATTTTCTTCAGCCTCACCTATGTGCGTGCCCATGCTTGGACACGAGCATAGTTTTAACTCTTTTCCAAGTTGAGTGCAAATGAAGAAAGGATGGACTGTATAGTCACCTGTATTCCTAATACCTGGCTCTCAGAAACAAAGCCACTGCCATAAAGTCCATCCGAGCCTACACAACAGAGTAGAACCACCCCATAGGGGTTCGAAGGCTATAAATTGTGTGGAAGGAAATTGATGCCTCTTTCTCTCTCATAGCCAGCACAAAACCAGAATCCATAAGTATCAAGTTAATTTTGACTCATCTCAACCCTACAGACAGGTTCGAGTGCTCCCTAGCATTTCCCAAACAGAAAATCTTTATGAGAAGAGACAATCCCCCTGGAAAGACTGATGGATTTGGACAGCCGACTTTGATGCTGGTTTAACCCACTGCACCACCAAGACTCCTGATAGCCAACATGCAAACCTACCACCTAGTCAATTCCAATGCACAGCCACCTCCGAGAGTTTCCAAGACTGTCAATCTTTACTAGAGCAGACAGCTTCATCTTTCATCCTGGAAGCGGGCCAGGGGGTGCGAATCACAAGCCTGGCAGTCCACAGGCTAATGGCTAACTGCAACACCCCCAGGACTCCTCACAGCAGAACCCACCCAAACTGAACCCACTGCCATTGAGTGGTTTCCAATTCAGAGGGATGTGCTGGAGAGCTTCTAAGACTTTATATTGTTCCTGGAGCAGACAGCCTCATCTTTCTCTTAGAGAGTGGCTGGGGCATCTGAACCTTGTGTCTAGTTCAACAATGACATAACACTGCAACAATGCCACCTGGGATCCCTGTTCTTCTTAACAAAGGGGGGAAAAATCGACAGCTCTCGAGTTGGTGCCAGCTCATAGCGAACCTTTATCACAAAGTAGAACTGCCTTGTGGGTTTCTGAGACTGTAAATCTTGATGGGAACAGAGAGCTTCTCGTTCTCTTGCATCTAGGAAGTTTACGTGATCAGTGAGAATGCTGATTTCAATCAATTTATGTTCTATCTTCCAAAATGAAGGGCCTTGTGGTGCCAGTTGTTAATGAAGAAATCAGCCACCAGCAGATCTGTCAGAGAAAAAACCTGACAGTTGGCTCCCCTAAAGTTTCCAGCCGGGAACCCCCTACCTGCAGTTGTATTCTGACCTTTCAGTTTGCTATGAGCCAGAATTAACTTGATGGCGACAGGTTTGGGGCTGTTTGCTTTCCGTTATATGGGCAGTTTTTAAAGGAATTGTCTGTTATTTCTCAATACATTTATGCATAAAATACAAATACTCCAAAAAATGTTAGCACTACTTCCTTTGGCTTGGATACATAGGTGACAGATCCCAGGCTTTTCCAGAAGGTTAAAGAGTTGGGTGTCCAGATAGTGGGGAAGGCAGTGTGAGCCTCAAGAAAGGTATTCTGGCTGTCCCGGGCTGGGGAGGAGAACACAGAGTCCAGAACTAGATACACTGTCTTCAAATTCCTGAGAGGTGATCTTGAACTCTTGATAGTCAGGTATCTCCCCTTGAAAAGGAAATGATAATTTTTCAGTTTCAGAGTTCTTGAGATGATTAAAAGAGATAATAATGCAAGTGAAAGCAAATTGTCTTGCTCAAAATTTTAACTGGCCTCCAGGCAATTCAGACTCATGGAAACATGTTGGGGTTCAATTGGTACCCTGTGTTTTCACTGGTTAATATCCTGGATCTTTTCTGATGCGTCTCTGGATGGCTTCAAACTGAAAATCTTTCTAGCTACTATGTATGTTAACCAAAGACTTTCCTCAAAAGAAACAGCAAATTATTTCCCTCCTTGGGAGTCAGGTAACAGCTATTTAAAAAAAAAAAAAAAAAGCTTGCTGGTCACTTTACTCTGCAGCAAACTTTGGGAACCCTTGACTGAGTTTTTTGAAAACATGGGTCTGTGGCCATTTAGCTTAGTTATTTGGAACTTTGTGTTAAGTAGGCACAGGTTTTTGATTCATCTCCAGGACAAGGCAGTGTATTACCCTTGCATGGTCTTATTCTTTTCCATCTTATTCTTGTTCTGTTCTTTCTTTTGCACTTCATACATGAACCTGATCCACTGCCATCAAGTTGAATAAATCTCTCACAGGACAAAGCAGAAATACTCCTTTGAGTTTCCAGCATGTGAATCTTTACCAGAGCAGCAAGTCTCGTCAGACTCTCTTGGAATGACTGGTTGCTTTGAACTACCAACCTTGCAATGAGTAGCCCAATGCCAAACCCACAGAAATACGGGGGCTCCTTAAGTTTACCCTACAAAGGGTGATGATAGTGAATTGACCCATTGCCAGCACCAAATGTGCAAGCTTAAAACACAATCCACCTGTGTTTTGGACTCTTTTATAAAGTGCTGTGAGGCCTGATTTCATTTAATTTTCACAATGACCCTGAACAGTTGACATTTTTGTTATGCACACAATATAGATGGAAAAGAAAAATGAAAAGTAAAGAATGCTCACTTTGTCCAGAATAAAGTAGCAGAAGCAGACCTCACCCATGGGACAAAGGTCCTCAAAGCAGCTTTCTTTCCCCTAACTTATAATTGCTTGTATAATCATTGTGGGGGAAGTATATATGGTAAGCATTTCTAAAACAACCTCTAAAATCCAATAGAAATGTGGTCACCATGAATTCCACCATCCACCAGGCAGTTTATCCTAAGGTAACGTCTTGCACATTGTTGTGATATGAAAAGCTACTCCATTGGTATTTCAAATACCAACATAGTTTCACGTGGTGGGTGAGTTTCTGTGGAGTTTCCAGACTATGACAGACAAGAAAGAAAATTCTGGAGATCTCCTTCTGAGAATTAGCCAATGAAAACCTTCTGTTCACAGCAGAATACAGTGGCCCATAGAGGGCTGGAAGATGAGCCTGCTAGATTGGCAGAGTTGCTGCCACAAGGGACGTAAGTATTCAACATTCCTGAAGATGGCATGGGATCAGACAAAGTCTCATTCAGTTGGACCCAAGGCCACCAGACACACGAGCTGGCTGGGGGCTACCTAATGAGAGGCATCAGGGGCTGTGCAGAAGTCTCCTGTGTTGGGTCAGCAAACTACTTCCTATCCAACAAAACCACATCCAAAACGCAGAGGCAAAGAAGAGCCGATGCCTGAAGTAACCATGTTGATTTCAGAGTCTCCATAGAATATATCATCTTCTGGGGACTGTTCTACAAAATTCTAATGGAAGTCAGCCTGCAATACCGAGAGTTATGTGGTGGGTCCTTCTCCGCCATCTTCTAAGGGTTCTGCTGTGTAACAACAATGCTTCGCATTACTGTACAGTTTTTTTCTGTAAAGGTCAAAACATGAGCAAAGAGGAGGATGGTTCCTCAGGCTCAGAAAACCAGCCAGCTGACTGATTCCTTCTCAAACATCAGCGTAACAGGGCAGCAGAGACTACACAGGGAGGGTGGCAAAGGGAGGCTCAGCTCCTCTGTGTTTTCCTTTTTATCTGGAAAAACTACACTTATGAACTGAGGCTCTTTTTGGTAATGAAAGTGGTATTTATTAAACACATCAGCAACTACACATCCAAATGAGCATTTCCCTGCAAAATAGTCACTTGGGGAGGTGCTGTAATTACCTCAGCAATTCTGTGATTGCTCAAAACATGTTGGGAATTTCTCTTTTAAAATTACCTTCATAACTGGTTGAGGACTCACAAAAGAAAACCAGTGTCATTCCTTTATAGCTGCACTTTATATTTATATAACAGAAATATTGCTGTTAGAAGCTGTTGCATCGGTTCCAACTTACAGCAAATCCAGAGGACAGAGGAGAGCTAGTTACATTGGGTTTGCTGGACTGTAATCTTTTCTGAAGGAGATGGGCAGGGCTTTGTCCTTACTGCATTTGAACCACTGATCTTTCACTCACTGTTGCACTAGTAGGGTTCCTGATCATTATAATAGCACATTTCAATTCCAGGCCTGTAGATAGCATTAGTACACAAATTGGTCTATGGTCGATGAGCTTGGTTGGTCAAGGTCAAGGATAGCAACCGGGGTGCACATAAGAATCTCAATAGGTACTCTATAAAGACACAGTGTATCAAGCTTCTTATGTAGACAAAAAAGGCAAAGAAGAGTCTATGTGGAATATAAGAACTGAGATGAGGCTGTCCCTGAACAACCACTCTGGTTCTGACTCTGATGCATCCATATTTCTTTGTGAACTGAGTGGCAGTGTCCTGCTCTGGCAATAGGATGTGAGGTCTCCACTCTATACCGAGCCAGTTCATCTTCCTTGTGTTGATGACCACGAAGACCAGACTTCTCTACATCCAGTCATTCTCTCACTTCTCTAGCATCTGTGGAATTCCTATGATGTCTGTTTTACACATAGGCAGCCATGAATAAAGAGAAGGCCAGAAGAAAGGGTGTGTACAATTCCCTCGAACACATATCTCTATGGCACACACCTTCATCATCTGCAGGCTCTTTGGAACAATCTTATCATGTCCACCATTTCTTGGGGGCAGGGTTAGAGGTGGTGGCAGAGAATTCTTGGCATCAAAATCTTGCCTGCTATGTAACTGCATGACCTTTAGAAAGATATTTACCAATTTGGGGCATTGGTTTACACCATTTGTATAATAAGGTAAGAAATATAGGGCCAACCTCAGAGGAATAATGCGAGGATCATATGTTATGACCTATATAAAATACTTAGCATAATACTCATCATTTTCAGTGTATATTAACTCTTTTTAAAACACTTATACGCTATTGGTTCTTAAAGGAATCCTGGTGATGCTGTGGGAGAGGTGGTATGCTGGTACTTCCACACCACCAGGCACTCGCTCCTCAGGGAAGGATAAGCTTGTCTGCTCCTGTAGAGATTTACAGCCTCAAAGAGCTTATATGGGGTCACTGTGAGTGACCTTCCACTCCATGGCAGTGAGTTTGGGTTTAATACTTCTTAAATTTTAAAAAGTGCTAACCTTAAAATCCCAACCCTTTTCCTTACCATTAATAAATCTACTGTCATCAACTCAGTCCTGGCACATGGTGACTGTTTAGGTCAGGATAGAACTTCCCACATCTGTAGGTTTCCAAGACTGTAACCTTTTATGGGAGTATAAAGCCTCATCTTTGTCCCAAGAAAGAACTGCTGGTTTCAAACTACTCACCTTGTGGGTCACAACCCAACACATGACCAACCATTACACCGGCCGGGCTCTTCATTACCCATGAAATTCACTATTGCCCAAATTGTTCTTCCATTTTTATCTTCTATCTCATTTCCAGATATCAATTTAGGGTCACTGAATATTGAAACCAAATTTCCCTCAGATCCCTTTCTCCAAAATCCCCAGCCTTCCTCTACCTCCCACTCCAACATGTACACATCCTCATGTATATTAAATTAGTTATGCAGTCATTTCTTTCTACTTCCCTTTCAATTGATGTCTTATTTGTTTTAAATCACCATGTTTCATAGTATTACTGTGCTATAAACTTTCCTAAATACTGTACTGTATTAATTCATATGCACTTTAAAGTAACCTTTTGGATTGAGTAGTAGTATTATTTTCATTTTATGATGTAAAAACTGAGACCCAAAGAGGTAGTAAACTGACCCTTGTATCAACTGGCAAATAACTCTTGGTACTGAGTCAATATTGGCAGGATGACTCAGAGTTGTGATGTGCCCACTTATAGTATTGCTGCTATTATTTTTAAGTTAATAGCATATTTAATAATAAGAGGTGCTGATTTCGCAACAGTTAGAGTGTCAAAAAAAAGTAATATCAAATGTTATTAGCTAACAGTATGCCATTATATGCTCATACTATCCATTATGTATTAATTTGTGAGAGAATATAAATAATATTGCCTAGAATAAGTTAATACTAATAGCAATGTGGACACATTGCCTTTTCAGAACAACACACTCTTAAAACAATCTTGTGAAGTAGATACTGCTAAAGCTCGTCTTTAAGAATTAGGAAAGTGGGATTCAGCATGGACCCCTTGTCTCGTTGAGTCCCATCTTCCTGGTGCACCTTTCATTTGAAAGTTTTAGAATCACTTCTCACCCAGATTTTAGAACCATCTTCCAAAATCCCTTTCATCATCCAGTTGTTCTTTAATTTCACAATTGCCTACTGAAGACGATATCTGAAGCTCTAGTTTTCTAATGCATACACTAATGGTAAGTCTGACATAGTGCCACACTACAAGGAGTCCAGTCTTTGGAGAAGGCTCTTGTATAGACAGGAAATTTCCATAAAGAGTAATGGATATGCAGTCAGAGGTGTACACAGAGAATAATCCTTTACCTGGCCCAGGGGAGGATGGGTGGCAAGGGAGAGACCAAAAAAGCCTTCTCTGGGAAGATAACCACATGGTTAGGCCAAGCCTCTGACCTAGTTCAAGTCAGTTCTGTTGTGGGTGACTCAGTGAAGTTGGAATAGACATACACTTGTGTAACTGTGGGTGTACCAGAATAATACCTATAATGAAATATATATATATATATACGTAGGCCAGAGCTTTGAAATGTGAGATTAAAAAAATAATAAAAAAATAAATGTGAGATTCAGAAGAGGCACATAACCATAATAATAAAATTTCTGTCGTTGAGTTGATTCCAACTGACAGGGACCCTACAGGGCAGAGTAGAATAGAACTACTACATTGGGTCTCTGGGATTGTAACTCCTTTATTTTTATTTATTTATTTGGGGGGGGCATCACTGCCCTCTGGTGGCCATGGGAGCTACCCAGTCTTGCTCCTGGAGAGCCACTCTTGGATTTGAATCACCAAGCCCACGGGCCGCAGTCCCATACTCAACCACTACGCCACTGGGGCTCAGCCCGTAACTCTTTAATAGAGTAGAAAAATCTGATCTTTTACTCAAGGAATGACTGGTGGCTTTGAGCTGTTGGCCTTGTAGTTAGCAGCCCCACGCATAACCCGGTACACCACCAGAGCTTAGGGTCCTTCTGTGGGCTTCCGATGTGAAAGACTGGTTTATTATCAAGACTGTAAAGAGTAACACAGTTAAAAGCAATGCAGGCAGCTGCCATCATTGAGATCAGCAACAGTGCTGTTTTCAACACAGCTGATCAAAATACTTGATAGCTGTGCAACAGGTGACCTACCCTTATATTCCAATAGGGAGATAAAGTTTTTAGCAGAGCATAGAGCCATAATTTTTCACATTCTATTTATCATTCCAGCATACCCACACTCAACAAATTCACATCCATTCCAGTTTGACATTCTCAGCCATAAAGGAACCAGAAAGATTTGGTCTAAAGTCTTAGTTTAGAAGCAGGAGTTCTCAACTTATGGGTTCCCCACTCCTTTGGGGGTCAAGCAACCCGTTTATAGGGGTCACCTGATTCCTAACAGTAGCAAAATTACATTTATGAAGTATCTGTACTAAAGGGTCACAGCATTAGGAAGGTTGAGAACCACTGGGGGTTTGGGCAGTCAGTCAGAGTTGAGGAAGGAGAAAAAAGGTGAAGAAAGAAGAAAGGGCTTTCTTAGCAGAAGGGGAAGTCTGAACAAATAATAAGACAAATACTGCATATGTAGCAAGAGACAGAACATTAATATGCACTGTCAAGTGGTAGTTTCAAGGAATCAATGAAACAGGTTTGGGTTGAGGACTTAGTTCTCAAACATACATGTCACAGATTTTGCTTCTCTAGAAAACCCAACCTACCACGGGGTCTTTGTCATTTACCAGCTGATGGCTCTTCATTAATCAAGCTTTCTGAGGGCTTATTCCCCATCAACCCAATGCAAACAATGCCTGTCATACAGTTGGTATAGCTTTCCGAATCCAAGCCATTTTCACAATTTCTATGCTTGAACCAATTGATGCAGGCACTGTGTCCCTCCATCTTCTTAAGGATCTTTTTCTTGTTCACTGAACCTTTGCTTTACCAAGCATGATGTTCTCCTTTCCCAGGGAGTGATCTCTCCTGATAATATGTCCAAAGAATGTGAGAGGAAGTCTCACCACACTTGCTTCAAAGAGGCATTCTCATGTACTTCTTTCAAGCCAGATCTGTTTTCCTTCTGGTAGTTCATGGTGTTTCCAATATTCTTTACCAACACCATAATTCAAATGCATCAGTTCACTCTTAATTATTAATTGTCCAGCTTTCACATGCACCTAAGACCATTGAAAATACCATAGCTAGTCCTCAGAATCATATCTTTACTCTTTATAGAGGTCATGAGCCACAGATTTGCCAAGGCAAGACATCACTGGATTCCTTGATTGCTGTTTCCATGAGCATTGACTGTAGAGCCAAGTAAACGAAACCTCAACTTTTGTTTATCGTGATGTTGTCTGTTGGTCCAGTTGGGAAGATTTTTATTTTCTTTATTTTGAGTTGTAATCCATCCTGAAGGCTACAATCTTTGATCTTCAACAATGAGTGCTTGAAGTCTCCCCTGCAAGCAAGGTCATATCATCTGCATACAGAAATTATTAATACTCCTTTCTCCAATCATGATGTCAAGTTCTCCCTATTGTCTAGCTTCTCCAGTTATTTGCTCAGCATACAGATTGAATACATATGGCAAAAGGAAACAACCCTAATGAACATTTTCTCTGATTTTAAACCATGAGGTATTTCTTTGTTTTGTCCAAGGGACTGCCTCTTGGTCTATATTACAGCTTTTGCAAGAATGCAATGCGATTTGTGTCTGGAATTTCACTCAATGTTAATCAACAGCTACCCATAGTTGGCTATCATTCACACTGTTGAATGTCTATGCATACTCGAAAAAAAAAACTCAAGTAAACATCTTTCTGATATTCTCTGCTTTCAGCCCAAATCCATATAAAATCAGCAGTACAATACCTCATTCCTTGTCCTCTTCTGATTGTGGTTTGAATTTATGAAGGTTTTCTACGTAAGTATTGCTTCAATCCTTTTTAAATTATCCTTAAAAATAATTTCCTTGTATGTGACCTAATGATGCTGTTTGGTAATATCTACATTCTTTTCTGTTGTCTAATTTCGATTGGTGAATGGTGAATGAGAGTCAACAGATAAGAGTACTTTGTAAAGAATAACAAGGACAGGAGAGTGAAACATCATCATCTTCTCAGCAAACTCATCGCTAAACAAGACACAACTTGAGTGTCTTCAGGGGCTACAGGAGTAGCAAGGTCCTGGAGCAGTATGTGGCTTAGGGGACTGGATTTCAGGTTAAGCAGAGCTAAAAGAAAATAGTGACATCATCCCATCATTTGAATTCATAACATATAACTGATATTTTGGATTTTATAATTAAAATTGTGTGGTAAATAACAAATCATTGGGGAAATGCAATAATCTGTTATAATTGAGGAAAGGATTTTTGAAAAACCAATGGTTCTGCTTGAATTCAGCTGGATAAGTAATTGCTAAATAAATAAGTAAATAACCAAGTAATATCCTACTTATTTCTTGATTCCTATCATTCTCTCATTCCCAAAAGGAGCTTACCATACTTCCCTGCAAATTCAGCTCTGTTTTAAGTCCTGATATTCATCTTGAACCCCCAGTTGAGAGCTATTCCAAAGGCTAAATAATAATTTCAACGTAATTTTTATGACCTGGTGTTAACTGAACATCTTAATGTTATACTTTAGACATAACACTTTGGAAATTTTAAAATCACATATTGAGTTCTTATTGTGGTTCAAGCATATGCTAAGTACTTTAGGGCACATTATCCATGTTATAGAGTTAGAACGAGGAGTTTGGGAGAACATACATGACATCCTAAGCCATGAAGTTACTAAATGATGAGACTGGGAGGTGAATCCAGCTGTTTATTTCCTAAACCTTCATCTTGACCTCTGTTCTCCAGTCAAGTGCCTAAATACTGGTCTTGTGGTTGGATTGCTATAAAGACTGTAGTCTGCCTGTCTTTTTAGATTGTTGCTGATTAGTCTCTAGCCCCCACCAGCCACTGGCTGAACTTCCTTGAAGGTGATACCTGTTGGAACTCCTGGTTGTCTCCAGGTATCAGAATCTGGGGGCTTATTTCCTGCTAGACTTCCTCCCTCAATCTGCTCATGGACAAACACCCTACCCACCTGCCCATTTCCTTAACCACTTGTAATCTAAAGTCTCAGGTTTGGTATGACGTTGTTGTTGTTATTTTCCAGTCCATAGTTTTTTTTGGGGGGGTGGGTTATCACTGCCCTCTGGTGGTCGTGGGAGCTACCCAGTGCTGCTCCTGAGAGCTGCCACTGGATTTGAACCACCAAGCCCACAGGCTGCAGTCCCATACTCAATCACTTACACCACCGGGGCTCAAGCCCCGGTCCACAGTTTCTGAGAACTTTAAGTTATTGAGTAGGTATCTTTGGGTCTGTAAGGGGCAAGTTGAGAAGTCATGGAGGAAATACTAAGAAAACATACTCACTGTATTAGGCTGGGTGGACTAGAGAAACAACATTTATAGAAACTCATATGTATATAAGAAAGAACTTTACAAACATGAGCAATTAAATATTGAAAAAACATCCCAACCCAGTCTAGATAAAGTCCATAAGTCTGATATTAGCCAATAGTTCCAGTACCAATCTATGAAATCCTCTTCTGACTCACAAAAGACATGCACTGATGCCAAATGCAGGAAGATCGCAGGCCAGTGGGTGGAAAGTCTTGTGGATCCAGTGGCATTGTAAGCCTCTCAGCACTGGCAGGGATCTCCATGTGACTCCTCCAGCTCAGGGCACGAGTATAGTTCCATGTGTGTTATCAGCTGCAATGTCTCTCAGGGGCAAAGCCTTGCCAGTAGAGAGTCTTCAAGGAAGTGAGTGCATATTCCCCCTCCAGCAAGCAATTTACCTCCTTAGCACCTCCAAATGAGGTCATCAAGCTGCAACCTGATTATCAGGCTAAACTCCACTGCTTCACTCTTAATTCTCTCAAATTGACAACACATGATATAACTACCAAACTCACCTTTACTCTATTTACTTTTTTTTTCACTCTATTTACTTTGTAGAAAAATAAAATACATCTTGAAACTGTCTACTTATTATTTCAGACTCAAATCAGACTGACTCACTCAAATGGCGATGAAAGAAGTTTCCTGTGTAAGGAAATTAAGCATTGATGCACTATCCCAAAATTGGCAATACAAATTATATCCATGATAGTCATGAAATGAAAGGGGGGGGAGGTACCTTCTTCCTTTCAAAGAGAAAATGAAATAAAATAAAACCAGTAAAAATAGCTAGAAAGTAATTTTAAATGCAATAATCTCCAAGTAATTCACTCCCAACATTTTTCAAGCAAGGTATTCACTGTTTTCCTAGTATAATAATACTTGGAATTTCCGTCTATAAAAAAAGATCAAAGAGATACTTTGATTGAATACACCTGAGGGGTTCCAGAGTCACCACATCTTATTCTGTCCATTTTATCACAGTCCAGGAAGCTACTTGTCCTACTATCCCCGCCCCCTCCCCAAACACACCCCCTCAACACACACACACACACACACACACACACACACACACATACACTATGGAGGTCTTGTACTTATGTCTATTTCATGATTGAGATACGGGTGGAGTCTAGACTGTTAATCTGGAGGTGGTCATTGAGAAGTCAATGAGACCTCTGTGTGGGCATGGATTTCTCCTGCGAATTCTGGGAAGTCTTGCAGTATTTCCCAATTGGAGAAGAGAGACTTTTCTCTCAGTCTCTGAGATGACGAACTATTGACAAGACAAGACGGCAGTGTCCGAGGATGTGGAGGAGCCAGATGAGAAGCCACATGACCTTACCCTGATGGAACTAGACCTCTGAAGCTAGAGAAGCCACATGGAGACCCTTGCCAGTGCTGAGTTGCTTCTACCACCACTGGATGCTGTTGATGGACCCTGAACCCTGGACACGAGGAACCATGGGGAGATCCCTGCCAGTGCCAGGACTCTGCATTCACTGGCCTGTGACTTCGTGAGTTGGAAGGAGACTTTATGGACTGATATCAGACATATGGGTTAATATTGGACTTATGACCTTGGACTGGACTGGGTTGGGATGCTTTCTCAATGTTCCATTCCTCTTGTATATAAACCTTGCTCTTATATCCATATGTGTACCTATGAATTTGTTTCTCTAGTCTACCTGGACTAACATGTACACCCAGGATTTAGTCCCCATTTGTCTTTTTTAAATGATTCTGGGAGTCCTTGAATGATGTAAATACATTTTATGTTTGCCTGCTAACAGAGATGTTGGGGATCCCAATCCTTCCAAATCCCCAAAGGAGCACAGGATAGCTCTCCTTCAACAAACATGGAATTGCCAACTCAATGGAAATTAATTTTTGTTGTGGTTTTGTTTTTTTGCTTGCTTGTTTTGCTCTGTTTTAACAAATTCCTGAGAGCAGTTAGGTCCAAGTTGAGAAGACAGTGTTGTAAAAGATATTGTTGGTTGTACTTTGAGCCTGGACTATAAAACTAGAAAAGCTGAATTATCTAGAAGAAAGAACTTCACTTCTTAGGAGGGGTTTTTTGAAACCCAAACTCCCTCTACAGTGCTTTTTGTAAAACCAACTATCCTGTGTCTAGCTGCTTAACCAGCCTGACGTTTTATCTGAGAAGGCTTGAATTCTGCCTACCTCCCCCTGTGACCATCAAAATGACTCCAGCCTGCTTGTCTGTGACCTTGACAGACCCTCGTTCCTAGCTTTCACTTGTGCCAGACTCATTCCTATCAGTGTTAGGCTGTAAAAATGTTCCATAACAAACAATATAGATTCTGGCTAACATTATGTTTTTATCATCTCTATACCCTTACCATGATGTAAACGTCACCCCCACCCCCCTCATCCCAGATTGATAGCTATCTGCAACCAAGGTACTTTCACAACTGAAACAATTAGGGGAGTTTTCATGGATCCAGATGCCTTGATTAGACTGATAATTTTCCATATATCAGTCTCTTTTGCAACCTAAACAAATATTACAACAGAAGCCAAACTTTGGCTAATTTCCATATTTTCTGATTGTTATTAATAATTTGACTTTATCCTAAACAATACAAAAACCCTTATGTTTGGCATACTCTAACAATTATGTTAGAAATTCTGAAGGTAAACAATCAATAGTTCTCTAAGTCTTCTTTTCCTAAGTGCTTGATAAGAAACTCCTTTCTAAGTGTTCATTAGATAGTGTAAGACTAACTTTTCTGTCTCAGATTAGCAGTTTAGTTCTCATTAATTTTTATTAGTAGTGGTGATATTATCCAGCCTTGAAGTTACAACCATAACTTATTCATGGATGAGTCAAATGTCAATGGTTTCATGGAAGAGAGTCCTGTATAATTTCTGGTCATGTCACTTTACTTGAAATATGAAACTTATACATATACATTGCACTTTTTCCCTTCTTGGCCTTGGTTTGGAAAGTTTGTTTTATTAGGCAACAGACCGAAGCAAAAGTCCAAATTCTTTTTAATGGTTGCATTTAAATGCATACATGAACATTTCATTGTAGAGAGGGAGACTGAAAGTTCACAGAAAAGTTACCTATTAGGTATATATATGGTCTGTTTCTATGCTTAAACCTAATGCTAAAATGTGTGAAAAAAAAACTGTCCCCAAATTCTGTATAAGCTACTTATGCACAAGGCCTCCATACAATTATTTAAGATGTTATAAAGAGAGTTTTCCATCTTTCTTATGCTTGCAAATAGTTAGGTTTTATGACTGTTGAGCCAGTGCCAAAAATATATAATTTTATGCCATAAAACCCACCTTTTCCTTTGGCTGTAGAAATTTATATGTACATATTTATGTGCATAAATAGATAAAAATCTTCATAAACATAGTGGCCCATTTGAGATGAACTCTGTTTAAAGTTTGTCATTTCTGAATCTGATATTATGACGGCTAAGCTTTTAAAAATTCAGTACCTCCCATAAATGACCAAATTAAAAATACCCCAAACTGGCATTGGAGCCTCTCCACAATTATTTCCTTGTGTCATGCTTTGTCTCCTGCCTTTTTACTGATAAATGCTTAACCTAGTCAAAGAAGAATGAATACAGTTGCCACTGAGTCCAAACTATTAATTTTCTCTCAAATAGTTTCCATTAGTCAAAATCTCAGTCATTTTTCAAAAAGTTTCCTGAATGCTATCTCCTTGCAGCTATTTTCCATCTCCTGTAAGTATCATTTCTCCATCCAGTGAGTTTGTACATCTCATGATAGCTTTCATGAAAATTGCTATAACTCTGCTTTGTTAGGTGTATAAAGTTACCTCTTCTTGTGTTCCTGTTGCCCCATCAGTCCTTACCACACTTAAAGATAAGGTTGGGAGCAATCCAGGTAGTAGTGCATTCTGAATTTTTATTTCTGGCTTCTGGACACATCATTACCTTAAAGGGTCTTTAAGTTGGGATAAGGATTCTCTGGGCAGGACAAACAAATAAGCATGCATGCACTACATGAAAAGTTGGTGCTTCTGATCTACCTGGAGGCACGTTGGAGGAAAAGAGCAAACAGTCTAGTTCCCATTAAGTCAGCCACCCGAATCCTGGGAGCACAGTTCTGCTGGGACATACAGGAAGCTATCATCAGTTGGACTCAACCTCACAGTCACTGCGTGTTCTTGATGTTTGTTTTGTAAGTTGGGGGAGGTGAACTCTAACCTTTTTAAGAGTAAATCATCTCTATTCAATTAGTTATATTTCTAAGTCCCAACAGCTTGCCAACTCTGTTGTTCACTGTGAGTCGGCATTGACTTAATGGCAGTGAGAACGCATTTGAAGCCATGACCTGGAGGCTACCGGTCAACTTCTCTTCTTCAGCAGGGAGACAGATGACAAGCACAGGCTTATGGCTCACCCTCACAGCGTCTTTGGCAGAAATTGCTAATCAGTCAGGTTGCCATACACATATGAGAGGTGTGGTTTTTAAAATACGTGCTACAAGAATGCACACTTACAATAAAACGTCCCAGTACTAGATGGCATTTAAGAAGTATGGCAGAAGTCAATCACTGGAATCAGGAACCCACGATGGGAAAGACAGACAGTCAGCAGGGGCTCATTGAACTGTCCCTGGGTCTCCTTTGACTATGCCTCTCTCTTTACTTGGAGGCTCATGAGAACTCCACAGATGGTACAAGCTCAAGAGCCTGACATCCTCCCCCCCCCACAATATGTGAGATATGGCTCAACTACGTCAGCCCACCCGACCCCTCTCACCACCAGATCACAGAAGCAGAAGATCAGAATGTTGATGCATTACTGTTAACAGATCCCCAGAACCTCTGAAATAGGATGGGCTGCTGCCCAATCGAAGTCAAGAAATATACCATTTTGACAGGGGTTCACCTAATTTTGATTTTTATGGATGTATTAACACATGGTACTGAAAATTGTGGGTAATAAATAAGAAGGACCAGAGGAGAATTGATGCATTTAAACGATAGTGTTAACAAAGCATATCTAAAGTACCACAGGCTTCCCGAAGAACAAATAAGCTTGTCATGGAAGAAGTACAGCAAGAAGGCTCCTTAGCACAGTGGAAGGGAAACTTGGCCTAACCTACTTTGGAAATGTCGTGAAAAAAAAAACAGTCCCTAGAAAAAGACATCACGCTTGGTAGAGAAGAGAGTCAGTGAAAAAGAGCAAGACCCTTGAGGAGCCGGATTGACCCAGCAGCTGCCACAGCGGGTTCAAGCATAACAGCAACTGTGAGAAGGATGCAGGACCACGTGGTGTTTCCATCTGTACACAGAGCCGCTACACGTTCCAACCAACTCCACACAAACTAACGGCAACCACCACAGGACCGCAAACTAATATGAGCAATAACAAGGAGGCCAAGAACAAAGACCCCCTTCTAAATGTTTATAAGCTTCACAAAGAGCCCCACATTCTCAGGGAAAAAAAGTGTTGCAGGAATTATGGATGTCCCTCCCTTCAAAACATAGATCCTACTGGAAAGGCTTCAAATTGTAAAGCCGCTGCTTCACAGCAACCGTACGTGTCACCAATACTGTCCCTGGAGATAGGAAACCTGGGTGGGAGAAAGAACTTTAAGAACCTCTCTGAAAGTTTAAAGGTGACCAAAGAATATTTGCTATGAGAAAACTATGGTTCCACACTTTGATCCTGAGCTGTTAGAATGCAGTTAAAGCAACATTAGAACCTTTAGAGCAGTGGTTCGCAACCTTCCTCATGCCACAACCCTTTCATATAGTTCCTCATGTTGTGGGGAGCCCCAACCATCAAATTATTTTCATTGCTACTTCATACCTGTAGTTTTGCTACTGTTATGGATTGTGATGCAAATATCTGACATGCAGGATGTATTTTCATTGTCACAAATGGAATATAATTAAAGCATCATGATTGATCATAAAAGCAATGTAAAATTATATACAGTGAAATATTTATTTCTAATTACAAATAAATGAAATTTTGACTTGAAGCATGGTGTAACATGAGTAGGAGTCTTAATATAACAACAGTAAATTACCTTGCTACATTTTGTGACAGGACGTATAAAAAGCCAACCATCAAGGTGAAGGTTGAGATAGCTTCTTTCTCATCAGATCACAAGTGTCATTTTGCCTCTAATACTGCTGCTTTCTAACACAGCAGCTGCTTTCTAAATAGTAGGTGTTCTGCACAGTAGCTGCTCTCCACACGTGTGTGACCAGTCAGCATCAGTACATTATGGCACCAACACTGTCCCATACACCTGTATTTGTATAGGTATATGTAATGAGGCTGGTGCCATGATGTCATCATACCAGATACTCCTATGAGGACATATCTGCATGTGGGCAGACCTGCCTGAAGACAGAGAGAGGAGGAATGGCTTGGTTCCTAACACCCTCAGAAACACACTCTAGTTTTCCAATGGTCTTAGATGATCCTTGTGAAAGCATCCTTTGTTCCCAAAGGGATTGTGATCCACAGGTTGAGAACAGCTGCTTTAGAAAGATATTAGAACATTTACAGGTTTCACCATAATCTCTTTTATTAGCTCTTTTAGAACATTCTCTCTTGGTATCCAGTTACCATGCTGCAAAAAACCCATGCTACAGGAAGAGTCAGGTGTAGGCATTTAGGTTGAAAACTCCACATATGTGCTAAGTTAACCACCATCAGGAATTGCCACCCATGTCAATGACTGATTGTACCTATCTGAAACCATTTGAGGCTTCAGGTACCTACAATTCCTCACCAACATCTGACAACAATTGCAGAGGAGATTCCAAGTATAACTGGCTGTCCTGCCATGGCCTTTCCAAATTATTGACCCACAAAACTTGAGTAAATAAAATGAACGTGGCCACATTTGGGGGGTATGTTTTCACACAACCATAGATGGTTAGAATAGGAGCTGGTGTCAGACGTGGGATTGTGCTTCACCTTCCCACCCCCACCCCTGACTTCTTGGTGGATCCCTGGGTTGATGGTTAGGGAAAGTCCAAACAGCTTCATAAAGGTGAGAACTGGAAGAACAGTGAGAAAAATAGCATGAAAGATAATAAAAAAAAAGTACCAAAGTGAAATATTCCCAGGATGATTATTAAAACTATTTTCTGCAGTAATGTGAAAAATACAGAAGAAAGAGTATCTAGAATATGATTTAAAATATTCACAAGCAGATAATAAAAGTATTATCTGACTTCTTCTAGTAGTTTATAATAACATTTGAGGAGAGAGCAAGATGGAGAAAAGAAAAAATTGCTCCATTATTTCAGAAGAATTTAGAATATAGGGGATCCAGAATTTTCACAATTTGAAAATATGCTGTTTTTCATCTTTGATCTCTCCCATCAAAGCATACTTAAGGTAATAAACAATCAATTTCTTCACCATAAAGATAAAATCCAGTATTTGCAAATATCTCAGAAAGTTTTGTGACATGGAAACTTTGACCTATACAGAGTTTTCTAAAGATTGATGGATAAGATTCTTAGATCCTCACTGTTAAACCCTAGCGCTCCTAAGCATCTTAAATATGTTTTCCTATAATAGCCTCACACAGAGTTCAAGAAAGATGATTTATGTGGAAGGCATGCCTATGTGAGCTTTTCAACTAAAAGATTGACCGCCAATGGATAAAGGAAAGCCATAACATTTTAAGAGTATTGTATTGGTAGACTGGTTGCCAGATTAGACTAGAAGGGACAAAGACTGTATAAAATTGAAAAGGCCGTTCACTGGCTAACGCCTAGGAGTAGGAAGCAGGTTCAGAATACTACACAATTGTCCACATAATTTCTTTTTTTCTTTCAGGAACGCTTATTCGAAGGTAGAACCAGACTCAAGAGGGTACAGACAAGAACAGCCACACAAAAGACTTCCCAGGCAGCAAGACTGGGTTCTCCTCAAGGAGCTGTTAGCTTCAGACCAGCTCAATTTCCGACTTGCTATGGCTCAGTCTGGGCTGTGCCTCCTTTCTTACCTCTCTCTATAAATCAGAGTGTGTATTGTAGTTATAACATGCCTGTACCACCATTTTATATTGAATGGGTGGGGGCACTGTTTTCTAGTTCACAGAGCTTTAGACTAAAAAGAACCATTTGCAAAGGGCACATCTTCAGTTGCACCTAATTTCAATGGCAAAAGTCTAAATTTAAATCAATGGCACCATCACAGGGTATTTTGAGATGTTTGGAGGGCTTTTCATATGGGAAGACTATACATAGGTTACCATGAGAGGGCACACTGTGATTGACTAAAGATGTCTACAAATTCGTCACTATTGTTCCTGCTGAAAATGTGGACTGGGATCTCAAGTATTATTTCTAGCTAGGTTTGCCATGTAGGTTGGGACTCTTCCCTGGCACTACATCATGAAAAATTTTTAAATTAAATTTTGAAGTATTACAGCTAGTTTGCTATATGAGTAGTCAGTCGAAGACAATAACCAAGATTAAAAAGACTCCACCGAGTGAAGAGTTAACTCCATCTGGGTCTTGAAGGAGCCAGGAGGTCCTGTGAACTTTCTGCAACATGCTATCATTCCTCACAGCTCTGACCTGGTAGCAGAAGTTAGGACCAGCCTGTCAGCCAGCAAGATCTTGCCCTCTTGCAGCCTAGAAACCTTGCCAAGGTTTGTTTTTTTTTTTAAATGTAGTCCTCCCAGACTAAGATATCTAATTACAGGTGCATTCTTACTTTAGGCCAAACAAGGTTCGGCTGTATAAACAAATGTGAGATGCTTTTCCAATTCACAAAACAAAGATTTATTTGTAGCATGAATGACTCAGGGTTCAGTCTGAGTACAATTCACTGGAACCAAATTCAATTTGTCTACACCTTTCAAGAACAATGCTATTCCATAAAATGGGGTCCACCTGTAACTGACACTCTCAAATCTAAAAGAATGTGCTGTGTCTTGTGCTCTTTATGGGGAGATTTCTCTTGGGAAGAAGGGAGCAATTTCCCTCCACTGCCCATGGAGAGGGGCAATAGGGCCAGATATCTAGTCATGCTTGTGTAAAATCCTCCTTGTGGGGGAAAGGAATGGCGTATGCCACATTTTTTGGTCCTCAGGAAATATCAGATGAAATGAAAAGAGTCTTAGCAGTTTGTGATAGAGAGCACCCTACCCCCTTAATTTAGCCTGATAGTGTCCAATTCTGCAAACCCTGACTGCCAGGTCCCTGCACGCACTCTGTCCTCCCTCTCCCCATATCAGCTGTGCTGCACCCCCCACAGCCACCATCTTGCTTCCTGTGTTCCATCTTCACTGTTCTCGTTCCCACATTCCCAGCATGCTCATCTCTTCACCCACTCTTCTGTGATGAGGATTTTCTTCACTGCATTTAGATCTGCACTACCAAGTCACCCTTGCAGGGAACGCTTTCCAACCACCACATCTAAATATCATCTTCCAAAGCACCTTCTTTCTTCATTCTTTTCTTTTCCTTGCTTCTGTAGGACCTCTTATCTTACACTCCAAATACTGACTCCATCATATATGTGAGCTCTGGTGTTGGGAAAGAATAGGACCTATAGCCTGGACCAGGAAGAAGAGCAAATCCAACTTGGAAAAACATCCCCAGGGTATTCCTTAGAAGCAAGGATGCAAGCGTACACCTCACATCCTTTGGACATATCCTCAGGTGGGATAAGGGCATTAATGCTTGGTAAAATAGAGGATCGGGGCAAAGAGGAAGCCCAGAAAGGAGAAGGGTTGAATCTGCGGCTACAACAATGAAATCAAACCGCAAGGCTTGTGAGCCTGGACCAGACTCAGGAAGAGTTTCCTTCTGTCAGAACCAACTCCACAGGACCTAGCAGCAGTCACACCTGGCTTCCCATTCCTGTGGTTCACAGTCCCTCCTCTAGAAAGCACGCAGCCTTACGTTAGGTCATTGTGTCTGTTTGTTCACTACCCCATACCCAAAACTGTGCCTGGAACCCGATAGTTGCCCAATGTAAACCTGCTGAAAAAGTAAATGAATAGCTTCACAGTCAACTGACTTACAATCATTGGGAACATTTTGAGGATATTTCTTAGTGGCAATTTTTGGCACAAAGGAATGCAAAGGCTAAAGAAGTCTGAATGAGGGGAAGATTTATTAATGTGTGTGTTTTCTTCCAAGATTCTGATCTCATACTCAGCCTGTTAAAATGTCTGCATGCTATGTAGGCATTATACATAAAATAGATTAAGATATGCACTTTTCCGTTTTATGGATATAAATATCTTAATTATCTTGAGAAAAATGTATAAAGCCATCACCATGGATAACAGTGATTGCTGGCAGGTCCTAACTCTGGTTGTCATCTCCTTGGCAAGTTCCCAAATACAATATCAGCATAATGATTTGCTACTGAATCAAACTACACTAAAAACAGCCCATGTTTGCCTGATGTAGCTAAAGAAGAAAGTGCCTGTAATTTTGGACTCACTGGCAATGTTTTATCAAAAAGCTGACTGCTTTGACTGACTAAAGTCTACTTAAAATATTACATCCTAATCAATAATGTAATATTTACAAACTTATGGAGAAACCAACTAGCCATAATTCCTCATGATGTTAAAATATATGCTATCAGAATATTATTGAATTGTTGTTCATTAGTATGGAACTTCTCTCCTTGAATTCCTGTGTGATGTATAATTCTGGACTCAAAGTCTGTGGCTACATTCCCATTTTGGAGAACTGACTCTACTTCCATTAATAGACAGTATTGGGGTAACATTAATACCTGGCTTTAGTAAAGAGTGCAAGCCAAGTCACACCCCTTGGTTCCTTGGGGGCATCTTTAAGACTTCTCTACTAGGGAGTGTGACTTAGGACACCAGTCTTTATTTCCCTTGGATGGGTCATTCATGCTGATGCCACTCTACAGTTCTTGACCACATCCCCTGAAAACCCATACCTCTATTTACTGCCTGAGCTTTCATGGAAGCACAAAGACCTGCTGGGATTTTCTCATGTTCTTGGCTTCTGGCTTTTGACCCTACACTTGGCTAGCCTCTTCCTGACCTTGGAATTTGGCACCAACCACCAGGTGCAAGAGTTCCTTAAAGTTTTCTTTGAGTTCCTGTGGGACATTGCAGCGAATTCCAGGACCCAGGGCTGTGAGAGAACAGATCCAAGGGAGGAGGAGGGGAAAATGTACCAGGATTACATCTCAGAAGGGTTGGACATTTAGGACATCTTTGATGTTCAACAACTTGAGACTCGTTTAGCATTAACTTTTGTAAAAGAAATTATTAATGCAAGTATTATTTAATTGTGACATCAGATATTTTCTGTTACAATCATGATGCTACCAGTGGCTACAGAAGATCACAACAGCTGATCATCACATTAATGAAAAAGACACTCGCTCAGGAACCTAAAAAGGCCCCATGAACCTCGTGTGGTTCTTGGTAAGATTAGGGCAAGGATACTTCAAGGAGCCGTGTGAAGATCCCATGGGGTAAAATGAATAAAACACCTGGTACAGAGCAAACACTCAATGAGTAGAAGATGTGATCATTTTCAGTGAACCCACATCAGACTCCAGCCTGATCATTTGTCTTTCCTACCCCCGAACGGAGAGGTCTCTGGGCGCTTCACCCTCACGGAATGGGCACCTATACCAGACTTGGAGCCTCCAGAGTGTGCTGTTTTTGTTTTGTTTTACATCCTCCTGATACTTTTAGTACGTATTTATAGAAGACAGTCTCTAAAATAATTCCATTTATAAGGTCAAGCAGATGATATCTACTTAATGCTTCACCAAAAAAGATTCAAAATTCTTTACATTTCATCAAAATTGCACTGACCTTGCAATCACAAACCTCTCTCTGTCTCTGGAAAGCCCACAGTATTTCCCTAAGGTATTAAAAATAGCTGGACAATTAATGCTTGCAATGGGCACGACCCTGGGCTCAACATTTTACTACTAAGAACCACTTTAGTCCCCCCAATAGCTCTATACAGTAGGCATGCTCCTCATGCCATTTTGCATGTGGGGAAACTGAGAAGCAGTGAGTTAAGGAGCTAACCTGATTCTGACCCTTGGTGTTTCGATAGGACAACACCGAACTGCTCATCAGGTTTTCCAAGATTGTACTCTTTATGGACGCAGACTGACACACCTGCTTCTTCAGGCTTCTGAGATGCTGAGAAATCAGCTGAAGAGAGAAAGCCAAAGCACCAGACTGGACTCCGAGCAGCTGGTGGGTTCAAACTGCCAACATTTTAGTTTGTGGCCCAGAACTTAACCACTGTGTCACCAAGGGTCCTTTTGGCCCAAGGGTGGGGAACATCCGGCCCACAGGCCAGCTAACATCCAGCCTCATCAAAAAACACAGACATTCAGTTGCAGCCATCGCCTGATCAAAAACAAACAAGAAAGCATCGGATTCACTACCATCAAGTCACTAGTGACTCATAGTGAAGCTTCAGGATCAAATTGAACTGTCCCTGGGAGTTTGGGAGACAGTGATCCTTGACAGGAGTAGAAAGTTTCAGCTTTCTCCAATTAACTCTCCTTATGGGGGAATCAATTAAATGCTTGACCAAATAGAAAAGGCTAAGTTTTAAGTTGATCATTTTGTATGGCCTGCGAATGATGTTAAGAATATCCCAGTCAATGTCCTTAAGAGAAGAAAAGGTTCGCAGTCTTTGTAATGTACCACGGGTAAATGACTGCATAAATGGCCAAGGCAGTGTAAAGTTAGACTGGGACTCTTAGCCACTCTACTCAGTGTCTCCACGCTGGTGCCGACATTCATTGTATCCATCTTCATTGCCTAAAGTAGCTGGATACCCACTGGCCTGTACACTGCACTGGAATTTGCCCTCAGGATCTTTGGCTGTATCGAGCCCATACTTCCACTGTCAGTCATCAAAACCAGTCTACCTTGGGCCAGTGGTCACAGAGTCTCATAATTAAGACCGCTGAGAGCAACCTCTGGCTTTGCTCATGTTCCTCCTTGTCCCCTCTGCTCACATGACATAGAGACCAAAGGAAGAGAAAAAAAACCACAGAAAAATGAATGTGAAAGGGAAAGGCATGCAGTTTGACTTTAGTGATCTGCATATCTAATGTGGGTATTAGATAGCTCTGGATGTTTAAAAATACATAATTCTAATAAAGCACTCAGAATGAAGCAAACAAAAATTTTGCCTTTGAGTCTATTTCAACTCATGGTGACCCAGTAGGACAGGATGAAGCTTTCCTCAGAGGCTTTGCAAAGCTATCAGTCTTTAAGGAAGCTGAGCATTTCATTCTACCCTCAAAGCAGCTGGTGAGTTCACACCCACAACCTCTTGATTATCACCTAAGCATGCCTATAACCACTGGCCCACCAGGGAGTCAATACAATAGTAAGAGGTGATTCATTCAATCTCAGCAGACACACCCATTCCGGTTTATCTTCTGAGAAATATTCATGATTACATACAAATTGAGTGCGAATAACTTCTTTTGAAGGTTAATTGTAAGGATTCTATACCACCAAACACTTTATGGGGCTTTTATATAGCGTTCCCTGTTGCTCCATCTTAGACAGAGGCCATATATTGGGGTAGGATGAAACTCAACTGATTTAGAAGATTGCTCTAGCACTCTGATTTCCAGAAACAATGGTAGTCTTTCAGTAATAATCCCTTCATGGACCTCCTGTAAAAACAGCTCAGAAATGGACCATGCAAATGTCTGGATCTGCGTAAACGTCGACACTCGTGATTGAGTCATTTTCCCAAAAACACAGTGAAAGAGAGAGAGCTGCAACATAAGGAGGTCTATTTGCCCACCCTTGTCCTGTGAGTGCCCTCTAATGTCCTTTGCACCTGGAGCACAAAGGCTGAGCTACTTTTTGGAGTGTGCTCTCTTTTTCTCGTTGCTTGGCTTGGTCTGGTTTATGTAGGACTGACTGTCTCTTGAGTAAACATTATATGATTTAAAAAATAACAGAATCAGTCCTTGGAACAAAAGGTTGATTTGAAAGTAAATGGAAACTTAAGGTTTAATTTCATTTTGTGTCATAAGGCAACTTCCCAGACAAGGATTTAAAACACGAAGCAACTGAGCCAGTCCAAACTTGTCTTTCTGGTTTTTGTTTGCTTGTTGGTTTTATTTTTTTTTTTTGGGGGGGGGGGGCAGAGGGAGAAGAAAGTCTGTGGACTTTAGTGTCAAATCATTTATTCACTGCCCTTTCCTGGAAAAGCAGTATGTCATGAGTTTATGAGAGTAGAACTCATTCAGAGAAGAAAGGCCCCATCTTTCGCCTGTGGGCTGGCGGGTGGTTTCCAACGGCTGAGCTTTGCGCCAGCAGCCTCCCGCGTGACCCCGCAGTCACAAGGGCTCTTAGGAAGCCCTCTGGGGCCCTTCTCCCTCTGGTGCAGCAACTCCCTAGGATGTGGCGTTGACTCCGCCCACAACGAGAAAAACCTCATATTTACAGAAGCAAATTGCCAGGTCTTCCTCCCAGGGAGCCTCTAGGTGAAGGTGAACCGCTAATCTCCAGCCTCTTATGTGAGTCAGAGTTGCTGCCTCACCTATCCTATCTAACGCAAAACATGTCCTACTTCATCGCCACGATCACAACTCTAGTTTGTGCAGCACCTCCAGCGTGGCCCAGCAGAACTTCATCTGCTTGGCTGACATTCAGATCCATTATTCACTCTGGAGAAGCATGACTTCTGGGCGGTGGGGGTGGATCTAATCTTGTCTCCTTTATCGACTTTATTTTTATTTTTATCTATTTTTTTTTTTTTTTTGGTTTTCTTTTTGGGACATCCCTGTCCTCTGGTTGTGGGAGTAGGAGGCCCAGCCTTGCTGCTGGATTTGAACCTCCAACCCACAGGGCCGCAGCCCCGCCCGACACAACCACTATGCCACCTGCTCAGCCCACTTTACATTTATTTATATTTATTTATTTATTTATTTATTTATTTATTTATTTATTTTCCCCACATCACTGCCCTGGTGGGAACAGGAAGTCCAGCCTTGCTCCTGGAGACCCGCTGCTGGATTTGAACCCTGTGGACCGTAGTCCTACACACAACCACTGAGCCACCAGGGCTCAGCTTCTGTATCTACTTTAAATGGGTTTGAAAGTTCTTCAGAGTCCAGCCTCTGTTCACTTATCTTGTGTCATCTTTCACCTCATTCTCCCTCCAAAATTCCCACAAAATATGGCTGCTATTCAGTCCCTCATATATCTCAAAGGCACTCTGGGGGCTTTCTGGGTTTGGTGTTGGGCAACTGCGAGCTCCATGCTTCGCCCCCAAGAACTGCTCTGCAGGAGATGGAGACAGCAGTCTATTGTGAGGAGCCCGCACCAATGCATTGGCAGTGCATTGGGTTTGGCTTTCTTACAGGCTGATAGCCAAAGAACCCCTAAGGAACAATCCTACTCTGCCCTATGGGTGTTGGTTTCAATGGAATCACAGTGGGCTTGCTTTGAGCTTGGTTCGCATATCTCACGTTTTCATCAAGTATAAGATTTTGTAAACATTATTTCTGTGCTATTACCCACATGCCAGCAATCCAACATGCACCCCCCTCCCCAGCTGCTCCATGGGGGAAAGATGTGGGTGGGAGGGTGCATCTGAAATTCTCACGGCTGTCTAGAAAACTTGGGGCATTGTTACCCTGTCATTCAGGGTCTCTTTGTGCCACAAACGACTCCATGGCACCCAGTGACCCATACTGCTTGGGTGTGCAGTTTGCCTTGTTCTTCTGGTTCATTCTCACCTGTTACATTTTGGCTCAAACTTCACTTCAGTGAAAATCTCCCTTGTATTTCCTTCCAAGGTCAAATTCCCCTATGACACAGCAATCACAGTGCATTTTTCTCTTCTGTGCAGGATTATGATAGTTGCCATTTTGCAATTGTCCATGGAGCTCTATGATTAGTGCCTGACCCCACCCTTAGACTAGAAGCTCCACAAGGGCAAACGCTAGACTCCTTTCTGCATTCCAGGCATTCAACAAAATCTGTGCAATAAATGGAAGATAACACGGAAGGAGTGATGATCTTTGCCTGGGGGAGGACTGAGGGAATGTCATAGAAGAGGTGACAGCTACATTGTATCTAGAGGGCTATAGAATCATTCATCAGGCAGAAAGAAGACACAGGCAAAGACACCATGGAATGATACAGTCTGACACAGCTTAGTATAACTGAAGCTGTGGCTGCAATCTGGTTTGGGGAGGGGAAGAGTAATGTGTCAGAAATGAGGCTGGAGCGATACAGGGACTAAACCGCACAGGGCCCTTCTGTGCTCTGCAAAGCAATTTGGACTTATGCCATGGGAAATCACTGAAGGGTTATAAAAAGGGAGTAAAATGATCATCAGATTTGCATTTTAGAAAAATCGCTCTCGTGATAGTGTGAAGGATGTCCTTGGTAGGCTGATATTAGAGACAGGATGACCAGCTAGGCACCCATCCCCCAAGCCAGAGTGAGAGGTGGGGAAGACATGAACCTAGGCGGTGGTGGGGATGATGTGGAGCGGGCACACTCAAGTGATATTTCAGAGGCAACAGTGATTGGCAGTGGAGGAAAAAGTCAGAGCCCATCAACCTATTCTCTACTGCGGGCCTCTAGGAGGCGATGTGGTCTTTAAGTTATGCAGTACATGAGGAGGGTTTAGTTTGGTGTCAGGCTGAGTGTGGAGTTAAACCCATTGAAGTTTGTCTGAGAGCCTTTGTTCCTCAAGGAAGGTTGCCTTCCAACTCTCCTTCTCCTCTTCTTTCACATGAGCAGTTGTTACAAGAGATCACACTGTGTAGTCTCACTTCAAGCAAGGCACAGCAGTCTAGGAGACTATCTTTTTTTGCCAATGGGAGGCGAGCAGAAATGCACAACCTCAGTGTCATTTGTTTTACAGGGAAGAGCTTACTTGGGGTTCTTCTCAGATAACAAGGAGATAGGCTAATTCTCCTGACTCCAACCAAGCATGTCCTTCGCCAAAGAACAACTCGCCTGACATGTCCAAAATATGTGAAATGAAACCTTGCCTTTCACGCCTCTAAGGAGTTTTCTGACTTTATTTATTTTAAGACAGAGCTGTTTGGTCTTTTAGCAATCCATGGTCCTTTCAATAGTTTTCACCAGCACCACAATTCAAATGTATCTTCTTCAGTCTTCCTGATTCAAGGTTCAGCTTTCACATGCATACTGAAAATGCAGGGCTTGGGTCCGACTCACCTTGGTCCTCAGAGTAATCTCACTGCTTCTTAACACTCTACAGCTGTGCAGTAGCTATATCCAGTGCCACATGTCACTTGAACCCTCGATTGCCGCTTCCGTGAGCAATGACTATGGATCCAAGCGCAATGAAATCCTTGGCAGCTCATGAAGCAGACAGGCCAGACCCATTACTCTACTCATTCAATGACAAAGAAATAAACCTTTATTTTTTGGAGTCTAATTGTAAAGGGAGCTTAGTCTATGAAGTATATATTTTCTCAAATAGAAATATTTATTATGTGACTATCTTTATAGATCTGGACCTCCAAAAATATGGCTGGAATGACAATGGAGAATTGGTACCAATTGGCGCATAGATATCACTACCATCAAGTGGACTCCAACTGACAGTAACTCAATAAAGGTTCTGAAGATGCTAATATTTACAGGTACTGACAGCCTCATTTTTCTTCCACAGATGTACTGGTGGGTTTGAACCCCCAACCTTGCAATTAGCAGCAGTACAATGCTTACCTAACAATGTCACCATGTTTCCATTGAATACAGGTAGAAGTTAAAATAATGGAAGCCAAACAGAGTTCTCTGAAGATATGAATTTGTATACTGACCCTATCTCTTCTTAGTTATATGATTATGAATAATATGCATCCATCCATGTGCCTTGAAAGCCAGCAATTCTGACTCGTATAAATCCCACAGGACAGAGAAAAATGGCCTTGAGATGATAATATTTCCAGCTAACTGCCTCATCTTTCATCTATGAAGTGGCTGGTGGGCTTGAACTGTCAGTCTTTCAGATATAACAGCCCAACACTTATCCCACAGTGCCACAAGGACTGTACACATTAAGGTAAAAAATAAATCTTCAATTCTCAGTGGCTTAACTGAAATGAAAATGCATTTCGCTTCTTCCTCATGTAAAGTCCAATTGCATATTCAACAGGACCCAGGCTACTGCATCCCACAACCCGTTGAGCTCCCAGAAGTCCTTTATTTACAGCCTTTTCATTCCATAGCTCAGGGTGGAATAGCACCCAAGCTTCTGAACCACTTTAGCCTGGCAGTGCCAACCACATTTCATTGTTGAGAACTATCACTTTCCCCAACTAGATACAAAGGAGCCTATAATCATCCACTCCCTTGACAGTCACTTCTCAGTGGCAATGCAAGACAATGGACATAATACCGCAGCCTTTGAAGGAGAGCAGCCTCAAAATAACCTCCCCAGATTGATGAAAGAATACGAAGTGGAAAGAGAGGGATCATAAACCAAATAGGCTATAAGAGGCTCCTTAATCATGTCAGTTCCCAGATTCTTTCCTGGTTGCCACCCCTTCCTTACGCTAATAGATTTTTCCAATAGGCTTTTTATTTTTCCACTTCTGTGTCTTTATTCAATATTTTGACTTCCTATGTAAAGTCCCCAGTGCATTTCTTTTCCACTAGACCAAGTCTGCCGTTATCCCTGTTTAGAGCCTAGTCTAAAAGCAATCACGTGGAATGAGCTTGTCTTCAGGCTTCTTCACTGACTGAGCTCCTGTGATCCACCATCAAGGTGTTCAGAACCATTTCACATAACATTTACCAGAGTTTTGCTTGCATTATCACCTTATGTGTACTTCTTATCCTTCTTAGCTCCTTCCAGCTTAAGGTGTAAGGTCCCCGAAGGCAGAAACTCCTGCTACTTCCTCTTGTTCACAATGCTTTGAAAAACACATTGAATTTAGACCTTGTGCTCCAAAGACGACACATGGAGACTTGAGGTCCCTTCACAAGGGATGAAAAGGTGAGACATTTATCCAGGCACTCCAGAAAAGGGGGGGGGATATAAAGTTTATTTTAAGTGTGTGTATACTCACCTATTCAGATGTATTGGATTACTCAAATACTAGTACGTTTCTTTAGTTCATGTTGTGTAACCACAAGGAAGCCTGTGCTGTAAGACCTACTTAAGAAAAAAATCCATGTCCCTAATGAACAATAAAACAAACTGTGTTTAAAAATTATGCTACCTAAGGAAAACAAACAGTTCTGAAGAGGCTTCTTTAAGAACTCACCTCATGCGTGAATTGAGGTGGTGAGGTGGCATTTCTCCGGGTAGTCTGATAAATGTCAAAACAACCAAGCTATTTCAAGCTGTCCCTCAGGTGAATGTACTGCTCTGAGTTCTCTGAGCAGTTGCCAGCTCACTCTGCTCTGTTTTGTTACAGCTACAGGCAAAGGAGGAAAAAGGAAGGGCGAAGGAGGTAGAGAAGAAGAAAAAGGAAAAAATGGAAAGCACTGGGGCTTAGGTAGCCCATTGAAAATAGCTGTATTTTTATTTTTTTCCAACAATTTAACTGATAAAGGTAGGTCCTATATAGAGTAGCAGCATTTTTGGTCAGGCAACAATTCCTTTTTAAAGGTATTATTCTAGACATTTAATATAGCAGATGGTTTGCTTATTTTCATCATCACCATGAATGTTATAATCACCTTCTCTATTTCAATTGTTTCTGATTTGCTTGAGATGAACTTGTTTGTCACTAAGGACTCCACAAGTCCATTTCAATTTTATTTTTCTTCTTTTTTTCCTTCTCCTCCTCCTTTCTCCTTCTGCCACTTATAGCACTATTTAGATTGAAAGAGAAAGAATCTAGAGGAATTTTTGTTTGCATGTTTTTAAAGAAGCAAAATAAATATACTAACACAGACCATTTCACAAAATGAAATCATCAAAAATGTCCTCTTGAATTCCCCATATAGGTGTTTTTATCACCCCCAATACAATATTATTATTATAACAGTAATAATAATCCCATTGAACACACCTAGATTTTGATAATCTTTTAAGTAGAACATCTAGTATGTGATTGCCATTAATGTGCTCTTCCTACATTAATGTGTAAGATATCGGCAGAGACAAAAGATCTCTCACACTGAATCATATCTTCTGCCCTAACCATCTTCTAACTAGACAGAGGCCAGCCAAATATGCAGGGACCGACTTTCATGCAAATTCACACCCATTCTGGGCATCCAGGGGCAGCCAGAAACTGATCTGCAATCCTGAGCATGCATTCTTTGACCAAGGCTTCAAACTGTTTCATTCCAGTTGGACCCACTACTGAGAATTTACATTTCCATCCCAGATATATTGTTGTCGAATTCACAATTTATGGAGATTCATATAGAGCCTTATGTTTACATAAAAAAATCTCCTGGGGGGAATCTCTAAAAATTACCCAGGGTCTCTGGTTCAAGCACAGGTTTTGATTCAGTTTTACTAGGATAGAGGGATCCCTGATAGCAGAGATTTAAGCACTGGTCTACTAAGCTCCAGGTCAGTAGTTTAAAGGCCCCTCCTTGGGAGAATGACAATAACTCCACTTCTCTATAGTTGGAGTTTGGGGTCGCTTCCATGTTTTCGCTATTGTGAAGACTACTGCCGTGAACATAAGGGTGTACATTTTTTCTTTAAAAGACAGATATAATCTCTGAAACCCACAGGGGCAGTTCTACCCTGTCGCATAGTGTCGCTGTGAATCAGGATTGACTTGATGGCCGTGAGTTTGGTTTGGATACAGGGTGGGCTTACAAATTCTCAGCAGGGGATAAACCAGAATTAACTGGCTGCAAGCCTTGCTTTTGACTAAACACATGGCCCCAGGTGATCTCGGAGTTTCATCCTAAAGATTTAGTCACATCTTAGAATTCTTTTTTTTTTTTTTTAATAATACCTCTGGAGCCCTAGGAGTGCAGTGGTTATGCATTGGGCTGAGGTCCAAAAGGTCTTTGGTTCAAAATCCCCAGCCATTCGTCAGGAGAAAGACGGGGCTTTATATTCTTGTAAATAGCTAAGTCGTGGAAGGTGAAAGGGGCAATTCTACCCTGTTCTACAGGGCTGCTCCGTGTGGGTGTGAACTCATGACCGTGAGTCCTTCCACACCGGTGCAAGGGGATCGAGTCGATCAGGGGTTAGAGGATCTCATGGAAATGTGTGATCCAAAAGGTTTCCTGAAGCACCTTACACGTAGGAGTTAGTCTTTAGATATAAGAGTGCTATGTAAAATGAATTTTATTAAGTAGCACATAGCAGAAACCTCTCGAGTACTCACAGGACACACTTGTATAGAAAAGGTTCTGAAAAAAAACTGCAGTGAAAACACGTTGAACTTGTTTTTTTTTTTTAACGTATTTAGTTTTCTATAAGTAAGACTTTGGTGTCAACATCTATTAAGATCTTTCTATTAAGATTTTGAATTCCATGAGGTCAGAAACCATTCTGATCTCCCCTACCGCTATTCCCAGATACTTTACTTGACACTTTAATAAATGTTTGATGACTCTCCTCTAGAAACAGGGTCCCCTAGAACATGGCTTGTAAAATTGTGACCAAAAAAAAAAAAAACAACACCCAAAACCACACTGTCATGGATTATGACCGATCAAAAACCAAACTTGCTTCCATCGAGTCTAGGCCTACTCACAGCGACCCTCTAAGACAGTATTGGTTGCCCCTGTCAGTTTCTGAGACCCTATATGGGAGTAAACAACACCCCCCCCCCATCTTTCTCCTGACTTTGCAGTTACCAACATAACACATAACCACAATGAGGCTTTCAAAAGGTCATGGGGAAATTCCATCATATTTTAATTCCATTTTCTCCCACACACTTCTTGAATCCTCTGTATGTTTCAGAAGATAGTCACTTTCTCAAAATGGAGTATCATTTTGAAGCTCTTACCCACTGTTTGAGGCATCACGGAGACTTACTTCAAAGCATGGAGTCACCTTACAGAGTCATTTGTACTTTTTTCTGGGTTCCAGTTCTAGTCCCATGCTTCCCCAAACAGAAGACAGGGTCTTATATTGATTTTTGCTTAAGAATATGCCCTAGGGCTTTCAGGGGATGTGCTATTTTTTAAAGTACAGTACAACAATCTACATTTATTCAAATATAGTTATGTCGTCTTCTTCTGGAACACCATCATAACTCTCCAAACCCCAAATTCCATCCTGGATTTCTTGCTCTATTTCCTTTATAAGCATTGGCCCCAACCTCTCATGCCGAGCAGTAGAGCTCTCATTAAATTAGCAGCAGTTACCCATGAAACCTATTCGAAGTGTATTGTTCACAACTCTGTCAATGCGTTTATCCTGTGATTTCTTCACCTAAACCACAACAGGCTAGGCTTCACAAAATTTCCATGCTGATTTTTTGTCATTCTATTTGCAATGCAGTCTGTAATTTCCATGTGAAAAATGGTCTTTGAATGGCTTGTATCAAGAGCCTACAGATAGGTCACGATGGGGCAGATAAGAAGGGCTGCCTGTCTTCTTCACCAATTTGCAACAAAATGCTTCCGTTATGGAGATAAGATGTGTAGCCACGCCCATCACTAGGTTTTATTTTCAGGGTAGGGCTTACATTGTGCAAATACATAGAAATTCTGCTACGGTTTATTTTAAGGGTAGGTCTTATTTTCACGGAAAAACAGTAGTAGCTATATTAACATTTCGAGCTAATGAATGAGAGCCACACTAGACCAAGAGGGTCTAACATTGAGCTTCATGAGACATGAATTTATCTTGGCTACATGGTGAAGCCAATAAAGGGATTGAGAATTGAAGGCTCAGAGAGCTTCCTGGTTGATGACATCAGGAGAAGGTGACAATTCCCTCTGTGGGGCATGGAAGCTTTATGCTGTGACCGTCCAAGACCTCATTCTGTATGACTCTTGGTTTCTAGCCCTTTGTAGTGGTTGTTATTTTAAACCTGCTATCTCAGGTATAGTGTTTCTTGTGAGTTCTGTGAGTCATTCCAGTAAGCTATAGGACCCAAAGAACAGAGGAAACAAGCAGGTTTGAAGAGGAAAATGTCACGTGGACCACGGCTTGTAGTACACTAAGGAGGTAGAGGACAAACTCTAGGTTTGAGGCCAGCTGGTCTGAAGGACAAGGAATCATATGGACTGCTAAGCTGGCAGCTAGTGTCCACTGACTCAGCACTGAATGGCTGGGGTGGGGTGGGGGAGGTCCACGAAGAGCCTCATAGTCACCTGGAGTCTAACTAAATAGGAAGGAGAAGCTGGAACTTCTATATGACACCACTGGTATGAAGAATGAAATTTTCTATCCACTATACAATGGGGCAGTGGGAGCTCTTAGTCTCCCAGTACTGGATTTCATAGTGTCTAAATAATTTGTCCTTCTTCTTAACTTGGCATTCATAATTTGTGGTCAAAAAAGAATTTCTTTGACCTCAAACTAGCTTTTCTTCGTATCCAATTTATCTCACCAAATATTTCAAGAGATCTATTCTTTACACTTTGAAACCCCTTACATCTGTAAAGCTCTGGGAAACTTGCAGGGGGAGTTCTACCAGGTTCTGTAGGGCTGCTATCCATCTCCATTGAGCCCATGCAGTGTTGTTTTGCTTTTTATTTTTTTGAGTCATGTGATGGCTCTTTTTCATGAGGCTTGCAGTTTTAGGTAAAGGTAGGGATTTTGTGGGTCTTATGTGACTTGAAGGTCTGACAGTTTCCCATCATTCCACTAAGAAATGATGATTGAGTGACACTATGAGAGAGAAAAGCTCTGAGTTTGTCTCAGATCTTCATCTTCATCAATTACATAGTCATCTCTAAGCCACAATTTCCTCTCTGTGGGATTCATAATATATGTTCTATCTACATGCCACATTCTAATTTGTGCATAGGGGTGAAAATACTTAAAAAAAACCCAACTCCCCTTAATCCTAAAAGTTACTCAAGACACATTTGTTCAATGAACTCACAGTTATGTTAATAGTAGATGATATTAAACACACTATATCACATCAAATGTTTATTACACAATGGGTCTCTACTGGTTAGTAGAGACAGCAAAACAAGGCTGAACCAATTTTGCTCTACACACCCAAGCAACCACCCTAACACACTATCCCACAGTATATTTAGTCCATATTTGTGGACATAATAATGGACAAGTAATGGAGGGGACCAACCTTTGTGACTTGGCTATAACACATAGACTGTCCAAATATTTTCTCTGATTATTACCAGATCTTCAAAATGCAGACATTTACTCTTAAATAGTCATATAGTGATACTCCTTGGCTAATATCTACAAATCTAGAAGAGGAAATTTTTATTAATCAGGTATCATTACCGCTAATTGTGCAAAAATTTAAAAACATTGAAAAACAAGTAATGATATACTTTTGATGGCAAAGCACCTTGACACATTTAATCCTCACTTCATTGTGGAGACATTTCTAAAGTCAGCAGGTCTCAGAGTAATGCTATCACATTGCTCATCTGCAATGCATGGATCCTGAGAAAGCACTAGAGTTGAGTTGAAATGCTTCCCCCATTTGTGGCACATCATGAAGATGGCATCTTTTTGGAGACCGGATGTTGCTTTTCTCCCTCCACCTTTTGTACAAGAAACAAGGAAGAAAATTCTATGACAATGAGACTACTGCCTAACGTGTGTGTGTGTGTGTGCGTGTGTGTGTGTGTGTGTATATATATATATATATATAATGTCTAATTAGAGAGCTTTACTAGAATCCCTAAATATGGATTTAATTTGTGTTTGTTGGTTTTTCACACCTTTCTGGTTTTAGAGTCTTCAGTTGACATTCCCAACCACTCAAGCAAGGTTCAAGCACTCAGTGGGTACCCCAAAATATTGCTGTTTCATTGATAAGGGAACTCTGCAAGAGAACAAGGTCCATGCCATAATGTTCATTTTCTGTGTCTTATCATTTGCTTCCAGGTTGTTTTATGGTGATTAGCTATTTCCCTTGCTGTGTTCTACATTAGCAATGGCCAACGGGATGGTTCACTGGGTCCATACAGTAAACAAAAGGATGATTCAAGCCAACTTTGAAGAATCCCAAAGAAGATGGTGGTGAGGTCTCTGTTTGAGTTGTCTGCTGCTATAAGAGAATACAAGGAAGCAATCCCAGCATTTCAGGACTTTCCAAAGTTTCAGGGGAAGCCTGCCACAAAGTCAACTGTACCCACTGACACAAAGTCAGTTCTGAATCATGTGCTACCAGAGTACTCAATAGTCACTCAAGACATTCATACAGAGATTTAGATTTTCATTTGAACATCTCCAGATTTTTAAACATAAGAAGCATAACACAGTAAGTCAGTCTATGGACTCTGGAGCCAGACTACATGGGTCTAAAAATATAACTTTGCCAAATTATAGGAACAACTCCATGCCTCTGTTTTCTAAGTTACAAAGTGGGAAGCTAATAGTACTCCTTTAGTGGGATTGTTCAATAGTTTGAAACTTTAAGATATTAGGGCAATGTATTGTACATTGTAAGGATATGTATATATATTTAAAATAAACCACGGTAAGAGATAAAACTCTCTCGACCAATGTTGCACAGAGCAAAGAATGCATGACTCTAAACTATTCTAGTATCACCGGTTTGTTTTCACTTATGAAATTGGTCTGTAATTACAGAAATGTATTCTAACATATGGAAATATACATGGCTCCCATTTAGATAACATTTTCCCATGCTTTTTCATGTCAACCATAATGCATGTCAAAAGTTTTATTCTACAAATAAAGACATTTCTCTTGGGATCCTCAGGGCATGTTCAGGGGAACAGCCAAACATTTCATTCACTGGCCATACAAGAAAACTGTCTAGCCTGATAATTTATTGTTAGCCCTGATTCGTCCATGTACAAAGTCCATGTACAAAGTTATGAAACACTGCCCTAGCCTTTCTTATTGATCCATTGGGAATCACACTGGAAAATAACAGACCACTTTTTAAAAGTAGATCAACAGGCCTTTTTTGCAAATGCATCTAAGTTTGGAAGTTCTGCTGAAGCCCTGTTCAGCACCATACCAACATGCAAGCCTGAACTGACAGGAGGGTAATATGGCTTGAGCTGGCTCCATAGCACAGCAGTTCCAAGAACCTGGACCAAGGACTCTGATGGGCACGATCTCCCTTGGTAATCTTGCCACAGGTTTTCTCAATCAGTCAATAGATGTTTGAATCGAAGTACTTGTGGATTATTTTTAATCAACAAATGAATTTCCCCAAAGCAACCAATTTGAGACCACAAGCAAAACCTTCACGTTCAATCATTATTTCCTGTATCTTGACTACTTCGCTAATTTTGATTTAAAAATATAAAAATAATTTAGTTTCTCTTCTCTCTGACTCACCAGACCATTGCATGGGGAACTTCACAAGCACATCCACTGACTTTACACAGGCCTAGGTGTGACTGTGTTAGGTACCCACTAAGCTACAAAACCATGTCAGATGTTTCTTGGATTTTCCTGGTTGCTGTTGATTTAAGACAGATTCTTAATGTCATGTAAACACAGGTGATTATTTGAAGTTTCTTAGTTGATGAATCTAATCATTATAATTTAAAAAAGTAACAACTATTGTCATCTTGAGGTACAAGATCTCATTCAACTAGGATGGACAATTTATCTGAATAACTCAGGACTTTTTTAAAGAAAAAGGTTAATGCAGTAGACAAAACTGGTCAACCTACACATGATAAAGTGGCTGCACAGACACACCAGATAGGAAAAGGTCTTCTCTTATCTGAGGGTTTTTAGCTAAAATATTATATTTTCATTCGGGTTTAGTCGGAGTCTTCCAAAGCACGTGCAATGTACCTATTGCTCCAAATGTTCTCTATCAACAGGTCAGCCAATTTGTTCATCACTGTTTGATACACTTGTGTGGGAACCTTCTTCCTTATAAATTTCATTAATATGTTTAATCACAATAATAGAATGCTAATAACTTTGGAAAGAACATCACTTATCATAAATGAGTCATTGAGGTCTTTGAAAACTTACATGGTGTCAATGATTCAAGAGCAATGATACATCCAATAGCAACAGCAAAAAGAACCAGTCTGACACACGACATGGCGTTGCCAGAACACAAAAGCCCCTTGGCAGTCAAACCCAAACCCGATAGGACTGGATAGAGCTGCCCCTGTGGGTTTCTGAGATGGAAATTCTTACAAGGAGTAAAGAAAAGTTCATCTTCTCCCCCGCCCCACCCCCAACTTGGTCTTTCCCCCTCTTTCTTCCTGAGAACAGCAAGTCATTTCAAACTGTGGGCCTTGTGGCTAGCTATCAGGCTGAGAGGTGGCCACCACCCCCCAGAGCTCCTAAATCTGACAATATTTCTTTCTCCTACACCTCCTAGTCTTACACTGTGTGTGCATAGTAACATGCAGATGATGTAAGTGACTCGGTATATTCTGCTTTGTGCTACAAAATCCATTATTTCCGAGCTTCCAACTTTATAATCAATACAGGGTGGGAAAGTTAGGATCAAACTTTTAAGTTGCAGGAAAAGATATGATCTTAATACATACTTGTTAACCAGTTGGTAGAAAAGTTGGTTCAGAGAATACAATTATAAAGAGACATAACCAAATAAGTGGGAAGGGGGCGTGAGTCTCAGAACAGATTCTTTTGTCAGTGAATTTCAAAAAGAAAATATCCTGAAGTTGTGTTGAATACCAGAGTTATTACTTAAACAGATCTCAAATAAATGTTTGTCCTTAAAATTGTGTTTTTCTTGATGACAGGACTATTTATGTGTATGAGCAGATTTATGCCAAACAGGTGGGAAGGGGAGAGAACTGAGCAAACATTTGAGTCATTCAGGTTAAAACAAAATCCCTCACTTTCATCTCAAGTATGTGGCTAATTCAGGTACAAGCAAAGGTAGTTTTAGCCAGAATTACCTGGAGAATTGTGCTGGCAGTAATCCTGTCCCATAAAAGTTAAACAAGCCTGGTTCAAGTGGTGTTATTGTAAGGAAATTTGAGAAACAGAGAAACTAAAACAGACCTGTTGAAGGTGAACAAGAACTTGATGAAAATAACTGCTTTGACTTGAGGTCAAAATTACATGATGAGCTCCAGGAGAGTACAACAGCCTTTGCAGGTAGCATGTGCTTTTACTGATACACAGACTGTGACTAAAGGAGTCACACATTGAGAGTCCTCTCTCTTCACTTGTAGGCAGCAAAAATAAGTGAAAAATGGTACGACAGAAAAGGAAGACATCATGGTATTGGAAATTGATCAAAACGAGTCTGTCCATCCTTTTCTGGGTTCTCCTCTTCCTTTCCCCCCTCTTCCATCAGCCAAGATTTTAGGCTTCACTTTCTTGGCCAGAAATGTGAATTTGATGAGCAAATGCTAAAGGAGAAGTCACTATTGGAGGAATACAAGATCAGAATAGCCCATCTCTGGATCCCTGAGGTTACTGACTCAAGAGTTTTTTCTTGTTGCTTTTTTCCCTTTGTAGACTCAGGCTAGCAGTAAAGTGTGGGCTGAAGTGGCGGGAAGGGGAGCAAGGGTTGCCTTGTTTGTCTAGTCCCCAGATGACCCCAAAACTCTGGCTGGGAGGAGAAATTCCAGGCTGAATTTCCAGCTCTCCAGATCTAGAATGACTTCAATGTCACCATCCCACAGGAGGTTTCTTAGCAGTCCAGACACCACAAAAAGCAGGATTTTGGAAATGTCTGTATTTATCCACTGATATTCTGTGAATGCTGGCCACCCCTCAGATCCAGAATTATCCAAGAAAGGCAATACCTGTTAGCAGGTGGGCGCAGGTGTCACCTGGGCCAAACTCTGAGTGCATTCATTTCTGTGTCAATGCCTTTTCTGAGAGCTTACCTGCCACTGACCTAGAGAATTGGACAAAGGGTGGACATTGCCTGCTTCTGTCACTTGCCAGAGTTCCTTGAAAACTTCGGTTATCTTAGAAGAGTGCAATATTTCTTCCTGGATTCACTAACTGACCTAGAAACAAATAGATCCTTCTAGCCCCTGTCCCACCCTTGTACACACACACACACACAGAGAGAGAGAGAGAGAGAGAGAGAGAGAGAGAGAGAGAGAGTTTGTTCTCTAGTTTTGTCTGCATCTTGAAATGGCATCTATGCCCCTCTGGAGGAAGAAGGCCTGCAGTCCTGCATTGACAGTTCTAGTCTGGGGGGTGGAGGTGGCAGAGAGCTTAAGTCTGGATGCCCCATCATAGGGGAACAGAGGAGAGAGCTGCCACAACAAAAAGAATGCAGTAGACAAATACATGTGCAGAGAGCTGAGCTGAGCT
>PVJH01001352.1:79499-215284 GCA_004026705.1 Nesogale talazaci | reverse complement strand
AACTGGTGGACTACAAGTCTTGTAGCTACGACTGGATCTACGAGTAAGAGGCGGACAAAGCAGTCCGGTCCCGGTGGGCCCGTTGACACTGCCTGTCCTGTGTACAACTCTTCCCTCTGGGGCGGGAAGCGGTAGGATTGAGGCCCTGTCTCCTTCCAAAACCAAAACACGCTGACCAATAAAACGCCTTTGGAGACCAAAAAAAAAAAAAAAAAGAACAGCACTCTGGGAAAAGCTCAAGTGTACAAGTGGTGTTCCCATTTCAAAAAAGGTGGAATGTCAATTGATGACAAACTTTATTCTGCATGTCTATCGACTTCTTGAATGGATGAAAATGTTGACCTGCAGTACATTTGGAGTTTCTTTCACCAGGTCAGACTCTCAGACGTTTTCATTGAGTATTTCAAGGGTTTGTAAAGATGGTATGACAGCGTGCAACAAAATAGGCCTAACTTGTGGCATACAGGGGAATGGTTTTGCCACCACAACAATGCACCTGTTGAGGCAGCCATCTTAGTGTACAGTTTTGGAGGAAAAACAGCATACCTCTCTTTCCCCATGTACATTACTTACCTGACCATGCTCCACGCAAATTCTTTTGTTTCCTGGAATGAAGAGGGTCATGACAGGACAGTTATTTGATGACATAAAACAGGGAAAGAAAGAAGCAAGGGAGGTGCTGTCAGCCATTCAAACAGATGTTTGAGAAAATGTTTCCAAGAACGGAATCACAGATTTAGCAAATTTATTAAAGATAATAAAGAGTTTTTTGAAGGTGATAAGGTTGTTTTGTAAAAATTAAATATATAATTTAGAAAAAAAATTCATTTTTGGGGAGTATCCCCTAATATAATTTGTGAACATATATAGCATTACACTGTGAACACCCATTGGAAAATGTATTTTCCAAACACATCCATTTACAAAACTAGATCATTTAGTTGGTATAGCGAAAGTTTTAAAACTTTGGGGTAATAGGTTTTTACATAGACTGTGGTTTACAATCACACTTCAATTAAATGAAAAGCAATACTGAAAGCATTTTTTAATTGCATATGTTGAGCAGTGTAAGATATAACAAAATAATAATAATTTATAAAGTATTGAGGATGGGTGGAGAAAGGGGAGAGGGGAGAGGGAAAAGGGTGAAAGGCTGATATCAAGGGCTCAAGTCAAAAGGCAGATATTTTGGAGAAGGATGAGGGCAGCAGGCATGCGAAGATGCTTGGCACAATATGTGTGTGTATATATTGTGATGAGTGATGCGTGAGCCCCCAATAAGATGATTAAAAAATATAATATGCCTGTGCTATAACATGTATGAACTTTTTTTTAAAGGATAGCTTTTATGGAGTCATAAAAGGGACAAAGTGAATACATAGACATAGACACATTATCCATAGGCCATAGGCAGGAGGTCAAAATGGCATCTGAGAATTCAAAGTCAGCATATGGCCACAGATTCATGATTGGCGAGAGATCAATCACAGTTACAGGGGGAGCTACAGAAGCAGGGACAGAGCCATGGTAGAGACATATACATTATGTTAGATAGGAGCGCTTCCAAGATTGGTCCAGGGCCTTCTGACTAAGGCAGTCATGACACAATTTCGAGGGCGTGACTCATGAGCATGCAAACCTCTGTACTGTCCTCCTTACAGTAATTTCCATCAAGTGTTCACCCAGACAAGCTGCTAAGAGAGACTGCACCTTTCAGAGCTACTTGGAGAGCCATGGAAGTAATGCACTTTCTAATGCACTTTGTCTGAGGCAAGATTGTCTACATCCTTAGTTAATGACATGGTCGACAGTTCCAAACCACCAGCTGCTCTATAGGAGACAGACAGCGTTTTCTACTGTCATAAAGAGTAACAGTCTCATAAACCCACGGAGTCAGTTCTACCCTGACCTACAGGGTCACCATAAGTCAGCCTCAACTCCATATCAGTGAGCTCTGCTTAGGTTTGGTTAATCATCAGAAGAAATTAAATGGATGCTTAATCGACGCAGGGATTCTGCACATGGATGCTGGGGTGTTACTGTCATCCATAGGCTTCTGAAAACTGGATGCTAAGAAGTAAGCTCTACTACAACTAATGTGGATGAACCTTAAAAGTGTCGTGTGGAATAAAAATAGTCAGAAAACAAATCTTATGTGATGTAACGTACATGAAATAAAAGGGGGATGCAAGAGAGGGTGAAAGAAGCAGGCATTGCTTGGGATACAGTGAGTAACTCTTAAGATGACGGTAAGTTTTTAGAAACAGACAATAATGATGGTTGAACACCATGGAAAACATTATGTTCTGTATTTTACAGGTGAAGTATGATATTTTGTTGCATATTACCCTTCCACAATGAAAAAAAACATACACCTTTAGGAATTTTTAAAATATAGGATTGAACTTTAGAGGGAAAGTTCCTTAGCAATAGCTGATGTTTATGGAGGACTTGCAAGACCCTGCTCCATTGGGCCTTGTCTATAGTCTCTCTTTTATTCCTCCAAAATGTTATCATTTAAGTCCTTTTACTAATGGTTTTTTAGAATTAAAAAAATAAAGATTTTACCTAGGGACATACAGCTGATAGTAGGTGGTGACAGGATCCAATGCAATAGATTTTGTTCCATTGGCTGCCTTTGCTCACCCTGCTACACTGGCCGGAGATTTTGAACAGAAACTGAGAGATGGAATGTGTGTCTGGGGAACATGTGCTTGGGGATTAGCTGGCCTGTGGGGCAATGCATATGATAAAGATGAAATGATATTTTTTATGAAAAATAGCAAAATTTGAATGCTTAAATAGAACTCATTCTGTACACAACAGGTAAACATTGAAAATCATGAGACAAAGAAGTGGCTAAGAACTGTATTTTAGGACAAGTGATGTGTTGCCACAAAGAAGAAACCTTTGTGTGTGTTGTGGAAGGGACTGGGGTCATAAGTTCATTTCAGCAGAAGTTAGAGAAGACATACACCAGAGAATTTAGGAAAGAAACAAAGGTACATTGGTACATTTCTGATGCAGAATTGACAATGCTTGATATGTGATTAGATATGAAGGTTCATTCCAGACTTTCAAGTATCTTCCATTGAGAAGGCAGTGCAACCATAAGCCAAGAAAAGGAGAAAAAATGAAGGAGTAAGTAGGAGGGGGAGGTGTTACTGGAATTAAAAATAAGGACTTCAAGGTATCTGGGAGAGTGTTTAGAAGTGTATTGACTATGCTGGGAATAGAGAGCTGGTCTCAGAAGCAAGTCAGAACTAGAAATGTAGGTTTGGGTATCTTCTGTCATGAAAAAAAATATCATAAACAGTGACTTCAAGGAGAATTTTTTGTGAGTAGCGAGATTAACAAGCAGAAATCAATTGGATTCCTATTAACCGGTGATGGGAACCCTGAAAAAGACTCAAGGAAATAACACCCTTCACAAAAGCCACATGGAAGCTGAAATACTTGGGCATAACCTTAGCCAAAAAACCTAAAATACCTTAAAAAAACTAAAAGATCTGTACAAAGAAAATTACAGAACATTACTGCAAGAAACCAGAAGGGACAAACACTAATGGAAGAACATCCCATATTCGTGGATTGGAAGACTCAATTTTGTGAAAATGTCAACAGTACCCAAAGCAATGTACAGATTGAATGCAATCCATACCCAAATCCCAGCATCATTCTTCAAAGGTATGGGAAAAAATGATTGTCAACTTTATTTGGAGAGGGAAGAAGCCCAGGATAAGCATTTTTATTATTTCAGTTCTTGTTCTCTTTCCATGAATATAACTTTCCTGCCTCTCCTTACCTTCTCATCCTTGCTCTTGGGTACATTTGTGCCATCAGGTAATTATTTAGAGGAGCACTATACTGCCCCCATGAGGGATAGTATTCTCTGTTAAGAAATTCTCTGTCATTTGGCTGAAAAGTGGACTCTAGGAGTGGTTTGTAATCCAAGTTCAAAGACCATCCAGAGAAGTTCTAGTGGCATAATTAGCCCATGGGTTCAGGGTGTTAGTCTTCAGAATTCTTGTAGTCTCTATTGGTCGAGGACAGCTTCCTTTAGTCAAATTGTGCTGACTTCACTCATTCAATATTTTGGGGGGGTATTACTGCCCTCTGGTGGGAGTGGGGAGCTGCTGCTGGATTTGAACCACCAAGCCAGTGGGCTGCCATCCCACACACAACCACTACGACACCAGGGCTCAGTCCCATTCAATATTGTTTTTTCCATCACCAAAGATAACAAAGGTCTGTCTAGAAAGACTCCTTTTCTATTTCATCTTTGATAACCATCAAAGAATGTTACTTTCGATATATGTACTTATTCTTGTCTTTTTATTATACTGACATCATACTGTATTTGGACTTTTGTGATGGATATTTCATTTAGCATGTTAGCCTCCAGATATATTAACATTGTATTATGTTTTGCAAACTCATTATTATTTCTTATGCCTGCGTAGTATACACTTGTGTGTACATACCACAAAGAATGTGTTTATGCATTAATCCATCTATTGATGGCCCTTAGCTTGTCTTCTCTTTTGCTATTGTGAATAATGTTGCAATGAACATGAGTGTGTATAGAGACACTCATGTACCTTTCAAACTCTCTGAGTTAAACAATTTTATAATTTACTTTATATACATAGGGAAATTGAGGTACAGAGGTTCACTTCACAGAGTTAAGTGGTAAAGTCAGAGTTCTAACATGGGAAATAAATTCTTGGCAGTGAGCATGATTTCAGAAAATGATATTAAAGGATAAATTATGAAGAAAGAAGGGAAAGTTTAAGAGAAACTAAGAGATGCTGGGATTAGTCAGAGGAAGAGATAGAGAAAGAAACTGTCTTGGGGGGGGAAGGAAGGAGTGATAGAAATAATTTGAGTGTGGATGAAAATATAGGGCCTTCATTTGGATGATTGGTCCCTCAATATGATTGTAGTAAGACTATCTATTGATATAAAAGGGATCAGGGTGGCTTTGTGGCATGGAGAAGTAGCAATAGTTTGAAAGCAACTATGGATCCCGGTGGTTGGAACAGGAGTAAGAGTAACAGGAGGAACAGTATATTTCTAAGGGTTAGAATATAATGTTAGTTCATAAAGTAGAAATAACTTATCATCAGTTAACTTTTAAAAATCCCTTAAGTCTCCCAGTATATATGGTTTTGTGTGTATGTCATTGTCTCTCAATCAGTCTGACCTTCAGCTTTTCTTCTAACTATAAAGCAGTTGGAAGTTAAATGGTTGAACACTGGGTCAAAGAGTTGGCTTGCTTTGGACTCCTTTGTATGGAAAAAAGATAACTGTGCATGGCTGTTCTACTGTAGGACCTGTGTAGAAAGACTGAATCTAGACGGTTCCCTTATTAGCTGTGTGATGATGGACAATTTGACCAAGTTTTTTGGTCTCATTTTTTCTTTCCATAAAGGTGATTGATGCAGGCCTTCATTAAAGTTTATAGTCTATAAAGCAGAATTGACTCAATGTAGTGGTTTATTCTTTCCTTCTTTTGGGGGTGGGGTGGAGAGTGGTGTGTGTGTGTGTGTGTGTGTGTGTGTGTATTAAGAGTCTTGGTAGTAGAGTGGCTACGCACTGAACTGCTAACCACAAGGTCAGTGGTTTAAACCCATGGAAGGAGTAAGATGGGGTTAGCTTCTTCCATCAAAGATTTTTACACTCTTGGGAAAATCAAAAGATCAGTACTGTTCTGTCCTAAAATGTGTCTACAAGTTGGAATCAACTTGATGGCAATGACTTTGGCTTTGGCTTTTTGTTGTTGTTGGTTGTTTATAGTGAGCTTTAATCCTTTAAGAAGGCAATATTCTTGGATCTTCATCAGTACATACTTCAAGTTCTCTTTCAGCAAGGTGTTGTGTCATCTGCATGTAACAGGTTGTTAATGGATGAAGATCTCCAATGTTGGTGCCGCATTTTTCTTAATATGTTTCAGTTTCTCTAATTATTTAGTCAGTATATAAATTGATTAATTATGGTGAAAGGATGCGACCTTGTTGCACACTTGTCCAGATGACTTGTCCAGATTTCAGGCCGTTTCAAATTCCATGCTGTGTTCGAACAACAGCTTCTTGATCTATGTACAGGACAGATATTATTCAATAAGCCCCACACTCTGTTTGGTAATCTTTTTTTTTTTAGCCTGGGAATAGACAATGACTGTTCAGTTGGATGATCAGCTAGTTCTTTTCCTACTTTCTTGTTATAGACAATTGTTAGACTCATGTTATTTTTAAAGATGACAGTACTTGTACTGTTAAAATTATGGAATTCAGTATCATTCTAAATTCAGAAGCTAGTTATTCCATTGGCTAGCAGTGTGACCTTAAGCAATGAGATTAACCACTTTTGCTTCAATTTTCCCATCTCTAAAATGAGATTATGGCAGTAGCTGAGAGGCCTTGATGTGTAACAGGCTTGTAACTATGATGAGGCCTTAGGATGTGCTCAATGAATATGAGCACTTAGATGGAAAATTTCTCACTTACTGATGAATACTGAGTTTTTTCAGGGTTGGTTCTAATTTCATTGTCTATTTTGCTTATAATCAATGGCACATGTTCCTCAGTTTTCTGTTTAGAATTGAAAAAGCTATCTGTGGTTGTGGTGCATGGTAATGGCCCTGTGTGGTAATCAGAGTTTAACCCATGACTATAAGTTCAGCAACAGCAGATCGACTGAGAAATGTTATTTTTTACAACATTCTTCTTTAACTTTTATAAGGATAGAACCACACCCAACAGAAATATTTTCATACTTTGGTAGGATTTCTTTGTACTTCCTCATAAGTGGGTTATTCTGGTAAAAAGACCTGTACAATTGCATCTATTGTTTATTTTTGCCATTATTTCAACTCTTTATCTGTATTTGTAATTTAATGACTGTTTCTGTAACATCTATCACTCTGACAGAGATAATAACATCCAAGTAGAACAATGAATGAATAATTTAACAGGAAAAATTAGATTCTCAATATTAGCTCCTTCAAAGAGATTTTCTGAATTAAAGGGAGAGAGGCAATCTGTTTGGTGTAAAATAAGTTAACTCCTTCTTTTGCAAGGAGGCTCTTGAGGGATGGTTCACACCTTGAGTAAAGTTGAAACAATGAGGAATTATCTACATATCTAAAAGCACTGTATAAAATATTCTCTGATTATTTTAAATACCTTTTGAATGGTTATAACGCAACAACCTACCTAGTCTAGGTGTTTAAACTAATCCTAAGCCATTTTTTAAATGACGTTGTGTAGAAAACTTAAAGCTATACTGTTCTCTGAAGCTCTGAAATAAAGCTCTCTGAATCATCTGTGAATACTATTGATCAGCAAATAAAGCTGTTTTGTTCCTTCCAAAGATTCAGAAAGGAACAGCAGTTGATGGGACATACTCATTATATACTTTTATAAACAACAACTTTTAATAGGGTGAAGGTTTACATAACAGATCAGTTTTCTCTTCAGCAATTCATACATACCTTGTTTTATGTTATTGATTGCAATCCCACAATCACATCATTTATTCCTCCTGTGTTTCCTGTTTCCATTCTCCCATCTTTCCTAACCCTTTTGAACTTGGTCCTCCGGGGCAGTCGCTGCCTCTTTGTTCTCAAGCTGTCAGTAATTTGAAGGCATGCTCCCGCCTTGGGTTGCCATTTCCTTCATAGACCTGTCTACTGTCTGAGTGGGCTGAGTCCTGCTTGTGTAGTGGGTTTCACACTGGGCTGCTGAGGGCAAGGTAAGTAGTTCAGAACCACCAGTCAGTCCAAGGTGAAAGATGAGATATTCCACTGCTATAGAGAAGTATAATGTCAGAAAACCACAGGATTAGTTCTCCCTGTCCCACTGAGTAGGAATCAAGTCTTGAAGGCAACAAGTTTGGGTTATTGTTTGGTGAAAAACGTACAAATGGAGCTGTTTAGTTTTAGACATGAAGAGTGACTAGGGGACCATTATCAGGAATTTTCTATCTGTCTCTAACAGACCCAAAACTTGGTCTTAAAAATTTTTTTTAACAGTTTATTGCTCTTAATTTGAGGATGGAACAGGAGCCAGTTTTGTGATGCATTTTTCTCATATATACTGGCAGGGCTGCTAACTAGCAAACTTATGAAAAATAGGTCAGGGGAAGCCATTAAGTAATATTGGTATTTCCAAGCTCCATAGGGTGTAGGAGAGTGTGGGACTCAATGAAATGCAAATACAAAGAGTAAAGATGATTTATAGGTTAATAAGCCATTGTGGTTGTTAACTTTTGAATTTCTTCTTGATAGAAATCTGGAGAGCTGTAGACAAGCTGTTATAGTAAAGAGTTGAAAGAATAAAATATATCTTTTGTTTGGCTATCATTTTGAAATCATCCCTCAAAATAAGGAATGGGTGCTTGAGTCTGCAGCTGGAAGGGTTAAAAGGGCATTGGGGAAGAGGTTCCATTTTATTGCAAACACATGAATTAATTATGATTTAAATATGGCATCGGAAGAAAGTCTGCAGCTGGAAAGGGAAGTAGTAGACAAAAAATGTTTCATTTATGTATTTCTTTAAATACATATACATACATGCCTATACACATATGGGATAGATATGTATTCATACCCACCATCTCATTCCAGAAAACCATGAGTACAAGTAAAGAAGAGATGGCGATTCGATCCTTGAAAAGAAAAATAACATTTATATTGTTTCTCTGCTTTAGATTTATTAATAATGTGTGTTTATGTCTGCATCTTCTTCACAGTTTTTAATACAAAGTTTTTAATACCCGACTCCTCACTTGCCTTGAATAGCCAACATAATTTATAGAGTGAAAGGAAGTCCTCTCCGAGTGTCGGGTGGCAGCATCTCCAATCTCAAAAGAAGGTAAGTAGCTATGGCAAACATTGAACTGGTCGGAGGCAACTCCTGTTGCAAAAGAAGTTCTGCACTGTGTCAAAGTTTGTTTGATTTTAATTTTTTTATCTATCTATCTATCTATCTATATATGATTTACTATAGTACAATATACAAAGGCACGGGGTTTTCATTTCTACAAAACTTGCTCTTTTTGTTTGTTTTTTTTTTTCCTTCCAAATTAGACTCTCAGAATTTACAACCCAGAATACTGACTCTAGTCAATGTGGTCTTGGGTTAGTTCTCCCTCACAATTATTGGCTACTCCAGAGGGCTGGGGTCAGAGGCTTGATTAAATAAATTACAGCTTCAGGACCCCTCCAATAAACCATGTCAGGCTTTAGGCAACCCTAAACAATGCTCCCTGTTTTAACCCATAATGGGCAGTTGAGTTTAGTAAATGGCCTAATCACAGCAGCATAAATATTTATGGGAGAATTTTTCCAATTAAGGTAGAGGCTTGTTTAGATGCTATCAGTTTAGAGAGGGCTTTTCCAACAAGAAAATTACTGTTAAAAGACATCAGGAAATGGTTAAACTCCAGAAGGCTAAAAGGTCATTGAGTCTGCAATGTGCAAAGCCCACGTTCATATTAATGCTGCTTATATGAATGGGACCCTCCTCCACCCCCTGTATAAAGTGGATTAGAAACTAACCCTTTGTACTCAGGGAGAAAATGTCCATTCATCTAAAAATGTATATCTGTGTTGAGAAATAAAAGCATGGAGCAATGTGTCAACCAGATCTGGTAGTGTCCCAATTTGAAAACCTTAACACTGCATAGGTCTTGCTTGCTTGTGGAAGCTTGCATCTGGAATGTGGTACTGCTCATAATATTGAAGGCTTCTCATAAGAGGTCCTGTCAGTATGGACTCTAAGGATTCCCATGGTACACACCCTAGAAAGAGATATAAACACACAATTTGGAAGTCAAAATATTAAAATCCATAATATGGAGTACATGCAGGGAAAGAAAAAAAAAACCATCCCAAGGGAGACAAATATGTGATCGCAGTGGGAGTTCATTAATCTACCAAACAGTGTACATATGTGTCTACCATATGGTATGTTACATTAGAGGAAAACATAGAAAAGAAAAATAGAAAATGGAATAAAAACAATCACCAAAGTACATGCCCACAAAGTACCTTTGCCTGAAAGTAAGCATGTGGAGTTTCTAGCATCAGAAAGTATTCCAGGTCATGCCAATAGAACTGAGAAGGTTTTAGAAGCATGGCGTCTGAGTCTGATTCTCTTTGGGGAGATGAAGTAAACCATTAATCAGCAACTGTCTCTAGCAACCATTTCAGCAGAAAGCTATGACCTAAAAACATTCCCAAACCACCCATGATAGGGAAGATTGGTCTTCTGTAGCAGAAGAGCTTGAGCTTGCTGAAACCAGAGTATGAAAATCATTTCCAAGTCACAGCAGTGACAAAACTAGAAAGTGGTGAGACACCTGAAAAAATATGAGTCTATTAAAGAAAGTTTTTATCATTTCACATAACTGAGCTGGAAGACAATCTATCTGATTCTTGTATAGCCCTAGCTGGGAAAACACCAGTGTCTGCTTCCGAGGACTATGTCTATATCCCCAGATGCTTTGCGTTTGAGGGAGAGCCATTCTGTAATGGTGACACTTTGTCAGGCTGATCCACGTTCTTCTGAAGACGCTTCTGGGTCTGGGAGAAGATGGAGTAGATTATGATCTCAGCACTTACTCTGTCTAAATTGGCTTAAAACCAAGAAAACCAAACTCACCACCTCCAAGTTGCTGCTGACTTATCCCAGCCCTCTATGGACAGGGGAGACGTGTCCTTGTGAGTTTCTGAGACTGGGACTCTTTACAGGAGTGCCAAATCTGTTCTTTCTCCCTTGGATAGGCGGGTGGGTAAGAATTGCTGACTTTGCAGTTAGCCGCCCAGGCAGTAACCACTACGCCTCCAAGGGAAGAAACTGAGTCTTTTACTGATATCTGTTATTCCTTCTCTTATGTATCATCCATTTAACATAACATTGGTTTAAAACTCCTCCTTTTTTGATAACTAGAGATATTCGTTATTCACTCTCTGGAGAGGAAAGCAAAACAGTCACCTGTGGCAGAAGACCCGTCACTGTGAATTCAACTCATTACCCATGACAACACCGCTGTGCTCCTTACGGCATTCATGGTCCATTAATAAGTATTGGAAGTTGACCAGCTGATCACCAAGTCTTTCTTTCTCAACGCATGTGGGTAGATTCAAATCTCCAATCTTTAGATTAGCAACAGAGCATGTTAATGGTCTATGCTACCCAGGGAACCTATTGGGTAGGAGAACTCTTAATTTGGCTTTGGAATTCTGAAGAACACTGTAGCCAGGAAGAGGAGGAGTTCTACAAATCTAAGCAGGTTCTTATTCTCCTCAAACTTTTATCCTATTACGTAAAACTGTGTGTGTAGTCAGCATTTCCACTTAAGAGGGAATGTTTCCAACAACAATGGAGGACAGGAGTGGGTTCAGATCGCTATCACTTCCCTGCTCTCTGAAATGTTTACAGACCTAGATTTAGGAGAGGAAAATATTTTTTATGTTGTGTTTAGCTTATGAACCAGCAGCAGGAAAGCAACTACATTCCAAAAAATTTCATCTTATGATACATGCAGAGATTTGTGATTTAGGCAACATAATCTGGTCTTCTGTTTTCCATCTAAGCATTTAAGAGATCAACAAAGGGATGTTCATCACGGATCCAGGAAGATAATGTAGAAACACTGTCCATTGAAGACTCATTACTAATTAAGAAAAGGGATTTCATCTTACTTCTTTGGCAGTGTCTTAAATCTGTTTTAAAAATCCATCATGCAGTTTTTAAGAGTTTTGGCAGGAGTCCTGGATTACCCTCATTATCACACGGGGGGTTTGGTGGAGGGAAGATCCTGACTTGTCTCGAACTAATGCATTTTGCAGTCTTGACCATCTGTAACTATGCAATTCTTCCTTTTTCCTGACATCAAGTCTTCAGCATTAGTACTTACTCAGGAACTTTTCAAAATGAATATTTTCATTATAAAAGCTGTAATCTGTCATGTAAAAATAAACCTGCAGATTCAAAGACCAGGCAGGATTTTCTTTGGGTTTAGAAAAGAGTATCTAGAGACACTTTTTCATTAAGAAGTTTTCCAAGTTTTTTTTTTCACGTGCTTTCTGTTTGTATCTCTCTCTATATATAAGAGAAGGAATGACCAAGAGGACATACTGGTAACTCCAATTAATCTTCTTCTTCCAAATGTTGAAGAGACAGTTAATTTTGGTTATAATGTTGCAATTTAAAATGTGAGTGTGTGTATGTGTGTGTGTGTGTAAGGAAGGTTCTGCTGGATGTGTGTTTTATTTTTTGTGCAGTGATTGTGATTTACTCAAACTAAATAGCTAAACGCTCAAATCAAAAGCAAAAAAAAAACATCAGTTCATCTATGAGCTCTTATTGGAAGCTTAATGTTTGTGTGTACATAAATGAATCTGTTGGGAATTGAGCCAAATTATTTATTCAATTCAGCATAATCAATTTGAGACTGTGGTGCAAACGTCTGACCAAATGTTTTGGAGTAAATTATTTACTACTAAGACCCAAAATATTACTTTTTCAAGGCATTTGTGCAAATCTGAAAATTACTTGGCTTTGCACACACAGAGAATTTGGGGAAAACCAAAGAAATAAAGATCTGAATTTCTTTCTTTTTGTTCCCTTTGTTTGTTCTCATAGGATTCACCATTTATGAGGAAACGGAATTGGTTTGTTATGGTCATCCGTTTGTCCTATATTCATCAAGTGATATAGAGGAAAGTGTTTTTTGATAAAGAGGATTAGATAGAATGCAAACTTTAAGGGTTGTGTTAAGCAATGAATTGTTTGATAGAAAGCTTAACATTTGACAGGATTAAATAACCTCATCTTCAGTCCCTTCTGATTTTGTTCAGTGGAGGAATCGATTTTCTTTTGCTTACATCTTATCATTTTATATCAAATTTATTTTGAGCTACCATTAAAAACATATCCAGTACAAAGGAGTCCTCAAGTGAAAAAACTCAATCAAAATTTTAGTAATAATTTTACTATACTAAGATGCTATTACAGTAAGTTTTAATTTTGTGTTTTTTGCTAACACAATGTCTGATGCTAATTGAATTTCCCATTCATAAAATACTTCAAAACCATTAACAACATCTTCCATAACCAGGATTTTAAAAATTATTTTATTAATTTTGAGGGGAGGAATATGTATTTGATTCTTCATTCTAGTGCCCTGATAGCTAATGGTTGAGTCTGCCATTTTGATATGTTAGCAACTTGATCAGAGTTTAGTTTTTAGCGATTATCTGTCTACTAAGGCTAATTCTCTGGATTAAAAAAATGTTTCCATAGACAATAGGACAATCTACAGGTTTTTGTTTTGAGTTTTCCTTCTTCAGTAAATAGTACGTAAATGTCATGTGGCAAGTTTAAAAGTCTAAGACAGTCTGCTGTTTCCTAAGGTAGGCAGCATTTCCAATCTAAAGAAATGAAATCTTTGAGATTTCGGCCTTGTACATGAGGCCAAGCAGTACTTTTTAAGCATTTTCAGCAAGTTGCATGTGGAGAGGACTCAATTTAGTTTCTGAGACATGCGTTTGCAATCCAGAAGTTGGCACTTTGAGTAACTGTGGCACAGACGACATTGTTATAACTCAAATACTTCACAACTGAGGAATGCGTGTCTGGAAAGTCCCTTCTGAAGTGAATTGTTCCTTGTGCTGATAACTACCGAGCTGAGAGTTACACTATACCCCATAATTTCCCCTGCTCCGTGGCTAGTCTGACTCTGTATGAGAAGTCATGTCTTCAGACAGCTGGTGCCTTCGTTCCCAAGACCTTTCGAAAGCATCCATTTTTCACTTCTTTGTACACCTGCTGACAGTTTCTTAAATGGATCAACGGTTTCCTTACTACTCTACATAACTGATGACAGTTTTCAAGGGAGTATGAAAAATATCCCAGCCTTGAAGTTGTTTACACCAATATTCACAGTTGATAAATTGGCTGTCATTCTGATCCAACAGGAGAGGGCAAAAAGGATTTAGTGGTGGTGTGGATCATGGTGCTACAAGCACAGACGGATCCTACATCCATCACCAGAGTCTGGCTTTGGCTACCATCTGTTGTTTTCCATCTCCAATGAGGGTAGGGGGGAAAAAGCCTACTCTGTAACAGGAAGGATGCAGGCTATAATACAGAAGAAAGGATATCTGGAAAGTGAAGCCTCTTAAATCCTGAACTAGACACCTGAGAGAGTTTATGGTCCCTCTTTACGCTCAGAGGTTTTAAAGCAGACTGGGGACTAAACATTCTGGTGTGAAAACTTGAGACAGAACGATGGTTTCTCCATGAATGTTCCATGATTTGGACTCTAGGTTGTGTTCAGTTCTAAATAATTAAAATGTGTGGGTATACCGGCTAAATTTCACAGTTTAAAGTATATGGTGCCGTAAGCCAGAAAAACCAAACTCACGTCCATCAGGCCAATGCCTGCTCATAGTGAGCCCCCTGTGGGTTTCTGAGATGGTAACTGTTTATAGGAGGAAGCCTGCCTCTTCTTTCTCCCAACTAGGCGATCTTTCAGATCACAGCCCCACTCCTAACTGCTCCACTGCCAGGGTTCTGGTCATTTGTTTCTGATTAAACCTCTCTTTTCCTCTTCTGCAATTGACCGTGCGTGTCAGACTTATCTGGATACCCTTTGCAAACTCTACAAGCCTGGCTCTTTCAACTTCAGTCCCATGAGCTCGACATTTAGGTAGAGGGTGAGAGTAAGGAAAACCACATCTGGACATGTGATTTGGCCACATCCTGGGGTAGCTCAACTAGGTCTATGCTTCCTATTAATTCAATGCAGTAGGATCACTAGGGAACGTATGCCAAATACAAATGCCCGGGCCCCCTTGCTTCCATCCCATGCAGATGTATTCTTGAGGGGTGGGATGAAATAGGAGATACATATCTATCTATCTATCTATCTATCTATCTATCTATCTATCTATCTATCTATCTCTATTCTCTTATCCATTATCATATATATCCCCAGAACCTGTTTTGGGGACTGTGGTGCAGGGTTTCTCAACTGATAACCCCAAAGGTGGAAGTGCAAACCCTCCAGTTGTGTCATAGGAGAACAATGTATCAATCTGCTTCTGTAAAATGTATAGACTTGGAAATCTTACAAGGCAGTGTCACCTGGTCCTCAAGGGTCACTGTGAGTCCGAATCACCTGGTTAGCACACAGCAGCAGCACCCCGCTCTCTCCAGGAAAGGGGGTCTTGCTGGTTCAGGGGTAGATCTTTCCTTTCCGATGAGGGAGGTCAGGTTCAATGATTCCCACCCAATGCCCTTCAGGCACAGGCTACCACTCGGTCATCAGGGGTGTTTCACATATTATGTGGTTGATCTGGCTTCCGCAGAACTTCCAGACTAAGATCTTCTAGGAAGAGAGGCCTGGTGACCTTCTGAAAAAGCATGCAAAGGGAATGCTAGGGACCACCACAAATCACGGGACCCAGACATCCTTTTGCTTGGTTTCTCCATGGGAGAGGCTAAGACAACTTGATGAAAGCACAACAGCCTTCTGAATGCTCTGCTATAGACATCACTTGACACTGAGGAGGGGTTTATGGTGAGTTGAAAGCTGAAACCAGTTAAAGACAATTGTCTTTCCAATAGCATATTTGCTTATAAAATCAAGTTATCTAAGTTGGGGTGAAATTCTGTTAGGTAGCAGAACAGGGAACAAGGGTGTCCACCAGGCATGTACCAATTCAGGCCCTGAGCCCGAGGGGTGGGATAGGGAGGGGGCAGTTTACCCAGGTGTCTGTTACACTTGGATTAGCCCAATCTAGGTCAGGTAGCCTTAAATCAGCCTATGGGTCCACCAGCACCATTGACCTCACCTCCCAGCAGAAGGTACTAAAAACCAGAACTTGGTGACCACCTTCTATTCCCCCACCCCCACCCCCACTTGTATCAGCTGTATTGTGGTCTCTCTCCCTCTCCACCCACCCCACCCCAGGGTTCAGTTTACTATATAACACCTGAAACTTCTTGTATCTACTATAAAAATTCACTTGCATCACAAAACAGGCTTCAGCTTGAATTTCTTTCTCTTTTGTGGGAAGTCAAGAATCAGGTATTTCCCACCTGAGGAATCTAACAACTGCTTTGTTGGGGGTGGGGGGAGGGAGGGGAGTGCATCTCAAACCATTTTGGTGTTAATAGTGGTACCTGGAAACACATGCATTTGTGATCCTCTGATAGGAAACTTCCAAAATGGCCTTGAATTCAGAAATTAGTCCAAGGCGTCCAGCCCTGGTACATGAAAACTGGCATTGTTCAAACCCGGCATTGCGGGCTGGTGGGTTGCTGTGTGGGTGAACAGGGGGGGAAGTCTGATCCAACTGCTAGACAGCTGCACTTTCAGCAGAATGAGGTCTTCCCCCTTGCCTTGCAGGATGACTTTGCCCAGAGAAAGATTCAGGCAGAGTCCTGGGTATTTAAATATGCAGGCAGTCACCTGAGATTGGCAGACCGCTATTTTGGGGTAGGCTGTGGGGGTGGAGGGTGGGGAAGAGTAGGGCGAAGCTGAGAGATTTGAACGGAAATGGAGAGCAAGAAATCACGGTGTGATCTGATAAAGAGTTGAGGAGAAGAGGGGGTGGAGGTTGGCGGTCTGTTACTCCAGACTCCTTAGTTCTAATCTGCCTGTAAGGCACGCTAATGCAGGCTCTGTGAAGAACATTAACGGCCAAGTGCAAAATCGTTTGCTCAGGAAGTGTAAGCACACAAACAAGGATCAGTTGGTATTAAAAAAAATCATCTTGGGATTTCTGAGAGCAATGGATAAGAAACCTGACTTTCCCTAAGAGAGCCATCTGGATCCGAAGCTGTCCATCATCATCACAGGGCGGTTTGGGGCATGGGAGCATCTTTTGCAGCAATTTGGATAGGACGCCACTGAACCGGCTTTTGTAAATGTAAAGGTGATGCCATTTGAAAGTTACCAACTGCCGGGAACAGAAGGATTCTGAGCCCACTCCCTGAGCCATACTGTCCCTTTAAGGTTATGCTACGAACCAAGGATATAAGCCTGCTGGCAAGCTAGAGGAGCTCAAATCAGAGCTGTTTTCCCTCTAGTCTATTACCCTCATGTAGACTCCCTTGCCTTGCCACCCGCACCTTCCCAAGGGACCCCCATTCATTCCCTTATTTTCTAAAGCTGCTTGTTTGTTTGTTTGTTTTACTACTGCCAATGTCCAGATATTAAAAGGAACAAGGGTTGTTCTATTTGAATGTTTGACTGTCTGTTTCCCCAATTGAGTAGAAACATGTCATAAATATCAGCTAACTCAAAATTCTATTTTCAGCTCCCCTTGCCCCCTACACTTTAAAAACCATTCTACTTAATAAGAGTTGGAAGACAACCTATCAGGTTTCAGAGAAACTTCTGAGATGCTTTCGTATCTGAGAAGATTCTTTGCAAACTAAGGACAGACTTTCTTGGTCGTGGGTATTTATTTATAAAGCTAATGTGTCAAATGATCAGTTTATCAATATCGCCTTCCTAAAGCCACTATGGTTTCTACATTCTATTCAGGGAAATGGGTCTGGACACAGAGCAAAGAGTGTCTATCAAAATCACATGATGGAACGTTTATCTAATAGGAAACTACTCCTCAGTTAAACACATCATTTAATGGGAAGTATTTGAAAAGCGCAGAACATTTTCAAGGTACGCACATATCACATTACCTGAGGATCCAAAAGCTTCCTATCATTCTGTTACCTCCAGGACCTGGTGGGGAGGAGTTGGGGGTGGGGGGAAATGCTTTGATTCAAAGACCCTCACTAAAGGGACAGCCTGGAGGAAAATGGTCTCATGAATAATGGGATCTCAGCGATACACAATCCCCAGAAGGAACTTCACAATCATGACTTACAAGCAGTAATCTGATTTAGAAAAATATTAAATCAGGGCTGCTTAATGGCCAGGGGTGCTTAAACAGTTCCATTTGAGGGGCCCAGATTGGACTCTCCTAAAAGGGTGTCGGTGGGCAAAAGGCGTTTGTCTGCCGTGGCAGCCCCGTGATTGATGCCACTGCTCATGCGAGCCCCGTCACCAACTTATTATTACAGCAGCCCTGAGGTTTGTCGCTGGCCTGTGCAAACAAATGAGCGGCATCGTGTGGGAACGGCCGTAAGTGGAAGGGCCTCCGTGGAAAACACTGTTTGTGAAGTAAGCTTTTCAGCCCCGAATTTAGCTACCGGGAGTGTGAAAACAAAGGTCTTTGCAAGGGAGACAGCGAGCAAAGCATGATGGATAATCTCGACCAGGCACATAATTGCTTCCAGGTGTCCGGCCCCTTTATTACTCTGGGGGTTAGGCAACCACCCTGACAATGTTTTCTTTCTCAAACACGGTCACTCCTCCGAAGCCTGGTGCCAGCTGTCCCCGTTACCTACCTCACTCTAGGTTAGACTCAGTTTCGGCCCAGTCTCCAGACAAGTGCACATTAATGAGCTGGAATCGGGTGCACACATAAAATGGGCTTGAAGGAAATTCCATGAAAAGTCAGTGGTGGGTTGGAAGCTTGTGTGCTCCATCTGGGTTAAGCTGTCTATTGATGATGTCTATTGTTTGTAGTACTATTGATGAGGTTTCTGAAAGGTGGACTTCTCTTGGGTGGCTGTGTTTCACTTTTACCCCTCTTGTATGAGATGATTACATGAGGCAGATCATTTTTTTTTCAAAAGGGATTGACTTTCTAATGCCATTTCCAAAGTTTTTGGGTATCAACACGATTGAGGGCATAGTGCCTTCGTTCACCAGCAAACACGTGAAAATAGAGGGGACTCTAGCTAGCTTTGGCACCACCTACACATAAGAAAGTTGAAAGTTTTTTTTTTTTAAGAATAGTTTTATTGACACTATTTCTAGACTAGAGAAAATAGCAATTAAAGCTTAGAAACACTATATCCCATTCCATTTATGGACACCTTGTCCCCAAAATAATTAGTATAAGTTCATATGTTCTTTAAACTCCTTGATATAAGTAGATTTAGGAGGAGTCAATAATTCAATATCTGGCTTTTAAAATTGCTGCTAAGAAAACAAACAAAAAACTCTTGCAAATGAAAATAAACTTTGTAGACCTTTTTTTCTAGTTGTTCACATTTTGCCCACTCCCCATTCCCATTAGGATCTCTAACTCAATGGAACAGGAAAGGAATGGTTTTTAAATGTCAGAAATATATTACAGGCTTCATCTAAAATATTGTTATATAGGAGAGATAGGTGCAATAACTCAATCTATTTTTCCTTGCAATATTTGACCTATGTCACCTTCAAAAAAAAGTATGGGTGTATATACATACCATATATATTGAGTATAAGCCAACCCCAGTATCAGCCAAGGCACCTAATTTTAACACAAAAACCGAATGAAAAATTTTCTGGAAAACTCAGCTTATATGTGAGTTATATGGTAACCCTTCTGTGATTTTGTTTTGTTTTTTTCTTATTTAAGCTCTCTCAAGAAAATATGACATGGGACCAAGATAATTTTTTAAAAATAATAGTTTTACTGACACCTAATTCACATGTCATACAACACAGTAGTTCAATCACATCAAAAGGAGATGCAAAATGATTCCCATAAACATTTTATGTGAGAATAATTTTTAAATCCTTATTCAAAATTTCTCAGCATTGTGTTGCTTATAAAAAAACCAATCATGACCATCTTCAGAAACATGCTTTCTTTCTGTTCACAGGCTGGAGATTACAAGAAGAGCGAAACATTATATCTTAGGGAATCTCAGGTTGGACCACCAATCATCCTTTTGCCTTTTCTATCTCAAGCTGTGACCTTCTTCCCCTTTTGACTTTAATATAGTTGCAATTCAAAAAATGCTTAAGTTTTGATCTTATATGTAAAAACTCTAATGTATTTTTACTTGCACAGTTGAATCAAATTGTACACTACCTTTGAATTGTGCTACAACATTGACCTAATCCCAAGGATGCACTGAAGCATCACTTTCGACTTGGGTGAGGCCCCGATGCAAGAGGGGCACAGGAGAAAGCAAGATGGCTATTAAAAAATACAATGGGGGGAGAATTGCAATGAATTTTAATAACTCATCTCTGCAATGTAAGTCCATTTCTTCTACAAAGAAATATATGTATAGGTGTGTATATAGTTTTTCCTCTTATAAAAATAATAGCCATGCCCTTTTCTGGTTCATATGTTCCAGGCAAAAGATTTTCATTTTGCACAAAGCAATTTAAATAGGAACCTGAAGAAATCACTTCATTTGGTGTTTGCCACTGCAAACATTTTAATGATTTTTCTTATTTTAAATTTTCTATGACTGAAGCAGTGAATGGGTCTACAATATAGTCTTGCCTGCAACGAGGTGTTTCTTAGATAGCTGGTATGACCCTTTCTTTTTTGTTTCTTAAATCATTTTTGGGGGGCTCATACAGCAGTTATCATAATCTACCCACCCACCCACCCATCCATCCACTGTGTCAAGCACACTGGTACAAATGTTGCCATCATTATTTTCAAAATATTTTATCATCTCCCTATTTTTCCCTTCCATCCCCCATTAACCCTTGACAATTTATAAATTTTTGTTATTTTGTCATGTCTTACACTGACCGATGTCTCCCTTCACCCACTTTTCTTTTGTCTGTTACTCAGGGAGTTTATGTAGATCATTCTGAATCGCTTTCACCTCTCTCAACTTTTTCCTTCTCCTCCTGGTAATGCTACTTTTGCTACTGATCCTGAGGGGTTTATCTGTCCTGGAGTTTCCAGCTCTTCTCTGTACCAGTGTACATGCTCTGGTCTAGCTGGATTTGTAAGATAAAATTAGAATCATGGTAGTGATGGGGAGGGGGGAGGCTTTAAAGACCTAGAGGAAAGTTGTGTGTTTCATCAGTGCTATCCTGCACCCTGACGGCTCATCTCTTCCTTTTGACCCTTCTGTAAGTGGATGTCCAATTGTCTGCAGATGGACTTTGGGTCTCCACTCTACACTTCCCCCCCACAATCACATTGATATGTATTTTGTTATGGCCTTTGATGCCTGATTCCTGACCCCATCTACAGTTCATGATCACACAAGCTTGTGTGCTTCATCCATGTGGACTTTGGTTTCTCAGCTAGATGGCCATTTATTTATCCTTAAGCCTTTAAGACTCCAGACACTATATACTTTGATAGCCAGGCACCATCAGCTTTCTTCATAATATTTTCTTATGCAATCATTTTGTCTTCAGCAATCCTGTCTGGAAAGTGAGCATCATGGAATGCCAGATTATTAGAACAAAGCAGTCTTACATTGAGGGAGGACTTGAGCAGAGGTCAGACCACCGTTCTTATATCCTGTTTTTGTGCATTCAGTTCCTATTCACTGGCCCATCCTGATCGTAAGTTCTCTCATCTTCTCTGGATAACTTGACAATCAGTCCTGTTGCTTGTGGACTCTCTCTTGACCACCCTCTTGCCATTTCTCTTCGTGAGTTGAAGGAAAAAACTTTTTATAATCCAGCCCTGTTCTTTCCCTCAAGGTTCCCGAGACTCCTTGAACATAGTACCATAAGTAGCCTTGTGATGCCTGGGTTTGCTGTGTGAACTTAGTTTCGTCTGAAAAAGGGAAAACACACGAATCCCTGAAAAAGTTTAGAAGGACCAATGTAAAGCTTTGGACAGAGTGAGCTAAGAGGAAACATGATCTTCTTGGGGAGCAATGGTTTATACATAAGGAAACAAGTCTGCCTTTTTTGAGCATTATAGAACAAACTTGAGTGAAATCAGGTGAGAGAAGCAAAACTAAAGTTTTATTGCTAATTGCAAGATGGTTTGCCGGAAGTGACCCACACATCAGAGGCCTGATATGTTACATAGACATTTAGGCGAGACACAAGGAATAGGAATGTGAGGAAGGTGGTTAGATATCTGTATCTTGACAATTCTCAGTTTTCAGAAATAGAGCGCTAAAGGTGAGCAATACTTAGTTAAGTGTACATTATGGTCATTGGTTTATGAAGAGAACAGCAGTTTGGATTGGGGCTTACAGTTCTTTGTCCCTTAAGAGTTGTGGAATGAGCTTCAGTTGTTACCATGGCAGTGACTCCTGTCCTATGAACACTCGATTGGATGAGCCCTCTCTGTCTGCTTCGGCTGTTGGAATTTCATCCATGTCAAATGTTTCAGATCTATATTGTGTGTGTGTTGTTTGTGTATGCATATGTGTAATAAAAACCTGAAAAGGCAGCAAAATAGAATATCACTGCCATGTATTTTGCACATACATGCACACACAAAATCAAATGCCATTTCCGTTAGCTTGGTAGATTACCTTGCATTATTGATCTGATAAAGTATTTTGTGTGTTCTAACAGAAATTCAGGACATTGCATGGAGCCTTCATGTTGCTTTATTTTAAATAAACACCCTTCTTTGAGCCTGCCTTTTCCTCCAGTAGGCTGGCACAACACAGTTAAACAACCCACACAAGGAGCTACTGTCTGAGTATGTCTGAAAACTTGGGTGATGTGGTGGCAACCTGGACATTTTACATCTTAAAATAAGTTGGACATTGAATTAGTTGTTTCTTTTTATGTTTTTTCTTTCCGTTTTCCAAGGACTGGTGTAGTAAATCTGTAGCCAAAGGAATGTTGATTCTCTTGGAAGCCTAGCCCACCCAAAACTAGGGCAGTGTCACTAGTTGTGATCAATGGTCTTCGCAGTAAAAATATTGCCTTCGCCTGCACCCTCTTCACAATCACTGATGTGATCTCAAGTCCATCATGACAGTCACTGCATGTATGGAATGCCTTCTAACCTGGGATAGGGGATGTCTCCTTTCTTCTCCTTTTATCAGACAATGTTCTGCTGTAATCCACCAGGGCTTTGTTATAGTTTGTCTTACAGAGTGTAAACTCTACAAAAATCTGTCCATAATACCTGCTGGCATTTGAAATATTAGCAGCATCATAGCAACATACAAGCAACACACTGTATAGCAAAGTGACAGCCTATGGAGGGGAGGTGTCACCTATTCAAATGTTGAATACCCTCTGGGACTTAGTTTTCATGCCATTTCCTTCTGAAGCTTTCTTTGATTGTCTTGAAAAAGACTGCTCTCTCCTTTGCAAATAAATCTGGATTTTTTTAGTGGTGCTGTATATACTGTTTACCTCCTGTGATCCTCTACCACCAAACTCTCTACCATCTATTCGACTCTGAAACTTGGCAACCCTATAGGACAGGGGAGAACTGCCCCTGTGTGTTTCTGAGACTCACTCTTTACTGCAGTAGAAGGCATCATCTTTCTTCTGGGGGTGGCTGGTGGTTTTAAACTGCTGACCTTCAGGTTAACAGCCTAAAGGATAAACACTACACAAAAAATACATACTACAGCAAGTCTATATTCAAGTCCTCTATAGCAGTTGTTTATGCATGTGTCTTCTTATCTATTAGATTTACAGTCACTTGGCAGAAAGAGATGCATATGTGCCAGGCACATATTCTGTATGGTTTAAATCTAATTCACATTTAGTCTTGAAATACTCTGCAATCTAGACCCTATCACCCTGTTTTACAAATAAAAAAATAAGCCTCAGAGTTTGAAGAATTTGCCCAGATCCCCTGTTTGGATTCAGGTGTGCACAAGCACTAATCCTGCATTCTTCTTCCTCTCACCTAGAGGACACTTACAGGACAGGGATTGGGACTCATTTACTACCTGGACTCTTCCGGGGCTTAAATATTTCATGAATTAATGAGTTCTATTGAGAAACCAACTGGTGTTTGGCTTTGTAAACCCCATATTTTGAAGTGGCTGATTAGGGTATTAAAGAAAGCATAATTACTTATATTGTGGTTAAGCTTGAATTGGATGCCGTGGTTCATTTATTTCATGTCACTCAGTCCTGGTGGCACAGTGGTTGTGTGTGGGACTGCAGCCCACAGGGTTGGTGGTTCAAATCCAGCAGCAGCTCTCCAGGAGCAGCTCTCCAGGAGGCTGGGCCTCCTACTCCCACCAGAGGGCAGTGATGCCCACAAAAATAATTTATTTCATGTAATTTAAATATCATAGGGTGTATGAAAAGTGTGACATGCTAGTGGCAAAGGATCAGTTTGACTAGAGGTCAGTAAAGTATACCTATTTATAAAGACTCTCATACACACACTTTGTTAAAGTAACTATTATTTTGTAATTTTCTATGGATGAATTGAAGTATTGCTTTGAAGAAATTAGTTTATTTAAAAAGTAAAAAAATAAGGAGTCCATCTGGGGTGCAAATGATCAAGGAACTTGGCTGATAGGATTAGGGTCTTGAAGAACCTTGTAGGAAAGGTCTAGCGATCCACTTCTAAATTTAGCCTTTGAAAATGTGATGGTGCACAGTTCTATGCCAGCCTGCCTGGGTGCATGGCTCTTGTCTTAAGCAGTATTCTCCACCTTTTTTGATGTAGATACTATGATCCTGTGCAATGGTCACACAGAATGGTCATGATTAAAGGATTTATGAAGAAAGTAAACAGGCTGCAATGCAAGTCAGAATACAGTTGTTCATCAGAAACTATTACAAAGTTCTCTCAGTCCTGCGCATGTATGCCACAAGGACATGCCACTTCAGGTCAGCCTCGACCTGAAGGCATTTAGCTCAAAAGAGTGGGTCCCCGAGCTCAAGTCCCCTATTTAAGTAAACGTCCCCAGGCACCTGACTCCAGTAAGCCTCTGCCAGAAGGTGCTCAGCTCCACTTCCGTGGGTCAGCAAGCCTAGCTCTGGGATGTAAAGTGCCCAGAGACACCCTCCTCCATAAGTCAGCCTTTTATACCAAAGCACTCAGCTTTACTTGCTCCCTGGGCTTAGAATTCCAGCCATCTGCTTCATGCTCTGACTCTGGCTTCTGTTGCTGCTCCTTCAATGTCCTATCGACCTTCTGGTCCAGGAGCCTCATTGCACAGGAATCTCAGGCTCCACTCCTGCCTTCTTTGTAGAGAGAGCCCCTGTCCAATTCTTAGAGGGCTCCTCTTATAACTAGCAGGTTGGCATTGCAATGAATGACCTTCACAATTAGGAGAGAATTCTATCAGTATCTCTTCCCACTGCTCTTGCATAGTGTGTCAACAGGAGAGAGAATTGACTCTGGCAACCGGTACCGGCAATGTATTTAAAGTATCAATTGCAAACAAGAGATATAATCTTTTGATCTTACTGATGTCCTTGCAACAGATCTCATCCGGTTGATCATCAGTCAGTTTAAAAGAAGAGAATCTATACACTTGTAGTCTGTAATCATTATTTCTAGGGAAAGTAGTTTGAAGTTTAATTGTTAGTTTTTGGAAGTGGTCCATTCAAGAGAAACCTGAAATAAAAAGCAACAGCACTGGAAGTGCTACAAGAAACCTGGAGGTTCGGGCATCTGGGTCTGCTGGACAAGTGACAGAAGGAAGCACAAACAAGGCCACAGGAGCTATTTCATTTACTAGCTAGTGGAAGAGATGGGTCTGGTTAGCAGAGGAGTCATGTGGCTTTGACAACAAGCTGGTAAGATTAAGAGTACAAACTCTGTGAGAGTTGAGGTTGAGGTTTTCTTGTCCACTCACTGAAAGCTACCAGTCTAGGAGGACACAGAGCATACAGTGGGTGCTCGTACTACAGTCATCGAATGAACAGCTGCCGTTAGAAGCTGCCATGACCCAAACTTGGCTTTTGCTCAAATCCAAATTATGTTAAAGTAATGAGGTCATTAGCATGTGACACTATGAGAACAAGAGGCCAACTACTGGTCAACACACATAGGCTATTCCAAATAGGGCATTGGGGCTGATACAGGGTGTTCTGGGGATGAAGTAGTTAAAGCTCCCTGCTGCTGATAGGTCAACCTTTCTTATAAGTACCATGCACTAACTGATTGCGCCACTGGAGCTTCCATAGGTCAACTTTTTGAACTCACCAGTCACTATACATGAGAAAGAGGTGGCAGTCTGCCTCTGTAAGGATTGACAGCCTGGGAAACAAACCATGAGACCCTACTGCTCTGTCCTTACACAGTCCCTGTGAGCAGGAATTAACCCAGGAGGCTGGGCGTGATTTCCACTATAGAAGGCAACCTCCAGAGATTAATATTTCTTATCTTCTGATCCTGCTAGTGCCCTACATAGGTAAGGTTGGAGGAAACATAATTGACATGTGCATAAGATTATCTGCTCTGGTGAAGATTTACAGCCTCAGCAACTCCAGATAGACTCATTTTTTAAAAAAATGTCATTTTATGGGGGGCTCAGACATAATTTTTCACAATGCATAAATACATATATTGTGCCAAGCATCTTTGCATGCCTGCTACCGGCCATGGGTATATATTGAAGTTTACACCAGAGGAGAGGGATTCCTCTGTAATAAGATAGGCATTCTTGAAAATTATCTTGTGAGTTTTAGCTTAAGGCAGGGACCACTTAGTAAATTATCTGGCTATATCATTTCTAAAAAGGGTCCAGTAGGGCCCGAAAAAAATTAATGCATCTTCTAAAAATACTTTGTATAGTCCAAGGGACTAATATAGTCCCAGGAGAAGCTATTTCCAATTTTAGTTTCCACACATACAATAGGACAATTTAGGTGGCAAAGACTTTGAAGATACCATAAAAGTATTTAATTCAGCCCCGATTTCACCTCCAGTTTAACTTTACCATGTATAGCTAGGCATAATGTGTTTAAGATTGCTGACCTTGAATTTTATTTGGAGCTTGCAAGCCTTTTTAAAAAACCTTTCTCTTTAAAGGAACAAGCAGCCTTGCTTTTGTCCCTCTTAGAGGAATTTGCACAGGAAACAAGAAGATAACAGGGTTAGTTATTTGAAGCAGATCCCTGCCGCGTGCAACATCTTTGACTAAATTGTGGCTGCGTTTGAGGCTCTGAAGACAGTTTACTTAAAATAGGTCTATGGGCTTTCTGTGGATCCTAGAGATCAAATGAAATCAAGGGCACTCTATGCAGCTGCCCTTCAGAATTTCTAGAAGATGGTTCTCATTGAGAATTGAGGCATGATATTAAAAAATATTAATAATAACCATGGTGAGAAGCAGATGTTCTTCATGAGCAATCAGAAATATAGCTGATAGCATACAGTCTATATATTCCATACTACAAGCCTGAATGGAAATGGCATCTAATTTTCTCTGACTTCTCAAGGTGGAACTAGAATTCAACTTCACATTGGCGTAAGGCAGAAGTCAAACATGTCTTTTCGGATACCTCCCATCTCTCCCATGGCACTCTGCGACTTCTTTGCTGGTCTCCCTGGTCACATAGACTTACAGACAATACAAAGTAAACAGGGTACAGTTCAAGGTCAGAAACTGCTGCTGTCTGATCAGGAGCTCCTCTTTTCAGCCACACCCACAGGCATACTCCTCTCTGATCTTCAGTGCCTCCGTCACCTGACCCCTTGGTTTCGGACTTATTCTGGTAAATGGTACAAAATCTCCTGCCACACTGCTTGTAAATGCCCAAAGGGATTGCCACTGTGCCTTGAACCTCAACTTAAAGGTGGTCTCCCCTCCGTGAATCAGCAAACAGCACCCCAGGCCTGAAAGCCTGCCTCGTGCACTGGTAATTGATAACTTTACCACCAACAGCCATGGTTTTGTGAGTGTCCCACTTTCTCTTAACTTGAAGGGATTCAGGGCAGGTGATCCAGGGTCCAAAGAATGTGCTCTACTCCCAGCATTCTGTCTTCGTGTTTGTGAGATCCTCCATTCCTGCTTCTGAGATGGTCTGTTTTAAACCTAGAAGGCTAGGGATACTCATCAGTCCCTTATACATTGGCATGATCCTTTCCAGTCATTTGGAAGGAGTCACACAGATTATGGCTAGAACAGTTATATCAAGTACTTTCACTGTGGTACAGTCCAAATGAATTTGAAATCAAATACGCCTTTTAAGGGAAGAATAATGGACCCCAGAAAATGGAACTGTGAAATGACCCCAATTCTCAGTAATGAATAATTTCCATTTATGAAGAAGGTGACATGTATTCAGATAAAAGGAGCAAAGAGAATAAACCTCAAATGGGAGGCATGGTTTCCTTGGCTCAGAGGCACTAAGGCATATTTGGATCCCAGGTCCCATTTAGATCTTATTAGAAGACGTCAGCATGTCCATTCAGAATTGAGTGATTTTTTTTTAACATTGTGGATTCAGTTAATCCGTGGTCATTGACCAGATGGTCACAACATATGACTTTGGTTCACTAGGGTCATTCATTTATCTGTTGTTATGAAACGAAATGATTCAAATTTGTTAGTTGATTAAGATGTAGCTCAGACTCAGAGAAGCAGCCCAAGTCTTAAGAGAATTAGGTAAAGATGATGAGAACAAAGGTAGACGTTAGTCAGGTTACGTGTTCTCGTTGGGTGTTAGCTAGTCAGTCCTCACTCATAATGACCCTACATACAACAGAACTGAAAACCATCTGGTCCTTCACCATCCTCACTGTTCTTATGGCTGAGCCCATTGTGGCAGCCACTGTGCCAATTCATCTAGATGGGGGTCTTCATCTTTTTCACTGTCCCTCTACCAAACAGGATGTCCTTTTCCAGGATAATGGGCCCAAAGTGTATGAGATGAAGTCTCACCATCCTTGCTTCTAAGGAGCATTCTGGCTGTTATCTATGCCAAGGCAGAATTATTTGTTCTTCTGACAGATTATGGGTGTTTCACTATTCTTTTCCAGCACCTAAATTCAGATGCATTGATCTTCTTCTGTCTTCCTTATTCAATTTCCAACTTTCAGATACATATGAGGTACTTAAAAATACCATAGCTTCAGTCAGGTGTACTTTAGTTTTCAAAGTATATAACATCTTTTTCAGCATTTTAAAGCAGTCTTATATAGCTGGTTTTCCCAATATCTTCTTACATCTCTTGACTGTTGTTGCCATGAGCTTTGATTGTGGATCCAAGCAAGACACATTTTTGACAACTCTAATCTTTTCCTTCGTATCATAGTGTTCACTATTGGTCCATTTATGTGAGCTTTGGTCTTCTTTACATTGAGTTGTTATTCATACTGAAGACTGATATGGTAAGTGCGTCAAGTCCTCCTCACTTTCAACAAGCAAGGTTGTGTCATCTGTGTGCCTCAGTCTTAATAAACATTTCTCTAATCTTGATGTTTATTCTTATTAATATACTGCAACTTCTCTGATCATTTGCTCAGCATACTGATTGACTAAGCATCATGAGAGGGTACAACCCTGACACACATCTTTTGTGATTTTAGATCACGCAGCGTTCCCTTGTTCTGTTGGAACAATGGTCTCTTGATGCATGCACAGATTCTCATTTATTCTTGGATTTTCATTCCTCTTCTGTCCATAGTTTGTAATGATCCACACAGTCGAATGTTTGAGCATAGTCAATAAAATGCAATAAGTATCTTTCTGCTATTTCTGCTTGGAGTCAAGATCTGTGCTTTTAGCAATTACCTCCTTTGGCCAGCATTCTCTTCTTAATCAGGTCTGAACACTTGGGTTGCTCCCTGTCAAGATACTGCTGAAACTATTACTGGATCATCTTCAGCAAAATTTTACTTGCCTGTGATGTTCTACCCCATCAGAAAATAATGTCCTATAAATTTTTATTGGGTAAATAACTCTTAAATGAATCTGGTCACATATTGTGCTAGATGCTTTGAAGATACACTTAGTCCTGGCCATCATAGAGCTCATTATGGGATTTACATTGTGTTTATGAACAACTTGTTGCATAGTGGGCTAAACACTGAGCTGCTAATCAGAAGGTTAGCAGTTTGAGCTCACCCAGTCACTCAACAAAAGAAATATAGAGCTACTCCTGTAAAGAATCTAGTCTCAGAAACCCAAAGGGGAAGTTCTACTCCATCCCATGAATTTGGTGAGTGAAGACACCTCAGTGGTATAGAGCGTTACATTGGACTATTAACTGGAAGAGCAGCAATTTGAAGCTACCAGTCACACTACAGAAGAAAGATGAGGCTCTCTGTTCCCTTAAAGATTTATAGTCTTGGAACCTACAGGGGCAATTCTCTTCTGTCATTATGAGATTATAAATTGGACTCTATTGAATGGAGGTGAGAGCTGTTGGTTTTTTTTATGTATAAAGAAGACAGTAGCAGTAAAAGCCGGTTATATTTCATGAATGTTGAAGTCAAGTTGAAGTCATTCAAGTGATTGAATGGGAAGATTTTGTGTGGTCATACTTCATCTAGGATCTCTGTAGAAGTCGAGAAGATTAAAAATGATAGGAATGGAGAAAAGGGCATTTTAGGCCAAAGAGAATACACAAGAAGTGGTGGGTGTGCGGGTATTGTGGATAATTCTAAATAGTTTGTTTCAGTGAGACTTGAAAGGTACTTGATGGGGTCATGGAAAGTCAGGGGGGAATGTAAGTCAGCACCCGATTTGTTCTATTATACATATAACCAAGGGCTAACTGTTCAACAAAAGGCAAACAGGAAGAGCACGGAGGGGAATATGAAAAAAATCACAGCGGAAGAAACCACAGTTGATGAAGGCATATCCAAGGTATAATTGTTTGACCTAGAGTTGGAGATGGGGAACTAAAGTGTGGAGAGAATTCAGGATTTGAAAAATATTTAGAAACCACCTATATAGAGTAGTTAGTGGGAACTACAGAATTGAACCAGATTCATTATAAGCTCAAGAGGGTAGAACAGATAATGAAAGGGTCTAAGGGAAAGATCCTTTAGGAACACCTGAATTTATAGGGAAATGCAAAAAGAACTGGAAAAATTCTGCAGGGGAAGGATGAGCAGAGCTGTAAGAGACTGAGTGCACCCAGGGAGCTGCTCAGAAAGGAGTGGTCGAGACGTTCTAATCATGTAAGATGAGAAGAAGTGTGTTTATTCTCTCTCTCTCTCTCTCTCTCTCTGTCTCTCTCTCTCTGTCTCTCTCTCTGTCTCTCTCTCTCTATCTCTCTCTCTCTGTCTCTCTCGTGTGTGCGTGAGTGCGTGTGTGTGATAATTGACGGGGCACTTGAATTGCTGAAAATATGTTCTTATCCTCTGGTTATTTCCATTAGAGCTTAGAAAGGAGTTCCAGTAAATAAAGAGACATCTGGTTGTTGAGTATAATCTGCTTACCTGAACATCGCTTTTGCAAGACCCAAAGATTAAGGAAAAAACAAAAAGGCAAGGCACCACTTTTCTTTTTAATTTCTTAACTAGAGTATTATAGTCTCTTGATTTGGGTATACAGTCCTAGATTTTTGGTTCCAAAGCATAAGCAAGTTACTGTTGGAGCAAGGGCCACAACCTATTCATTCATGTGAATGACCCAGTTAGAGTGGCCTCATCTAGTCATTTTATACCTTCTAAGGCTATTTCTGTTTGTTTCTGGGCACAAGATTAGACTGCTTTCAAAACTGGGAGCCAATGCTAAAATGACACGCATTTTCATAAACTATAAACAAACACACAATTATACATACACAATCCGATGCACCCCCTATAATAATAAAACGGAAACCAAAGACACCACACAAAATGCCTTTCTGCTTTGCTGGAAGAGGTTAGAGAAGGCTTTTTGTAACACTGGGCTCAATTTTCAGTTTATTACAAGTCCACAAGTGAAGATAGTACACACAAAAGAATTATTCTCAGATGTATTATTTCAGCACTGTTTGCAATACAAATATGTACTACCCAGGGCTCTGTCTGGGATCCACAATGCAGTACTTATAATTGTATGTAGCCTTCATCTGAGGAAAGTGCTTTTATTTGCTTTTTAGCACACACAGACCTTTGACATTTTTTCTCTTATTTGGACTGTATAAACAACATCAAGATGCTTTTCTACTTTCATTCAAGCAAACAATGGCTTCATAACTAAGAAGAAAATTAGTAACAGGTGAAAGTTTATTTTTAATGCTGTTGAGATCAAATTGCTGTTTAACTTACAGAACAAACTCCTTCCATGTCTCTTTGAATGTTTCAAAATTATTTATAAATTAAATTTACACAACCTCTAAACATGCTCAGAACATAAAAAATGGTCTTTTTATTTTGTATTACTAGCAGAATACAAAGGATATTGGTTTTCTCTGATTTTTTTCTCCGCTGGAGTTTATTTTTAAAACATCTTGTATTATTAAAGTCTGCATAGAGCTATGTAGCAGGTTTTCTTTTCTTTTTTTTTGTATTCAAAGTTCTCAATTTAGAATTATATTTCTTTTAAAACCTATGCCAATGTTTGCTATTATTAGGCATGTTTTATATTATACATGTACTTGTTCGTGTTCTATTTTATTCTATTAACTTGATTGTGTCCTTTTGGGACATTTGATAGTAATTATCCCTTTTCATTAGTGTAATTTACAAGCCTACAAGAACATATGCAATAAGAATACTTACCAAGGCCTAAACCCTCCACGAGGAACCCTAGTGGCCCTGTAGTTAAGTGTTTGGCTACTACAGATAGAGTGATGCTTCAATCCATCCAATGGCTTTCTGGGTCTTTGGCTGAGTTCTGTAGAAGAGGGGAATCAGTGAAGCCTCTATGTGTATGTACACAAAGAGATTTATATCAAGGTCATTGCTCACATAACTGTAGAAGCTGGGAAATTCCCACTCCTTATGGGAAATTAAGTCAGCTTAGGGACTCCTTAGATCAGCTGTCAGCTGGAGGCTTCTTCTGGACCATGTAGCTGCAGAGACTGATGAATCCCAGATCGGCAGCTGGTTATGAAGATGAGTGAATCCAAAGTCAGCAAGATACATGGCAGTCTGCTGACGGCTTCCAGGAGTGATAAGCAGTACAATAGCTGAAGTCCAATGTTGAACCGGATGAAGAATCCAAAATGAGCAAAAGGCAAGCATGTTTTGCCAAAGCATCCACATCTATTTGAAACTGACCACACCCTAGAGGAAATGGGCTTTCAATTGACTGCTCATAGTATATCTATTCTGCAACTCGTTACATTATGTTAGATCTCATCATGGTGGATGGCTAATCCTAACTGCCGAGTCACTGAGAATCCTGGCCTGGTCAAGTTGATGCATAGTCTTACCCATCATATATTCCTATAAACATTCTTTCTCTTACACCATTGAGTCCAGGCTGACTTATGGTGCCCCATGGGTGTCTGAGTCTGTAATTGTTTAGGGGAGTTGAAAGCCCAGTCTCTTCTTGTGGAGCTGATGGTGGTCTTGGACCGCTGACCAAGGCCAACACTTAACCACTGCACAACCTGGATTTTATCCCATAAAGATTAGGGCAAGAAAAGCGTCCGAGGCAGATGTATTCTAGTGGGATTTATCTTGAGAGCACCCAATAACAACATCCAGGTCTCCATTCTTTTTCTTCTTTTTAAAAAAGAATCCCAGAAGGCCAGCACTTGGAGAACTAACCAACATATATCAAGATCCAACTTTACCCAATATGTTCTACTTCCACGGCTAATTTCCATGGCTAAAGGGTGAACGCATATTGATTGTATTCAGGAGGGCTTTATAAATTGAGACATTCTATCAAGCCTTTGGGTAAGAAGCAAGACACATTTTAGTTCAATACAAAGAGAAATCTTTTCAAAGGACAGAGCTTCTCTGATGGGTGGGATACTTTGGAAGGTAGGTGATTTTAGATACTGTTGCACGTGTTCTTTAAAAATGCCCTAAATCTACCATCCAGCAGAATTTCAAATTTGAAAATAGCAATATTTCTACAACTCTAATAGAAATAATTCAAGCTTGGCAGAGCCCAGGGTTGTTGTTTTTTTTTGGGGGGGGGAGTATGCAGGGGGTATGCAGTGCCATTGATTGGATGCTGACTTATAGTCACCCTGTAGGGCTGGGAAGAACTATAAACTTGTGAGGCTGTATCTCTTTATGGGCGAAGATAGCTCCATCTTTGTGCCATGGAGCGGCTGGTGTTTTCAACTGTGGACCTTTGGCCTACTGCTCAATGTGTCATGACTACACCCACTTGGGTTCCTGAGGAACATGCTTCTGAGCTGGTTGATCGATTTCTCGCCCATTTATTTCCCCTCACCTTTCCTGATGCTTCAGATGCATGGAGTCAGATTTTCAACAACATTACTAACAACGACATCCCTCCCCCGCCTCCCCCTTATTATGCAGGGACATTGCATCCCAGGGCTTCAGAAGAAGAAAAGCTGTTGTTTTGGGAGACATGGGATGTTGCTTGACTTGAAATCTAGGCTCTTAAATGCAGCGGGGTTTTCTTAATCCTTTTACTGCACACTTTTAAGCACATTGTCAACATTGTTCCAGTTACCTATCACTGCCTAAAAATCTCCCAAACAACACCACTGTGCTCTGCTCAAGGATTCGGCGGGTGAGAAGTAAGATGGGCACTGTGCCCCAATGTCTGTGGCCTCGTCTGGGAGGACTCAAATGACCAGGCATTATTCGAAGTCTGGGCCTGGAATCATCTGGAGGCTTCTTTACACATATGCCTCCCTTCCGGCCTGAGATGACGCAAAGGCTGAGCTCAGTTGGTATTATTTATCATTTGTCACCTCTCCAGACTAGGGCTGCATAAAACATGGTAGTTGGATTACAGAGAGGAGTGTTCCCAGATGGCGTATCAGGTGAGCACCAGGCAGAAGCTGTGCGGCTTTTCTCATTTCGTTTTGGAAGTCAGGAAGCATCAGTTCTGGCCAGCTAGATTCAAGAGGAGAGAAACCCACCTCGTGTTTGGGGAAGGAGCATGGCCACCCTGCTGAAGTGCATGTGAAATAGAAATTCATGGTGTGGTCATTTCAGAAAACCCAGCCTGCCTCGAGCACTTAGCAAGTTTCTTTATTATTTGTGTAGCCCACACTTTACACATGTAGTCTCAAACCTCTCAACAGCCCTTCAAGCTAAACTCTAAACTGAACTCTCATTTCTGATCTATGAAAACCAAGGCCTAAAGAAACTTAGTGACTTGCCTCAGGCCACACAGCTCGTGAGTGATAGAGCCTAGATTGTGCTCTGAGTCTGTTTTACTCTAAACCCACACTCCTTCCATTATGTGATTTTTATATGCATATTAGATTATATGGGGAGAGGGGAAATTGTATCTAATAGAACTAGTTTTAACTGGCTATGGCAATTAGAGAATTATAAGGGATTGTTTAAACTGAAATAAATATATGTTCACATTTGAGAAATGAGAATGACCCACACAATACAAGTCATTTTCCCTTTTACTGGGTGGTTTTGAGAAAGAGTGTGTGTGTTTTCCATCTACGCTGGAATGAGTTAGATATATGATGTAAACATGTGAATAGACCTTCTAAATTTATTTTATGTGTTGCTGGGAGAGGCAAATGCTTTGGGAGGAAAAGCACAATTTTTTCAACTTCTTTTACACACAGACCACGTGGCCCCCCCCAAAAAAATGTTAACAATTTCTGGCAGACATGTTGTAAAAGAAAATTGGATATTATTTTAACTGCATTCCTTGTTTTCAAATTTCTCAATAATTTTAAAGACATTCTATTCATTTTTTGTGTTATTTCTGAGAAAATACACAGCAAGGCATACACTAATTCAATAATTTGTGTATGTGCAAATCGGGGACATGAACCATAATTCTACAAATTGTGCAGTCATTTATCACTCTCCTCTTTGCACAGTCTCTGATATTTATTAAAAACTATATATCAGGCCATTGGGGATATATATTATATACATATATATAATTAATCATTTTATTGGAGGACTCTTACAAATCTTATGACAATCCACCATTCAGTTGTATTAAGTACACTTGTACATATGTTGTCATCAACATTTCCAAAACATTTTCTTTCTACTTGAGCCCTTGGTATCAGCTTCTTTTCTTTCCCCTTCTTCTCTCACCCTCCTTCCTTTGTGAATTCTGGATCAATTACATATTCTTATTGTTAATTCATATTTTACACTATCCATTGTCTCCTTTCACCCACCTTTCAGTTATTCATCCCTTTGGTGGGCTATATCTCCAACCTTGTGATAGGTTTCCCTTTTTCTCTCTCTCCTTCATGATATTTCTATTCCAACTACTGTTCCTGGGGGTTTTATCTATCCTGAATTCCATGTGTCAAGCGCTCTTACCTGTACGAATGTGTGTGCTCCAATCTACCCTCATTTGTAAGGTAGAATTGAGTCATGGTAGTGGGATGGGAGTGAGATGAGAGTGGAAGCATTCAGGAACTAGAGGAATTATGCATATTTCATCATTTTATTGCAACCTGGTTGAATTGCCCCTTCCTTGTAACCCTTCTGTGAGTGGATGTCCAATTGTCTTCAGATGAGCCTTGAGTCTCAATTCCAATCCCCTCATTCACAACGATATAATTGTTTGTTTTGGGTCTTTTTAAACCTGATACCTTTTGGTACCTGGTTACGTCAACATCTCATGATCACATAAGTCAGTGTGCTTCTTTCATGTGGACTTAGTTGCTTCCCTGCTAGATGACTACTTGTTTAAATTCAAGTCTTTAAGACTCCAGCTAAATCTTTTGATAGCCATGCACCATGTTTGCTTACGCAATCATTTTGTCTTCAGCAATCATGTTGGGAAGGTGAGTATCAAAGAGTGCCACAAAGAGTGTCCTTGTGTTTAGGGAAGCCTTAAGTAGAGGCCCGAAGTCTTTCTTAATACTTAACATAAAAATATATGTACATTGGCCTCTATCCCTTTATTGTAATTTAATATATTTATATATATATATATACACACACACCTATAGCCATACCTCTAAATAACTTTTACTTCCTTGTCCTTTCCTTTCACCTTCCTCCATTTGTTGAGGATATATTAAATAAGATTTTCAGATACTTTTCTTTTCACAAAAAAGGGTAAAAGTGACAACTGTTTGTGATTATATTTATCACTCTGTGAATAATGCCATGGTCTTACAGTAGCTGAAAGAATAGGAATAAACTATGAACATATACATGCTACATTTCTGGTTCTACATCCTAATGTACCTGAGTGTTAGCATGTGTTGAAGGGGCAACAGGGTAGAGCTATGGGATAAAAATAGAGCTGCTGGAATAAAACAGTCTGCTTTTTCTGTGAGGAAAAATATCATTTGAAAAGTAGGTATGATTCATGTCACTTGCACATACTGACTTTTGTGAAAAAAGAGTCAATTATCAGGTCCCTGAACGACCAGTTAGCTTTATGGACATAGATTCCTCCTAGTCACGTGCTCTTATGCTCTCTAGATAAAGATGTTGATATTATCAAACTCCCAGGCCACTGGAGAGGCGATCCTGAAGTACTTTCAGAGAAAAGAATTCTGACTCCAACACATGTCATTATTGCACATTGAGCATTTGTGTCATTAGGCACAGTTTGAATGTCAACGTTTCCTTTCAGAGTTCCCTTGGAATGATGACTACTAAGAGCAACTGTGTGGCAATCATGTAATCTCGTGTTAATTTCAGGATTGGGAGTGTAGGGATGGAGTCTTGCCAGTCAATCTGGAGATACCCAATAAGATCTCTGTGTGAGCATGGAATTCTCCTGAGAAGTCTGGGAAATCAGGCCATATTTCCCCCTTGGAGGTGAGAGACTTACGACTCAGTTCCATGGAGACGCTCTACTGACAAGACACAAGGCTTACTCCCTGGGAGACGTTGCAGCTGACAAGACACATGGCAGCATGCTGATAGACCCTAAATCCTGGAAATGGGGAGATCCCTGCCAGCACTGAGATGTTTCTCCCATCACTGTATACACAAGACTCTGGACCCCTGGCCCGTGATAGTCCTGGTGTCACTGCATGTGCCTCGTGACTCTGAAGAAGATTTTATAGACTGGTTTCAGACATATGGGCTAATGTCAGACTTGAGGGCGTGAATTGGATTGGGTTGGGATGCTTTCCCAAGGTTCCATTCCTCTTGTACATAAACCTTTCCCTTATATCCATATGCTTGTCTATGATTGTGTTTCTCTAGTCTACCCAGACTAACACAAAATTTTATGCAGGACTGTGGGTAGAAAGCAGGAAGTGATATGTTTCTAGGGATGACAGCTGAGAGCCCTGGAAAGTTCAAGAACTACATATTCCAGTTGGCCTGAGAATGTGCACGCAGAAGGGGCAATGGAGTAGCTGCTGGGGGAAAAATAGTCTGCCTTTCCTGGAGGAAAACTATTATTTGAAAGTACAAGAGCTGAGCATTAAAGTTCCTATCTTGTCTCAGTATGTCATCACATGGGAGACGCTCAAGCACAGGAGACACTAACCAGATGACATGCTGGGACACAAGCTATGTCCGATAGTGATAGCTAAGAAGGGTTGGGCTGGGGACTGCCAGGTTTCTAGCTGCTCCTCAGGGGAAAGATGAGGCCACCTGTTCTGGTGAAGATTTACAGCTTCAAAACCCCTAGAGCATAGCTCTGAGTTGGATTCAACCCAGTGACAGTGGGTTTGGGATTGGTACTCGCTCACCTAAGTCACGTGATCTCGAGAGTTTCCGCTTCAGGTGGATGCAAGTCTCCCCTAATGGCTCTGCCACTTCAAATGACCCACGGTGAATGTGCTGCTCCTGACTTGGGAATAGCTATTGCCATCGTGTTCCAAAGAGCAAGCCTGTGCCAGTCAGTCTCTTCCCCGATGCTCTCATTTTACCTCTAGAGAAGCATCCAAGAGAAGCACACGTTCACTCTTCCAGATGAGGAGATGGAGATCCAGGCTGTCAGCCAATTACTGAGAAGCAGAGCCCAGGTTCCTATCGCCCCATTCTCAAATAGGCTTTCGCTGCTTCTCATGCTCCTCTCTCATGGCCTCCGTCCTCCCCCAACTATTTTGCTTTCTCTGGTCAACATTACACACGAGTCACCTTGGAATGCAGCAAATTTACTTGGAGGGACTTCAAGTGCCATCAACTGCTGAGAACTAAGCACCTCCGTGAGAGGCCTGTTGGTTTTGTTTGGGTTCTACAGCTCCCCATTCCCCGAGTGACATTCACTACAGAAAGGTACTGTGGCCAGAATATGGTTTATTAAGTGGGCTAAAGAGTTCCCGTAAAAACTAGTTGGGCTGTGCACTCCTATCTGGTTAACGCACACAGATTTGGTGAGCTTCTACTTCACGCATGCCACTTGGAACCTTTGTCACTTGTTATATACTCAGGACCTTTCCATTCTTTGCTCAAGTTTCATTGTTTTAAAGCTATTGAACACCTGTGTTCTGATTCCTGAGTGCACGCACAGCTCTCACCAGGGGAGATAATGATGGCCTTTGACCCAAGCAAAAGGATGAAGGGTTTCAATTCACATTTAATCATTTTTATTTCATTTTGATGTAGAACCCTATTTCCTTCAGAATGAAATAAATGATTCAATTTTCCTCCAGGGAAAAGTTAAAGCAAATGCCATCACCACATAAAATCCAAATGGTTCAAGGTAATAGTATGTATTTCTAAAAGTAGGCAGTCAAAAATGGAAATGAAACTTAATAATAATACAGCAAGCACTGCCCTGGGATTTTATTATAAGATTATTACAACCATAAATATGGAATTTACATGCCATATATATATTTCAATCTTATATTTTGTTAAATTAGTTCAACATTTAGTCATTAACTGGTTGGTGGCATGTTCCTTGTATTCTCTTTGAATGACATACTCAACTTCTGAGACGCACAAAATGAATTAAAAATCAATTCTTTACCTTCACAATCTATTCTAGAAGAGAGTGTATGTATATTCTCAGTATTTTAACCACTTGGGAGGTTTTTCACTGGAGCACCTGTGAAAAATTAAACCTGTTTTGTAATTAGTGTGCTTGTGGGTCTGATTGTATGTGTAAAATTGAGGGGTTGACTTAGAAATTAAGCCATAAATGGCTTAATGACCCACTTAATGATCTACAAAGACCAAATGACTTCCTTCTCTAAATTCTTAAATGAAAAGTCTAGGCCAGTCTATGATATTCACTCATCAAGGAGACACATGTATCTGAGCTGCCACTTTCCAAATGCATGCTTTACAAGTGAGCATGAGGGCCGAAGAAGAATTGATGCCTTTGGATTACAGTGATGAAGAAGTCAATCTAAAGTACTGTGGACTGCTAAAAGGACACACTGGCCTCTGTTGAAAAATTTAAGGCCGGATACTCCTTAGAGGTAAGAATGGCAAGGCTTTGTCTTATATTCTTTGAACATATTGTCAGGAAGGACCAGTCTCTGGAGAGGGAAGACATGTTTGGTAAGGTGGCAGGGCATTGACAAAGAGGAGGACTCTAGGCAATATGGATTGACATAGTGGCTATATCAATGGCTCAGCCATAGCATCAATTGTGAGGATGGCAGCAAAGGACCACGCCATGTTTCATTTTGTTGTACATAGGGTCTCTGTGGGTCACAGCTGACTCCATGGCACATAACAGCAATGACATTCTTGATTCAGTCTTGCCTTGTCAGAACTCAGCATTGTAGTTCTTGTAGTGCAATATTTTGTGCTTTGGATTCCATGGAGTTCATTTTCTCTCTCATCTTCTTCCCTACTTTGCTTGTGTCTCTCATCTCCCCCTTCCTCCCACACCAACACACACACACACACACACACACACACACACACTTTCCTACTTGCTTATTTCCCGAGCTAAGTCAAAGAGATTCTCACTGTTATTGAGTCAATGCTGACTCAGAGCGAGCCTATAGGACAGGGCGGAATTGTTTCTGTGAGTTTCCAAGACTATCACTTCTTAGGAGGTAGTAGACAGCCCTGTCTTTCTTTTGGTCAAATAGAATTAGACAATGCATATTATCCCTCCCGGGGCTATCCTGGGAATTCTTGTGTTGTGAAATTCATAGTGAATATCAGAAAAAGACTTCTTGCCATGTGATTCTGTTGGCTCTGTAGATTCTGAAAGTGAATCCTATCTAAGTTCCTAGTGTAGAATCATCATACGTGGTTTGAGTGGGCAAATGGGGAGAAGAAGCAGAAAGAATATTGTAAAAGAGCTTGATTTGCTGTAATTATTAAAATACAGTATTTCAAAAGGTTGATATAATGTTAGGGATAAAGTCAAACAACCACATAAACACAAAGTCTTCCAATATTTCTTTTATTTTCCCATGCTTGGAATAAATTTCTTCCCAAATTCATTTAGTTGAAATTCTAAATAGAGTTAGTTTACAGTCACAAATTGAAATGTTACGGTCACAAATGTAAGCTAAGCCTACACCCTAGCCACATACTAAGGAAAGCATGTGCACAGTCAATAGGGTCTATGAAATATTTTTAGAGTAGGCTTTAGAGATGGAAAGGTGAAACTTGTGGTGGTGGGTTACAGAATTTATACAGTAAGTCCCATTTTGCAATTTAGATTCCAGCGAGAAACTTTAAAAGGTTTGTGGAAAAATGGAATTAAAAGATATCAGGGAAGAAGGAAGAGAGTTAAACAGGAAACACAAGGAGAAAGTGGGATAAGCGATGTTACATTGTAGAGATTGCAATCAATGACATGAAGCAAATGCATATGAATTGTTGAATAGAAACTGACCTGTACCACAAACCTTCACCCAATTTATAATAAGATTTTTATAATGACATACTTTTTCCATGAAATTTTTGAAGACTCCTTGTGTGTTACTAATAATGTAAAGAACAACCTTCCATTTTCAAATGCTTTGCTTTCCACTTTAGTAACACTGCCATTTGTCAAAGGTGTTAGAACATATAAGATAGGATACAATGTGATGCCACACAATATGATACATGCGGTGACACAGAATGACAATATATTACATTATATTTATCTTACTCTACAATAAATATATCAGATTATATTAGAGAATGGGTAGATATCATTTGTGTGGGTGAATAAAAGTCCCCTCCCCACATTTAAACTAAGACTGGTGAAAATTAAACCAAGCACCACAGCCAATTGTTTGACCATGTGAATGGGCTCTTTGATTCAGCTGTCTGATTTGACCTCATTCCTTCCATAACCTGAACATTATCCGGGATTAGCAGTTGTTAGCATAACACAATTATATAAAAAAAACGAAAGGTCAAAGATACATATGCAAAGATGAATGTATAAAACAATGTTAGTAACAGGGGTGTAGCAATTTCTCTAGAAATTACAAGACGGATTCTATGTGCAGTGGCTCTTTCTCTCTCCCTCCTTCCTAACTTCTTCTTGTTCTTCATTAACTCATCCAGATCATTGTTTCTCTCCCTCTTCTCTACAGCTCCCAGATTTGCTTATCATGTCTCCAGACTATCCCACTTACAGCTCTTCTTATTGCAGTTAGCCACTTTCCCTCATTATTCGACAACTTTAGGTTTTGCTTATTGACTGTTCATTTCAATATTCCTCTAGTTTATCCTTCTAATAATCTGTTTTCAAAATTCCTTGAGTGGCTTTCTTTTATTTTCAGGTTTTATATCCTTTCAACTCTTATGGACACACATGCCATAGAAATTTTCATTACCAATAACAACATCTCCTTCACAGTATCAATTTCAAGCTCTATGCTCCTGACACCGATCTCTTTATTTCCCACTTGCTCCCTGTACAATTTGGCTCAAACCATCCTCTGACTCCACTGAGTTAGTTATACACCAGTTCTACCACCCGTTCATTATTGCCCATTAATTTCTCCTTCTCCTTCTGGATCCCATTTTCCTCTTTTATTATTGCTTTTGGTAGGTGTTAGAATTAATGTCACATGCAAGTAAAATTTTGGTGAAAGCAATTAAAAGGTGGTTATATCAACAAATAACTATCAAAATTTCAAGCTGGATTCAGAAAAAGTTATTGCATGAGGTATAGCATGCTTATATCAGGTGGATCTTGGCTAAAGCAGAGAATATAAAAAAATGTTTATATTGCATTTTATTGACTATGCCAACACATTAGACTACATTGAGTTTCCTCTTTGTTTTTGGTGCAAGGTTGCCTGCATTCAGTTAGTCTTGCATATTATTTCCTGTTCTCTTCATTATACTCATCTAGAAATTCTCATGCAGCTAAAATGCCAAATTGCATCCATGTAACTCAATGTAGCTGCAGAAACAAAAGAAAAGACCCAAAGCTGATGGCCTTTCTTCAAATTTAGTGACTGCTATTCTTTTTGTTTGTATGTCTATTTTAATCTATTAATATATCAGTATAAATGAATGAATGTATCTCCCTGCAAGCTCTAACATTTTAGAGTAAGCTTATTTTTTAAAGGACATTCTCAGAGCTATCATGTCAATCACATGCCCAACTATTTTCTTGTTCATTTTTCTAGATAGTTATTTAATTCTTTCTCTCCCTCTTTCAACTCCCAAACCCCTTCCCCATCTAAATTTTTAATTTATTGTCTTACTGAGGCTAGAATCATATAGTAACAAGACTACATCTACAAATCAGTTAGCACTTCTATCCATATTCTCTAGGGACTAATTGTTGATATGGAAGAAATATCCAGGCTTCCATTTATGGCCAATTATGCTCATTGTATAAGAGAAGTCCTTTCCTCACACAATTTCAGCAAAAAAAAAAATTCCTTGGAATCTGCAAACACTCTCTCTTTCTGGAATGTAATATCACACATATACAAATATGCTGTGGGAACAAGGCACCTGTGGGGACAAATCAAAATTACACCCTCTAAAAGCTACATTTCTCTCCTTCTCTTCCTTCAAACAGAATAACATTGCAGTGTACTACTTTTCCTACTGGATATATGTCAGTTGCTAAGATATCTCCAACCATACCAATACATGGAGAAAAGGTTGAAGTTGTGATGGAAAGGTTGGATCCACCGTAAATACTCATGAAAGCAGCAATCAAGAGGTCAAGCTACACCTCACACTGGATAAATCTGTTGCACAAGATTTCTTCAGAGTATTGAATGCAAGTATGTTACTTTGAGGACTAAGGTGCTCTGAACTCAAACCCTAATGTTTTCAATTGCCTCATATACATGTGAAAGCTGGACATTGAATCAGGAAAATGGGAGAAGAATTGCTGCATTTGAATTGTGGTGCTGGTGTAAAATACTGAAAATATCACAGACTGCCTAAAGGAAAAATAAGTCTGTCTTGAAGGAATTATGGCCAGAGTGCTCCTTAGAGGCAAGGATGGTATACTACTAGTGTGGATAGACTAGAGAAACAAATCCATGGACACACATATGTGTGTAAAAAAAGAGATTTACATACAAGAGCAAGTGAGAGAACATCCCATCCCAATTCAGATCACGTCCATAGGTCCGATATTAGCCCTTGTGTTTCACAGTAATCGATAAAGTCCTCTTCAGACTCACAAAACACGTGCAGTGATGCCAAATGCAGAAGATTACAGGCCAGTGGGTAGAAAGTCTTTGGATCCAGTAGCATTGGAAGAAGCATCTCAGTGCTGCATGGCTTCGCCAGCACTCCCGCTGCATCAGGGTCCAGATATCTTGTCAGCTGCTGTGTGTCCCAGGGTATGTGCCGAGAGTTTCTCACCTCCAAGGAGCAAATACCCCATTTCCCCAGAAATCTCAGGAGAAGACCATGCCTACACAGAGATCTCATTGGCTATGATCAGATTGACAAGCTAGGACGGAAAAGAAGAGCGCTAGCATTCAGGGAAAAGGGCACCCATAGAAGAAGGTATTTCCTGGTCTTGGCCAATCTGATTTGATAAAAAGTTTCCATTCTCTCTCTCTCTCCGCGCGCCCCCCCCCATTCCACAATCATGAATTTTGTTCATGAGAATAATATTTTAAAGGAATTAAAAGCCTAGAATTTTTCTCTTGCTAATACCATTTTATGTTGACTCCAAACATCGAAATTTCTGGTAAACTTTCATCATAATTTGTTTGGTGAAAGCCTTGCAAAGAATTTAATAGACAAGGAGTTAAGCCTGAGAAGTGGGCAAGCAGTGTCAGAAGAAAGCTCCGTCTGCATTTATCATACTGCCTCCGTTGGAATTTTTATTTTATTTTTAGAACACACTGGGTGTATTCATTGAAGTTGCTCCTGAGTGACCATAAGTTATATGAAGAATATTTATTCACTCATAGATTTTTTTTTCATTGAGCTGGGCAGCTAGCATAAAATCTGGCTTTTATAACTTTTGTGTGTGTTTCTTGAAAAGAATATTTTGAAACTTAGTGCCCACCCACCTTGGTGTACAAGTGGCTGAAACAGAAGGAATATGAATGTCAGAGAAAAATTCCATGAATAAATGAAATAAAGTGGAATGTCAAAGAAAACTCCCAGTCAAAGAGCAGAACAAAATCAAAGAAAACATCCATGGACAATTGATTTTTCCAGAGTATCAGGTAATGAATTAGCCACCCTTGAGAAAGATGCACCACAGAATGTATCCAGATTTCATTTTCATATTCTCTTGGGAAAAGATACAATGTTGCTGCTATTGAAATGGTTTCAGGTCTCTTCCGCTTCTTGTCCTCCTCCTTATAACATTTCACAATGTAACAAAACACCTAACTAATTCATGAGTCTAGAAATCAGCATACTTCAGTAGTCAAGAGACACAAAAATGTTGTTGAAAGAGAATCATTTTTGGAAAAACTATTAGGGACATAGCGGTTTGGGGGAGAGAATAAAAACATACTTGAGGGTCCTGCCGATTTATACTCCTACGTTTTATGTATATAAGACTTCTGTATTTACTTATTCGTCCCTCCCACCCCCACCCTGAGAATTCAGCATCAAAGTCATTCCTTAAGGCCATGTATAAAAATGTGAAAACCAAGGCAGACAAGAATAAACAAAAGCCATGTGTATCTGGGTGAGCTGTTGGAGGCAAGCTGAGGAGATATTGTCTTTAGAAGTCCTTCTAAAGCAGAGCTAGAAGTCATAGTCAAATATCATGATTTCTCAAAGCCCGAAACAGTTTTGCTTTCTCACCGAAAATACAGCTGTCACGACTCCAGAGAGCCCACTCCTTTCCTCTTGTCCTCTCTGTTAAGAATACTTCATGGTATGTAGGAATAATGGTGACTTTGACTTTTCTTTCTTTCCTTTCTTTGGTCAATGCCAGACCCCTCCTCTTCCCTTTGGCACTTTTGGAGTCAGCACAAGCCTTTCACGGCACCCCCTGTGCAGTGAGCCTTCCAGGGAGGGAGCAGAGGCCAGAGTTCTGGCACAAATCCAGTCCTGATTATTCAAAGTCCCTGTTGTTTCTTCTCTAGAGGAGAGAGGAAAGGGAAGACAATTTCATGCTTTGCTTGCAGCCAGCTCAAACAGGTCGGGGGGGGGGGGGGGGGGGGGTGGTGGTGGTGGTTCTCTCTCCCCCCCCCCCCATCCCCAGCTCTTCAACTAAGGTCTTTTCCAAAATTCTCTATCTATAAAACTTTATGTAAATCTTCAAAAGCCATGTCTATAGGAACCAGGTTTCCTGAACATTGCTTTGTATAATTCATTGACTGCCTGTGTAGAAACCTTCTATCCAACATAAAATGTCTCATATTAAAATCTTGGTACTTAAGATAAATGCAGAAAAATCTATTTATAAGGCCAGGCTGAATTTGTTTTCTCATCTTATCTTAATACAATGTTTCAACTTACAAAGTGGTATAAAATAGTGTAGCAAAATTTTCTTTCTAGCCATCCATTAAGGGATAAAGCCTTGCAAATGCAGCGAGTGCTTTCTGGGTACCCCTCCTTAGGCCCTGCCCTGCTCCAGCCTGAAACCAGAGATGACTGTTATCCAGAGCTCAGCACTGAACATTTCCCACTGAGACTTTATATTTTTATTATGCTAAATCTTAAAAACAAATATAATGACCCAAAACTTTGTCCATATATACGCAGCGGGAAATTATAAAATTTTATGGTCTCTTCCAACTCATAATCCTATGACTTTCTAACGTGAAAATCTCAGAGCATCAGCTCATTTGTTAACACTGAATCAAATGACCATTCGGAAATTGTACTTTATCTTCCCCATTCCTAATCAGTTTGCATTTTTTTGCCGCCTTCGTGTTCTTACATTGACTGAGTAATCATAATTGTGCTGTTGTTGCTATGTGCTATTGAGATGTCAGCTCACAGCAATACCATATGACTGAATAGAACCGCTGCATGGAATGGTCTAGTCTCCCATTTTGATGAGAGTAGATTTCCAGGTCTTTCTCTCATGAAGCAGCTTGGGGGATCATACCACCAATCTCAGTAACTGAGTATTTCACCATCGCACCACTGGGGCCCCTTCTAATCTTTTTTTTTTTTTAATTTTTTTTAAATTTTATTGGGGGCTCTTACAGCTTCTACAACATTCAGTACATCATTTGTATCAAGCACATTTGCACACATATAATGAGTCTGATGCCTTCCTGGGAACTGTGACGATGTGTACTCCTGAATTATCAGATCTGAATCTATAACCAACAAATCAGATATGTAAGTGTCCTGGGACTCTGAGTTTGTGACTGTATTCCATAGGAAATAATGGACTCTTCCCATTTGTAGACAGTGGGTTAGAACTTGCAGCTGTTGTCTGAAGACTTGGCTGTCCCCCTTAGTCAAGGGACACTTCCTTTAACCTATGAAATCTGACCTGGCTGTGAGTGGTCAGGGTCCATTGAAAAACTGTCCTGTCAAGAGTTCCATATTCAAGAGTTCTGGACCCATGGATTCAGCTAACCCTATAGACATATTTAGTCACTTAGTATTAAGCAATTAATAGTCAAAGCAATTCCTCAAAGGCTAAGAGGGAATATAAATAATTATTTACCTAGTATTATACTATAGGGATATCATAATTAATCTGGAGATGATTTATCGTATGCAGAAGACTGTGCATAGTTTATATGCAAATACTATGCTGTTTTCTAGAGGGGATTTGAGCATCACTGGATTGCGGTACCTGTGGGAATCAAGGAACCAATTTGCCATAGAGACAAAGAGACGAATGCACTTTCAAACACTAAAACAGCTGTATTCGTGTCAGAATTGAACAGAACCTCAATGGCTAAATATTTTTAGTAACAATGCCTTTAGAGGCAGGAAAGAAGCTGAATGAAAGAATGCATGTGGCAGAATTACAAATAAAGTATCATATTCCTTTATCATTAGTTAAGTTTATTATATGAACTTGAGGAAATGAAGATAATTTCAAAACTAAGGAACTGAAATCCACCAGGAATTCTACTACTGTGCACAGTAAGGAGGGCCACGGTGAGTTAGAACAAACTGGACAGTCCCCAACAACCAACGGCAGCAACAAGAACCAGAGTCAACCCACTTGGATGGACACAAGTGAGATGATATGGCTTACCAGGTTTTACATTTTCTCTTTTTACTTAGTTCATTCAGAATAGTTTATTTCATCAATAAACAATTTTTACAAAAAAAACAAGTTTAAATTCCTAAGAAATATTTCATTTTAAATGTGTAATAATTTATTTCACTACTATGTTGTTGACCACTGACTTCATTTCCTTTTTTCTATCATAAATAATGCAGTCCACATTTCATACTACTTCTTTAGCATGGATTCCAGATCTAAAATTAGGCAAAGAAGACCAATTACTCTCACAGAAAGCTTGACATAAGTCACTTAATGAAGGTGTAAATAAATGGAGATGGAGATTCCTACTTGCTAACTTTTGAGAAATAGCTACCTTTCCCATTTTCATAACCTTGACCACCCTACAGTGCATTCCAAAAAGCCCCAAATCTACTCTCACTGTGAGTGCATTCTCAGTCCAGGCAACCCCATTGGTGATGAAGAACTGCGTATCATTCCCGCTCTGTAGTCTGTGCTTCCTATGACTTGATTAGTCTACAACACCCTTGACTCCAAGGAACAGTTTCACTTATTAGGAAGAACTTGGAGTTGATGCATGGAGATACTTAAGAGTATATGATTCTTCTTTGCTATCCGAGTTTGACTTATCACCGAAGCATTTCTCTTATATGATGTAAGTGTGTCAAGGCTGTTTTATCCGAATCACTGATGATGGCATGGTGTCAGATACATTCAGAGATGTGGGATAAGGCAGATTTGCACCCCAGGACCATTCCTGATGGCAAGCAAGCTTGGGAAGCATGATAAGTCTGAAGTAAACCACTACAAAATGGTGCAAGAGTTTTTCATCTTTAGAGGCATAGGCCAATCTTAACCCATTCACTTTCTTTCCATCACTGTTGGGCAGACATAACTAGTTAGGAACAATTGATGAATTACTACAAGGCTCTTTTAAAAATAAGAAGTGCTCTCTAAGTGCTAATTAACAAATTATAAAAAGCACATTGATATTATTGTGCTTTAGACTGGCTTTTATATTGGCTTTATAGACTGGGTCATATGTTTAACTTAATGAAGGAGTAAATAAGTGGAGATGGAGATTCCTATCTGCTAACTATTCAGAAATAGGCACTTTTCCCGTTTTCATGACCTTGTCCACTGCATAGTACATTCCAAAAAACCCCAAATCTACTCCCACCAAGAGTGTATTCTTAGTCTTGGTAACCCCATTCATTAATGATGGAGTCACATAGGTCATATGTTGTACTTAAGTATTAAGTAATCACTCACTGGAGGGAAATGTAACGAAGAGTCCAGAGAAGTCCTAATTAGAACCCAAACATCTTTCAATCAGAGAGACTTGTGCTCAGAGAGTTGGACCAAGTCTATTGGCAATGAGAGTATGTCCCGGGAATGCTTTGCTCGAGAAGATCAGTCACTCAAAAGCAAAAGAGCCATAGCTTCTATTGACATCGTCTTGTATTTTCCAATGAAACTGAAAAGTGAGATCAGTTTCACAGTAAGGTCATGACAGAGATCCCTCTGCTGAGCTCTCATTGCACATGAAATATTCCATATAGCTACACCTATCTCTCATAGTAATATTTCTTTTTATTATTTTACATCTATGTCCCTCACTAAAGACATACATGTGTTTGAATTGCAGCTTATCTTTTGTATACCTGATGCCTAAAATAGCTTTTAGTGTATTTTAAGTATTAGATGAGAGTTCATTGAATATACCAGAAATATGCATAACTAGCTAGAGATATGACAGAATCATTCTTTCATTCAATGAATTTTTTTGCCACCTGGGAGAGTAAGTATTCCAAGGGTTCTCAACAAAAATTTAACATCAAAATCAAGCTTGTACTTCTAAAAATACACAGTGTAGAATTCTATTCTAGACCTTCAAATGTATAATCTTTGGGGACCCTTTTGAAAATACTCCACAATCGACCCTATCGTTCATTGCTATTTTAGAATATATAGTCTATTTCCTTTGAAAGTCCTTCAGTAACTTATCATTTCTTTACTAAATTATATAGACAGAAATATCTTTATGCTACACATATAACAGTGTGAAACATTTGATAGAAAAGGAAGAGGAAATTGCATTGATTGAGCACTCCCCCCCTCCTTATATTGGTTACAAGGCTGTTTTAGTTTAAATAATCACAGGATTTGACACTTCAAATAAAAGGTACCACTAATAAATAGCAAAAGTGGAAATATTTAACAAAGTTACAGCAGATATAATGTTTAGCTGAGAATCACTTCAGTGTAAGCATCTAACATACCAGACCAATTAAGACCTGCTAGGGACACAGGGCCTGAGTACAGAGTCCTTACTCTTTGGGTGGTGGTGGTGGACGTGGTGGAGGTGGTGGTGGAGGGGATGGTAGTGATGGAGGTGGTGGTGGTGGAGTTGGTACTTGTGGAAGAGGTGGTGGTGGTGGAGGAGCTGATGGTGGTGGTGGAGGTAGTGGAGGTGGTGGTGGTGGAGGTGGTGGAGGTGGAGCTGGTGCTGGTGCTGGTGCTGGTGGTGTGTGTCAAGATGCTGGTCAGAGAACCAGCGTGAGCACATGAGCTTCAGCCCAAATTTTCCTATTGCTGTTGATCATCTACACAAGCTCCCAGGAATGTGAGCACCATTTTTATGACGGGCACTATCCTAGGTGCCTAACCTTGGTGGCGTAATGGTTACAGGTTGGGCTGTTAACTGCAAGGGCACCTGTTCAAAATCATCAGCCTCTCCTGGGTAGAAGAATGAAGCTTTCTCCACCTGGAGAGTTATAGCCTCAAAACCCCACAGGGCCAGGTCTCTACTGTTGTATAAGGTTGCTATATTAGGCAGCATGGAAGCAATGGTAGCAGATGTTTTGGGTCTAAAACAACAACACCTGTTGCTGCCGACTTGAGCTCAATCGAGAGCAGCCCTAAAGAAGAGAAGAACTACTGACAGGTTTCCAAGGCTGTCAATCTTTATGGAAGCAGATGGCTGTATCTTTCTCCCAAGGAGCTACTAATGGTTTTGAATTGTCCTAACAGTACACAGCAGAGTACTTTAATGGATGTGCCATCAAGGCTCCTTCTCCACTAAGAAACCCTCTCCAGAACAGACCAGTTGGGCTAAGTACTAGACAAGTGATTCACTTCTAGGTTCGCCTGATACTCTGTGTACTGAGAGTTGGCAATGAACTCAATTGCCGGACCTGTGCATTCCTGGTGCCTATGATATTGCTTAGTAAATGCTTGTTTTCTCATTAAACTCCACATTTGCCTTGACCTTCATTAAGCCAGGTTCCCAGTACCTGTTGATGTCGAGTGAATTCTGGCTCATGGGGGCAACTGTGTATTGATAAAAATGTGCTCCGCAAGATTTTCAGTGACTGATTCTTCGAAAATAGATTGCTAGGCAATTTTTCTGAATCCACCTCTGGGTGGATCTGAACTTCCGACCTTTTGGCTAGCAGTCAAATATGTTACCCACATCAATGCCTAGTAGTGTCCAGGTCCTATTTCACCTACCAGTCCCTGCTGTCTTAGAATTCAGAGCTCCAGGTGAATTACATATAATCCAGAGACCTTAAATGTGCTATCTGAGCAGGAGAGTACACTTGCGATTTAATAGGTGAACTGGATCCAGTTTATATAAAGCAGCAGAATCATTGTGATAGCTATATAATTTCATGTCAACCTGAAGAGAGAAGAAAGTGTAGGGGTGGAGTTTAGCTTGTCAGTCAGGTCACAACCTGATGGTATCTCCTTGTGGGCGAGACCTTCTCAATATGGAGGGCCCTGGGAAACTACTCCCCCAACCCCCGCCCCATCTCTCTCTGCCTTCACCTTCCTGCTGGCGAACCACTTTGGGACCTGCTAAGAGCCCTGTGATGCCACCGCCACTACTGCATCCAGAAGGCCTGATCTTCCTGCATTCTGCATCATTGCATGTGGCTGTGTGAGTCTGAAGAGGGACTTGTGGACTAATGCTGGACTTGTAGACTTGAGTTGGACTGGACTGGGTATTATCCTGATATATAATTACTACTTGGTATAAAGATCTTTCTTACACATACATGAGAAATCCCCAAATCAGTTTTTCTAGTCAACCAGACCAAACAGTCATTAAGAGAATAACTCTCTGACTTTAGACTCCAGTTCCATCATGGATTAGCTGTGCATATTTGAGCAAGTTGTTTAACATCTCTTTCTATACCTAAGTTCCTCTTGATGAGAATGGTAATTCTCCCTCATAAGGTATTGTGAGAATTAAGTAAGTTGATACAGATAAAAACATTTAGGACAGTGTCCAGTAAAAAATAAACAGTCAAAAATGTTACTTATTATTTTATGTCCTATGGCTGTTTATTGAAACTAAGGTTCCTGGTTGGTGGAAAGCTATGGCCTAGTGAGAGGAGCCTGGTGGTGCCATGGTTAGATGGTGGGCTGCAAATGGCAAGGGCAGCATTGCAAAAACGCCACCCACTTTCTGGGAGAAAGGCAGGACTTTCTGCCTCAAAGAGTTCCAGTCTCAAGGGTAGCGGGGGATCAGGGCACCAACCCACCAACTGGTATTGTTTATGTTTCCACAGGAAAGTGAGAGAGGGACCAGATTTCATCCCAGTACATCTACATATCAGCATGGAGCAGTGAAGTAACAGAGAGAACTGTGGGGTAGGTGCCAGTCCAAGTTATGCTGGCCCCATTCCTTAGAAGAATGTACTACAGAGGACAGCCCTGAAGATGTAGCCCAGTGGCGGGTTGAGGGGGAGGGGAGAGAGAGAGAGAGAGAGAGAGAGAGAGAGAGAGAGAGAGAGAACCCCATTCTTGCCGGCAAAGCCTCAAGGACAAAATTCCTCCTCTGAGCAGTCCAGTCCATGCACAGAGGACAGTAGGGCCAGCCCCCACCATGAGACACAATGTTCTCTTACTGATCCACAGAAGTTATGGGGATCAGCATTGGAGACACAGGGTAGGAATTGTGCTCAGTCTGGTGCATGCGTGCGCACACACACACACACACACACACACACACTGGGGTGAAACACAAAGGGAGCAAAACAAAGCAGCAAGGAGAGCAAAGTAATGAAGTCCCCAAGGAATCCTGAAAACACACTTTTGACACGGTGGGGCAGGACTTGGTCCCTTGCCAGACCCCATCAGAAAACATTCAAAAGGGTCAGCACACAGACCTGGAACTATGTACAGGTTTTTGTTTAGTTCTGTTCTTTTAATGTCTAGCTGTATAACATAGGCAGGGTAAGTAATCCTGAGGAGAAAACAACAGGACCAATGGTGCTGGCAGCATATGGGAGAGGAGGAGGTGGGGGAAAGGGATATAAAATCAATGGCAAAGAGGGTGGAGAATCCCTGGTGCAGTGTAATTGAGAGGAGTTCCTGAGAGCAGAATGAAGGTTGAAGAGGATAGTGGGACAGGAAGAAAATAAAAGGAAATAGAGCCAAGAACTAGGATGCAAAAGACATATACAGAGGTGTAAATATAGGCATGCATATATTTACAGATGTTTATATATAATGATAAGAATATAGGTCTATGTACCTATATTAATTTGTTAAGCATTAGGTAGCAGATGGACACTGGGCCTCTACTCAAGTTTTCCTGCAATGCAAGAACCGTTTGTTCTAAAAATCTGACATTGTGTGATACTCACCTTCTCGAATCAACTGTTGACTACTAAATGAGTACATAAGCTAATGTAGTGAAGAAAGCTGATGATGTCTGGCTATCACAAACTATAGCACCTGGGGTCTTTAAGTCTTGAATTTAAACAAGTAGCCATCTAACAGGGAAGCAACAAAACCCACTTAGAAGAAGCACACCAACCTGTGTCATCACAAGGTATCCACAGGATCCAGAATCAGGTATCAGAAGATCCCAAACAACCATTTTGATGCAAATGAAGAGGATTGGAGTGAGACCCAAAGGCCAAAGACCATCTGTCAAGAATTGGATGTCCTCTCACAGGAGAGTCTCCAGGAAGGGGATGAGTTATCCAGGGTGCAATATAGCACCGATGAAACATACCACATTCCTTGAGTAGCTAGTTCTTAATACCCCCACTTCTTCACTATCATGACCCCAGTTCTACGCTACAAATCTGACTCGACTAGAGTATGTACATTAGTGTAGATAAGAGCTCTTAATACACAGAATCCAGGACAAGTAAACTCCTCAGGAACAGTAGTGGGAATATTAATACCATGAGGGTAGAGGGAAGGTGGGGGGAAAGGGAGGAAAAGAGGGAACCAATTGCAATGATCAATGTAATGCACACGCTCTGCCCCCCCCCCCCCGGGGAAGAATAACAGAAATGTGGTTGAAGGGAGACAGCAAACTGTGTAATATATGAAAATAATAGCAACAATATATAATTTATCAAGAGTTCCTGAAGGTGGAAGGATGGGAGATGAATGGAGTTGCTTATAACCAAGGGCTCATGTAGAAAGAAACTGTTTTGAAAAAGATGATGACAACATATATACAAATGTGCTTGAATGTATGCATAAGAGTTGTAAGAACACCCAAATAAAATGATTTTTTAAAAAAGAGTTACAGTTTTGGAAACTCGTGAGCAGTTCTATCCTTCCCTATAGGGTCACTATGCATAAGTATTGATTTGATGGCTGTGAGATCCTCAGTTGAATACACAGATAATTTCACTCAATCCTAACACTACTCCTGCAAAACAAGTACTATCATGCTACCAATCTCACTTAAAGATGGGAAAATATGATCTTCCCAATTTGCTTGATGTTCCATTATATCAACTTTCTTTTAAAAAATGTGTATATAAATATAATTAAGCTTTGCTTTTTGTTCTCTCCTAACATTTCCTAATATAATCGTACATTTGAGTTTATTCAGCAAATAGTCAGTGTCTTCCTTGTATAGTCTATGCAGTATGCTAAGATCTATCTTTCCCATAGGATGAAAAACTCTTTGTTTCTTCCCACCCCCACGCTCTTACATTTATATCTCTACTTTCATTTCTTCTTCCTTTGTCTGTTTTTCTTCACCTTTATCTACAAGGGGTGATAGTCAATATAGGAGAAATATTTGAACAACTTGCTGGATTGATTTACTGGGTCCAAAAGCTTAGAAACTTTTTCTTGGTAGGGACACTTAGTTGGTATAGCACAGTTCATAAGATAAATGTTTAAATACTGGTTTGGTGAGTAAGGTCATAAAAACTTGAGAGCCTCGATCCAAATATAATTATTTGTCTCATCTGGAGAAAAAGGGAATAAAACACTCAAATTCTCTAAGAATAAAAGATTTCCTAGGACTGATAGTTCACACGAACTACACAAATTTTCCTAACCTGAAACCAGAACTACCTGGTACTTGGCTACCGAAACTGAGAGTTCTGAATAGGCACATAACATAAGAGTTCAGAAACAATGGAAGTAAAATGTGGACCAAAAATCACATTCTTAAAAAAGACCGGATTTATTGTAGCAAGAGAAAGAAATAGAGCCTCCAAGAATATCCCTTGGATAGGCAATTGAAGCTAATTTAGCAGGTCACCTTTCAGCCAAATAATACTAGACTTATATAAATAATATCTGGGGAATGTGTTCTTGGAAACAATGAGTTATATGAGATCAAATGACCAACGTTTACCTCAGAGCAATGTTGGAGAAGCAAGGAGGACTGGGATGCTTGATCAATGGAAACAATAAAAATAAGGAGACAGCTGAAACAAAGTAAAAATGGTAACAAATGGCATGGGGAATTTGAATAAAAATGGCTCAAAGAGAACCTCATTCACTGTGTAAGCTTCCTCTAGAAGGCAATAACATATTACTTTAAAAAATCAAAGGTCAGAGTGGAGTAGACCTCAACACATCACATGTTTAGAATCCACAGAAACAAAAAGGAAAGGAAATGATAAAAACCAACTGGCAAAGGCAGAGAACTTGTATTTCTCCCTCAAAATACTTCAAGATTTAAGGACTATACTTCAAACGATTGAATCTTCTATTTGGCTACAGTCAAAGGAATGAAAATCATTGAAAGTTAGAACTGAGTCAAAGATCTGAGGAGAAGAAAAAGGGTGTTGCGTGTGCTGCCTTCTTCCTTTGGAAGCTGCTGGGAGCAAAAGGAAGTTTCCAGTTGAGTCTTTGAGTTCAGAATGATGTTTTTCACAAGAACAGGCATGCTGATCGCAGAGCTCAGGACCAGTAATAATAGCTTAGCTCCATTTTATTAACCACACTTTCCAACAATGGGCTTAGGACAATTTATGGCCCAGTGATTCACATTGGGCGATAACATCAGCATGTAATTAAACAAAGGAAGGGGTCTAGGCTTTAGTTTGAAGGAAATTCTTCAAGAATATCACACAATATGAGGCAAAACATATCTAAATGCCAGGTTCTACTGGAAAAAATTAATAATGAGTAACAATGAGGAGTTAAATATGCTAAGAAAATAAAAATAAGTTATGCTTTCCCTGGTAGTGTAAATCATAAATATGAAATACTGAGCTGGGTGGTTTTTTTAATAGTGTGTATTGTTTTCCAGGTCAAAAATAATTTAGGAAACAATTTCAGTCAGAAATACTGGTTGCTTATAAAAGAAGGTTAAAGAAAGGGAAACGAAGAAAAGGAGACCTCATATTCAAAGCCATTCACACAGTTTCTTCAAAATTATTAAGAAATAAACTAACCTCATTCATTTTAATATGCACCTTCCCAATTATATTGAATATTGCCCTTGAAGGGGTGAAAGGGGATTCTTGTCATTAAAATGGACACACCAAATTCCTATGATTTTCTGCTAAAAAAAAACACATCATCTGAGGTGATTTTTTTGTTGTTGTTTTAGAGATGATGAAAGAGAGACTCAAAGGGTTGAGTGATAACTCAAGTGCGAATACCTTGTAATTAGTTCAACCAGTACTTAACTTGTGCTTCAAACAATCCTAAGTCTCATGCCCTTTAAACCACAGCATCTTCCCTCCTGGACCAAGCTATTGTTCCTAGGCCACAGGGAACACTTACTGTTTATTGAACTATACTCATTTAGATGTCAAATTTTGAAGGGATTCTAAGATTCTAAGGAATTCTAGAACTATGCAAAGATTTGTTTATTAGTCTATTCTTTTACCACTTTTGCCAAGAATTACCAGTGTTCGGAGGTCAAGTCCAATCTTTATTCATATGCCTATTTTAAATTAATTTTTTAAATAGAAATAACAACCTATCTTAAAAGAACCATATCTTAAAAGAACCATAGCCAGAATGCTCTCCAGAAGGAAGATTTCTGGCGAGACTTCATCTCATGTACTTTGATCCTTTGAGAAGAGCATCATACTTTATAAAGGGGAAGGGCATCGAAAGAGAGGAAGACACTTGATAAGATGGATTGCTATAGTGGCTGCAACAATAGGCTCAGACATAGCCACAATTGGGATGATGGCATAGTCCTAAGCAATGCTTCATTCTGTGATGCATAGGGTCATTGTCAGTTGGAATTGACTTGACAGCACACAACAATGACAAAAAGGTAATAGGAATTTAACTTTCTCTGGTTCCTGTAACAAAATAAGTTCTATCTCCTCGCTCTTGTATGTTGATCACTGAGTCCGACTACAGCTGATTTCAGAGGTATGTCATCTACTATTCTTTCTCTTTCTTACCAAGATTCTGCTTAACAATCACATCATCAGTGATTTTTAAATTTAAAAATTTTAAAAAGTTTACTATTGAGATTTAATACATATATTATACCATTCCATAGTTTATCACATCTAGCAGAACTGCACAATTGCGACCAGTTTATAAATATTATTTTTCTTCCTGGATTCCTGGACATGGTCTCCCTTTAACCATACCCCCAACCCCGGCCCAAAACTCATTCTACTCACTGTCCCTATAGATTCATCAATCCTGGGTTTCATATACTGAAAAACAGATAAACATAACACAACTTCAAGAAGGTCATCCCCTATGACATAAGATGTCTGAGGTACACCATAATAGGAACAAACAAAAATATAGAAAATGTTGAAAACCATGTCAGGTCCAGCGTGAAATCAGTGGAGGGATCAAATGACAAAGTTTTAATTGTTCAATTCAGATTTAGGCCTTTGATCGTCTATACTCCTCTCTCCAGTGTACTCTGTTTAGTAACCACTTTCTTCCCATCCCTCAATTGTGGATAGAGGGAGTTCATTGGAGGCTTATTTCCTTCATAGTTTTCATAAATAAATCTTAGACTCCCACTGTCATCCATAGTCTTCTTCAAGCCAGATTCTCAAAATTTAGGCTCTGATACTAATCCCTCCTTCGCCTTCAGATGATATAATTTGCAATCTTTCAGTGACCGGTGAAGCCCTGTTTCTTCCATGTGGACGTAATTGACATCTCACTTAGGTAGTTGTTATTTGGAGACAAGCCTTTCAAACCCCAGATGCTATTTTATCTGTTGGCTGGGCACCATCCACTTTCTTTGCCACATTTGGCTATTCCTAAGGGTGAGATTGAGCAGGGCCATGGTGTAAGAACTAATTGTTCTTAATTTGGAGATAGGATTTAGTTTGAACCCCAAACCCATTCCTGCATGCATGTTGTCTGTTTGCTTTTGATCTGCCTTTGGTTCCCTTTCTAAACTTCCTTGTTAGTTTATGGTACAGAGTCTTATCAATCATTCCTGCTTGGGCATCATGAGCTTTTTTAAAATATTGTCTATGAATATCCCCTGGCATTAATTTATTAAAATTCTGCTGAAGACGAGATATTGGGTCCATGTAGGGTAACTCCATATCACCATACTTGAAATATTTACTTGTATAAAATCAATCCTTTTTATGAGTGGGTGCAATTTGCACAAACAATGGGGGGGGGCAGTTGTCAGGGAAATTTACAATAATATTTACTGAGATTGTCACAGGTTTGCCAGAATAATACATATCTCATTACTGCATAATTAAATTACAGTGTTATAGCAAGACTATGTTTGTCAGCTAACCCAAGAGTTCAACCATCTTGATGCAGCTGTCTTCTGCTTCCTCAGACACTATATATTTTCCAACTTAGTTCCTCACATTACAATGTGTCTGGGGTTAGAGTCCAGCTAACCCAGGGAGGTGCTACCTCTGGAGCATGCCATGAGCCTTGAACATCCAGGATTCAGTGTCCCGGTGTTCCATGTCACCTGGCCTGGGGCCCCAGGATGCACCTAGAAGTCAGGGTCAATGTGGCCCCTTTGATGCAGACCATCAAGGAAACTCTAGTGTCCCCCAAAGAATTTCCATAATTTTTCCCCCAACTGGCGATTGGTCCTCCCTCTTTGATTCCCAATACACGTACATTTGTGTTCCCTGAGATATGTTAGCTCCCTTGTCCACTTCTTGAGTTGTTTTCCCTAAAGTTATCCCTCATTCCTCTGATAGGGCTGCCTACCTGTCTGGGGGCTCCTTATCGTGGCTTTTCAGGGCAGCCATTCAGTAGACAGCATCCTCTTTCCCTCCCTTGACCATCTGACCAAGTGACCATCAAAAATACTTACCTAGCTAGGCTGTTTCTCTCTCTCTCTGTCTCTCTCTCTCTCTCTCTCTCTCTCTCTCTCTCTCACACACACACACACACACACACGCACACGCACACACACACATACACACACACACACACACCATCCAGCAAACTCTATGTCCTACAGGTCTGAGCTTGTGTCTATTCTGCTGCTTATTCGTATACCAGTGGACTCACACATTTGTCCTTTTGTGGTTGACTAATTTCATTTAGCATAATGTCTTTCAGATCCTTTCATTTCTTGAGATGTTTCATGGCTTCATTGATGTTTTTAGGGATGTATAGTATTCCATTATGTGTATATACCAGAGATTTTTTAATTTTTATTTTTTATCCAACCTTCTACTTAGGGGAACTAAGGCCGTTTTCAGCTTCTTGCTATAGTGAGCGGGGCTGCAGAGAACATGGGGGAACAAATATCTGTTCTTGATCTGCTTTGTATTTCTTTGGGTATATGCCCAGTAATGGTATTGCTGGATCTTATGGTATTTCAATTGGCATCTGTTTTAAGTATTTCCATATCGCCTTTCAAAGGGCTGTACATATTTACGTACAGTGGATACAAGTCCAGTCTCATCACACCCTCTCCAGCATTTGTTGTTCTCAGTTTTTTAAAAATTGGGCTATAGTTAGGAGTGTTAGCTGTTAGCTCGTGATTGTTTTGACTTGCATCTTCAAGGAGATTAGTTAATCGGGGCATTTCCTTATTAGCCTTTGGAGTGCCATCCTTTTTGATGCACACACAGGGGAAAGGTAGGGGGCAGAAGTGGGATTTAGGAGGTAGGATATCTATTTGAAGATATAGATTTTTTTTAACCACTACGGTTTTGAGGAGTATGCTTAGTAGTGAGGGCCATGTGTAGTTATTTCTCTCTCTATCCTTACCCATCTCATAGCAGCACTCCCCAAATGTTTCAAAAGCTAGTGAGCATTTCATTGATTTCTTCTAGATCATAAAATTGTTTTTCCAGTTTGACAGTAGGGAAAGACTAATGACCACGTCACCTTAGTTGCTCAGCCCCCTTCTAAGAAAGAACCAATATAGGTGGGGTGTGTGAGACCATACCAGAGAGATCTTGAGGCTGGGAAAACAAAGAAACATCTTTTTCCTGGAAAATGTATTATAGACTCAATTGCTTGCTTTTGTTAGAAATAGAACACAGCACATAAAAATCAATATCATTCTCTCTTTCGTCTTCAAAAGTCTTTCTTTCACGAGAGTCATGATTCCAGAACCTACCATTGGTTCTTAATGGATAGGTCAGTGACTCAAGGCAAAGATAGACCTCTCTGCTTCAGAAATGTTCAGAGCACAGCTCTTGCTTTCTTTTCATTCCTGTGTCCCTCTGTAAATTATTGTGCATGGTTACTCAGATCCTTGGTCCTCTCTTCTTCAGACAGAGTTTAGAAGGGGCAGCAGGGAACAGAGGTATCGTAGAGGAACAGACCTCATTATGTTTTCTGGCAGCAATAAACGCTTACATCTGCTTCTTTTTGGAGATTTGTTTTGCTTGTTCTCTCAGAGAGGAGCAGCTCCTCTCAGTGTTCCTTCTGGCTCTTAAATTTGATGACTCTGTGACACTAATATCAGTCTTCCATCAAAATCTCAGTTGTCCAGCTGAGCTATGTGAACTTTTCCTTGATTACATATGGACTCCCATCCATCTTCCAGTAAAGAAAAAGACTTGCCTTACATGTGCCTAGGTTATTCTAATAAACCTAATGGCAAACTACTTCTCCCAAAGGTCAAAGGCAAAAGTTTAATTCAGAGTTTGTGCATTATTGGGATTCAACTGTGGCAAATGCCACTAATGCTGCTTTAATAACTCATAAGGATGAAATAGATGGCCTCTGGGTTTTCTGTCCTGGGGATAAGATACAGCTTGCCATTTCAAAAAAAATGAATTTTTTTAAGGATTGGTTAAAGAAACCCAAACTAGTCAAAGAAAGCAAAAATAAAAATTCAATATGTTTTGATTGTATCAGCTGGGGAGAAGAGAGTCTTCAGAGAAAGATAGATGGATTTTCATTTAATGTTTTCCACCCTGTGTAGTAAAAACTAGGTCAAGTATTAAAAACAACAATGTACATCTAATGTGCTATTAGGCCATACCAAGTAGTTTTACAAGTTGTAGCCTACTTACATAGGAATCACTGTAATAGAAATTCCAAATTTTAGAAACATGGCCTCCGGTACAAGCATAATTTCTCACCGATATCACTTCTAGTGTTGGCTGTTTTTCATGTTGCACCTGGCATATGTAATATAAAACACTTTCCTTTAATTATACTAATTGCATAACTTCAGGCTTTAAGACTAGCACAGTAAAATATTCCAGTTTATCAGTCAAATTTTTAATTGCTAGATATGTTCACTCTTGAACTTTTTTAATATGCAATTTGGGCAAGAACTTTGGAGTCATACTAGAATGAATGGAAGTAAAATCATCAAATATATTCATTTACATCTGGTTAACTGCAGAAGACCAGAAATCACCACGCAGATTTCTCAGTGTGAATGTGCTACTTCAGAGAAAGGACTATTGCATTCGGATAATAAGTGGTAAGGACAGCTGCCCAGGTGAAGTGAGGTGGCTTGAAAACTATGTCTGGTGAACTTATTCAAAGTCACCAAATGAAAGTAATAAATCCAGATGCAGTTAGTCCATCTGACACCTGCTAAGAGATACACATGAACTTTTGTAGGTGAGCATATGCCAGGTAAGAATGAAATTGAAGGTATAAGTTTGGGAGGTTCATAGGAGACTCTCTTTGCCACTACCTTCCAATTGTTACTGCTGGCTATCAGTTAGGATAAATAGACAGAGTGTGTGTACAAAGGACAGCAGAATATTTAAATTTCAGTTTGTTGATTAAATTTTATTTAATTTAGTGGATGTTGAAACAAAAAAATTCCATTATGCATAGAGTTTTCTTTATCCAGTTCAGAGCTTGGCTCATTTTACCTATGGATGCTGTTAGACAGGGGACAAAGCTTGCTCAGGAACCTGATGCTCAGGTAAGAGCTTTTTAAATTTTGTGACATAATGATGGCGCTGCTGTCCATCATATACATTGAGAGTAGGAGCATCTAACTTCTTTAGACTGAATAGCCATATGCTCCCAAATGAGTTCCCAAGATGAAAGATGATAGGCAACAGCTTAGTAAGCAAAAAGTCATGGCACATAAATACAGTTATAGTTAGCTAGGAAGGCAGGGTGCAGAACAGTTTTCTTAAAAACCATAAAATTCTCAATGATTATAGCTCTGCATGTCAAAATATTCAGGGCTGAAATTACTGAAACCCACAAGAGCAGGTGTTCTGAATGATAATCTAAAGTATAATTAGAGTTTCTGAAGAGCACTATGAGGTGCAGTTAATTGAAAGGGACTATATGGTTAATCATGGAATGATTTATTAAAAAAATAAAAATAGACTGACAAGCTATTTAAAAACCTCACTATTTCAAATCTTTATTTTGACAAAACATAAAGCTGAAATATGTTGCTACTTTGATTTTTAAAATGTAAACAATTTAGTTATGCCTTTAAAATAGTATATAATTATCTCACTTTTTATGATATTACACCTCATTATTTACATAATATTTAGGCTGCTTCCAAGATTCATAAAATTACACTGAGGTGATAGATTATAGGGATAACTGGTAGGACAGTGCTTTAAATTCCACTTGGATCAAAGGATTTAAGAATATAGAATAGAATAGAGATGTAGCTATGTTCTCTTGATATTTGTAGCCACTTTGGATATTTACATTTAAGTCATTGTAATTTTATGTGCCTATCAATAACATCTTAGTTATCACTTTAATTTTTCTCAAAAACTGGAAAGGAATTTTAATGGATGATGTGGGTGTTGGTGCATCAAGTTAGAACAAGAATCCTTCAAAAAGAGGACTTCATGTGATCCTGGTATTAGGGGACAGGAATCAGACACTATTGATCAGGAGAATACCAGAAGATTGGAAGTGGAAAGAGTCCTGTCAGAGAGCACATTGTCTTCCTTGATTACTATAATGAGAAAATTAAGACCCCATGAGATTACATGACTTGCCTGATGTTACAACGCATCAGTAAATTTATAGAGAAAATAATTTGACCAGAGTCTGGTAGCTTGCTCTGTTTTATGAGCCTAGAAAGAACGAAGTGATCATATTATATAGCAGGAATAAAACATTCATTGTGATGAAACAGCATTCCATCTGGCCTTAAACGGTTTTAGTGATTGAAAAGCCAACCAGCAAAATAACAATGGGGAAGTATTCCCTAATGGCAAGAAAGATGTGAGGCACTGCAGTGGTTTCTCAACATCAACACCACTGACGCTTGGCCTGCATAACTCCTTGTTTGGGTGAGAGGTATCTTATGCATTGCAGGTTAACTAGCAGCATCCCTGAATTCTGTCTACTCGAAGCTAGTAACACACCCACCCTTGGCCTACCCTTTGAATGGTGATGATCAAGATCTGGATCCAGACCTGGCTAGCTGTCCTCCTAGGTGGGACCATGTTTCTCTACCCACACCCCTGAGAAGCACTGTGCAGAGCAGCAGAGAGTCCTGGCAGAAGTCTTGTTGGCCTAACACCATGCATTTATGAGCCACTTCCTAAAGATAACAAAGGAAAGAACAAAGATAAAGGAAGAAACATAGAAATCAAAAAGGGCAAGATTGAAGGACAAAAAATAAAAGATGAAAGAGTAAAGTGTATTGATAGTTTTCCCCTGAAGATGTTGACACTCAGTTAAGACCGATTTGCATGAAAACAATTTCATTATGATTAAAAGAAATATAATTGTGTTACAAACCTTCCATCTCAAATAAATGCACACAGAGGGAAACACACATGAATTTAATTTTATTCTTTTACTTGGAGACATAAAATATAATTAAAGGAAGGCTTATGGTATTACAATGAAAGAAAGAGAAGACATGAGAGTAGGTGGTAGTTGATAATGGTCAGGACCAAAGGTGATAGTCAGACAATCCATTTTTCACAGGCAGTCTCTGTCATTCCTGGCTATCTTGTGCACAAACCACATTTAAACGCAAAGTTATAGCACAGAAAAATATCTTCTGGGATGCATAAAGGCTAAAAAGGAGAGAACTTTGGGACAGATGAAAATCATACAAAGAGCTCAATAACATGGAACTCAGTAGCAGTTGTTGCCTCTTCAACCCATGTATGAAGTAATATGTTTTGGATCTATTCAAGCATGGTGCCAAATTCAAACTGGTTCCCTCAGGTAGCCTTACACCAACACATTATGACAATGAAGTTGGTAAGCCTGTCTTCGCCTAAAGTATTCATGTCAGGATATCACTGCTTAGAGTATACTTTGTGTGTGGTGGGGGGCGGGGGAAGAGAGTTGATGCGGCAGTCATGTACTCTGGTGCCAATTTGACTAGGAGTATAGCGGTGGAGTCTAGCCTGTTAATTGGGAGATAGCCAATGAAACCTCTGTATGGGCATGGCTTTCTCCTGAGAATTCTGGGAAGTCTCATGGTATTTCCCAATTGGAGGAGAATTGATTCAATCTCTTGGAGCTGGTCTGCCAAGAAGATGAGATGATGGCATACTGATAGATCCTGTGTTCTAGAACCTGGAGGAGCTGGAGGAAAAGCCACGTGAGCTTGCCCTGCTGGAACCTGATCTCTGGAGCTGGAGAAGCCACAGAGAGACAGACCCCTGCCAGCAATGAGATGTTTCTACCACTACTGAATATTGCTGATGGACCCTGATCTATGGAAATGAGGAGGCATGGGGAGACCCCTGCCAGCACCAGGAAGCTTCTACTGCCACTGGATACACAAGACTGCATCCTTTGGCCTGTGATTGTCCTGATGTCATTGCATATGCTTCATGAGTTGACTTTATAGACTGATATTGGACACATGGATTAATATCAGACTTATGACCTTTGACTGGATTGGGTTGGGATGCTTTCTCAATGTTTCATTTCTCTTACATATAAACCCTTTCCTTATATCCATATGCATGTTTATGAATTTGTTTCTCAAGTCTATCCAGACTGACATACCTGGGTCATCCAAAAGAAAAATTATGGTTATCTTCAAGAGCCTTCATGGTAAAAATATTAAATAAATGCTCTGTGATAGTAAATCTATACAGGTAAATATTAATGGGAGAAAAAATGCAAAGGTAGAACGGAGTCATATGAATTAATATATATCATGGTCATGTATATGGGACAGAAACATGAAAAAGACATGGAACCTGCTTTCAAAGGAACTAATAATAAGAGGGCAAAACAAGGCTATAATCTAGGGAAAACTGCTGTAGACACCAGAGTAGGATTAAATTAAGCATGACTTGCAAAAGTTTCACGGAATGGGGAGCCATGAATGAGGAAGACTGGCCATGAAGTGGGTGGGAGGAAAAACGTGGTTCACACAAAAAGAAGAATAAAGTAAATGTGAAGAAAACAAAGCCAACAAGATGAGTCTGAGAACTAGAAATGAATTAGAGGTGTCTGCAAAATGATTTGGATGTAAATGTTACATGGAATATAGAGCCATTAGCCAGGTCAAGGAGTCTCTAGGATTCATTCTTAAACAAAGTTAGCTTCTGCTTCATAATAAACACTCTAAAACGTAGTATCACCAAGCAGCAAACTCCTGTTATTTTCATCATTCTGTGGGTTGATTAGATATTTCATCTGGTTTGAGATAAATCAGCTGATTTCTGTACTTTCTGGTAGTACAGGTGAAGTATCTAGAATGGACTGATTCATGTATGTAGTGGTTATCAGATGGGCTTTTTGCGAGCATGAAATTCTTTTGCAAAGTATCAGGCAGTAATTATTTTAGGTTTTGTTTGCAAGCAAAAACTTTCTCTTTCCCAGTATAAAGGTCACTGTGGAAGCTGAGCCAAATGGATGGGGAGTCTCTACAGAACGCCACGGTGCAATATGGAGCCTTTGAGTCTTAAAGTTGGTCATATCTAGCTTTGAATCCTGACTCACATTCTGAGGGAACATAAGGAAATTGCTTAACTTCTACTTGTTAAATAGGCTTCAAAGTTGTCAGAATTCTGAACAATGAGCATCATGTGTGTAATATCTTGAAGAAGAAAAACAAACACAAATGTGCCTGTCTCTTTAGCAATTTTTACTACATGAATGTCTCTCTAGTCAGGTCTTGCCAGCCAACTGCATGGAGAGGGTGCACGTCTGTGTGTGTGTGTGTGTGTGTGTGTGTGAGGGGGGTATGTTGTGTGTGGAGTGATGTTTCTCTGAGTGTGTGTGGTGTGTTTGTGCATGTGGTGTGTGTTTGTGTGGTGTGGTTTATGTATGTGTATGTGGTATGTTTTGTGTGGTGTGCGTGTGTACATGGTATGTATTTACAACAGAGATGACAAGCAAAGGAAAGCATTGATCTTTCGCATCTGGAATCCAAAATAGAATTTTACAGTACTGTTTTATATTTAGAAGACAGCTTTTGGGAATGAGGTGTTAAAAAATTCCTTAATCTCTCACTTTAACCTGTCAAGAGGAAAGCCTGTCTGCATTGGAGATTTACATAAAAGAGATTCAATGTGTGATGGGGGCATTGGCTGCTTCTGTCCCATGGCTGTGGGAAGGGGAAGAGGAGAACTAGAGATCAAGTAGGAGAGCCAGGGGTGACATTCTTGAATGTCTATTTCTCTTCCAGGAGTGATGTGTGTTTCAGGGTTCTTTCTCCAGCAGTCTGAGGAGTAGGTGTCCCTCTATCAAAGCAACCCTTGTGGTAGCCTGCTTAGGAAGAAGAAGAGTTAGAGTTTACATTTTCTGAGCTTGGTGTGACTACACATGCTCTGAACTGAAACCAGGACTTCCTAGAGGCCCACTCAGATGCCCCAGAAAGCAGACAAATAAAAAATTAGGTTGGCCCTGCTATTGATGCTGTGGCAGTAGGCAGCATGTCAACTCACTGCAGGAACTGCAGGTGAATGGCTTAGGCCAGACCAAAAAAAAAGGGAGGGGTAATAAACTGGAAGCATTTTAGGATCTTCAGCATCAGGAAGCGCTACAACCAAACCAAACCAAACAAAGTTGCTGTCATTGAGTGGGTTCCGACTCAGAGCAGCCCCATCAGACAGAGGCGAGCTCCCCCTGTGTTTCAGAAACTGTCGCTTTTTCTAGGTGTAGAAAAGCTCATTGATCTCCCTCAGAGTGGCTGGTGGTTTTAAACTTCTGACCTCGTTGTTAGCGGCCCAGCATACAACCCAGTAGACCACCAAGACAAGAACAAAGCTGTTTCTGCAGGATTTGGGGAGATGACTGGTCTAAAGTTAAAAATCACATGCTGTGGCAGGAGGTGCTACCAGAATTGAACCCAGTGACAACTTCAGGGTCCCCAGATGAAGAACAAGTCCAGACAGCCACTCAGGCAGGGAATGGGGAAGAGATGGGAGACACATTCTTGCCCGGGATTCCATCTCCCTTGAAGAGGGATCATTGATACATCATCTAGGAGAGGAGCAAAGGGAGGAGACGGATATCAATGTCTATGTCACTTCGACTTCCACAGCTGCATCTCTCTATCTCTCTCATCTCTCTGATTGAGCATGTTGAACCCCATGAGGGAATATATGACCTAAGGAATTAACTTATTGTTCCATTGGCTAAATTTACCAGATTGGACTAGTAGTCAGTAGTTTCCTTCTCTTAAGAAAGACTCACAAAGAAAAAGAGCAACATTAGATACTACAAAAATGACAATCATTTTGTAAAATGTGATATGAATAAATGTAACCTGATTTTACATCTACAATAAGCTTGGTACTGATTATACAATCAAAAATGGATGCAGTTGTTTCTAAAGATCAGAGCAAAGATTATTTATAGGAACTGAATCATTGTGGTCGAAGACACACACAAATCTTGTGGCGAGTCATAGGGTTTCTTCCCTGGTCATAATGGTTGACTCCACAAAGTGACCTCCTCATGAGAAGGTGTTGGGATTTCTGTAAGTGAGAAAATGTAACAAATCGTTAGCTATCTTTTGAATAGTAAATATTCAAACTCTATTTAGAAGATAATTACAATTTTTAAAAAATTTTCAGAAGCAAACTAGTTTTCTTATCCCTCCTTAATTCTTCTACTTCATGAGGTAGTTGTGTGAGGGATGCAAGAGAATTGAAGCTAGTGACCTTTTCTCACTCATTCTGTCCATCTCCTCTGCCCTCGATCTCTGATCATCACCATTTATGAACACTCCTGGTGGGAGGAAAAAAAAGGTCTAGAGATTCTGTGCCTTTACACAGAGAGTTTGAAAAGGACTGAAATGTATAAGCTTCTGATTCCTGGGAACATCATGTCTCAACTGTTATTTGCATTTATCGTTTAGTTTTGCTGACATCTGCTCAAGTTAGCCTTTCCAAGAGCATTAAAAATGTATAAAAATAGAGAACTTCTATCACAATGTGAAAAGAAGTAAAATACTGTATTTATTATTTTCAGATCAATTATCTGGAAGTATAAGTTTGGATGCCTGAGATGCAGGAGCACGCCTGCCACTGTGTTTTCCCGGCCCTATCCCATGCCCTTCTTTCATAAAACATATGACTAAAGATCTCACTTTCTACTCTAGCAGGGTAGGTGGAAAGTGTGAATGATTCTTCCATCAGTGTTAGTCAGTAGGAGGCAGGAAAAATGAGACTGTTGAGAGCTGGAAAGGGCCCAGGAGGAAAATGAACCTTTAAGAGTAATTGAAGTTCTATGTAATCTTGAAAACAGCATTGAGTCCATGGAAAGGGGATCACATATGTCACATGGGGCTATGATTAAAACACTTTTGAAAATGAACTGAAGGGGAAATTAGGATGGACGAAGTATAGAACTTTAAATAATGTGGATATTTTGTTTTAAATCACTTGTTACCATAATATGAATATAAAATATGTAAAATGATTTTCCACAGACTTACTACATGTTTGTTTACTACAATGTTTGGTAAGTCAATGTGCTCAAAGAAAAATAATTCAGGAGAAGAAAGCCATATCTTTTAATTATAGGAGACAGTTTATTTCTTTCTTTAATGATTCATGCTGAGACAAGAAGCCTAACAGATAATATTTAACGAGCCAAAAAAGAATTTGTGTCAGATAAATATCTTTGCTTCAAATGCAGTGAAATATTTCATGTTATCAGTGGTCCAGGAGAAACTTGTTCCAAACTCTGAAACAGAAAGTAAAGCTAAGCTTTACATCAGTTGGCAGCATCTCTCTTGGAGTGCCTCACCTTGTCCTCTGGAGTTGAATAATTTATTGTCATTCTTTTCTTTTCTTTCTTCCTGTTCTAATGAACAACAAACCTACAGTCTAACCAGGCAAATGGACATGACTAATAATATTCACATCCTGTTAGATGATGAAAATACATTTGAAAGACTCATAAAATGGCACATTGTTGCTGAACAACACCCTTTCTACACATTCTTCAACCCACGTCCATCCAGCTTCCACCTCCACCATTCTTTAAATGGTTCCAAAGGTCACTCAGAATCCTTAGGGCCAGGCATTGAAAGGACACTGTTCACTTCTCATTTCCCCTGACTTTGTTAGCAGATTTCACAATAGCATATCATTCCATCCTTATAACAATCTTTTCCTTCATTTGGGGGGGATAAAGCTGTGCTCTTGGCTTTTCTTTCCTCCTCTGGGGCTTCTTGGACTCCTTTTGATGGTTCATGTTCCTAAGGCAATTCAGGTGGGATACACTCAAGGTCCCAGGAGCTCTGGTGGTATAGTGGTGATGTGTTGTGCTGTTACCCACACGGTTAACAGCTCAACAACACAAGCTGCTCCATGAAGATAAAGGAGGCTTTCTTTTATAGGGTCACTATGAGTTAGAGTAAATATGATGGAAGCGAGTTGGGAGCTTTTTTGGTTTTGTTTTGATCTTTAAGTTAGAGTTTCGTGAGGCTTGTTTTGATAGACCTTTCTTTTTCTCATCCTATACTACTTCCTATTACTACAATTATATGTGTGTATGTATATATATGTATATATATATGCCAGTGACTCTCAAATTTATATTTTCAGTTTTTATTGCATTTTATCAGACTTGCATACCTGGCCCACTTGATATCTTTTCCAGGAGGTCTCAGGAGGAACCTCATTAAGAATATACAAAATCTATCTCCTAATTTTATCAACAACCTCCTTCAATGCTCTCTCTCCTGGTAATTGGCACCGTCACTCATCCAGATCCAAAAGCCAGAAATTTAGATCCCATTCTTGACCAAATCTAATCATTTCCACTCTTCATCTTATTGTCATCACTCTGGTCAGAACTTGGACTAATGTACCTTCCTCCTAATGCATCTACCCCCAGACATCTATTTTGACTCTCTGCAATCCGCTATTTTAGCTGCCAACCAATCAAGTCACTGTCTAAAATCTCATCAATCTCTTGCTTGAAATCCTTGAAAGGCTTTCCATTTTTTAAAAAGGATTAAAGTCAAATCCCTGAGACTCTCTGTCATTTTCTTTGACTTTCTGTTACTTGGCCATACTGCCCTTGTTACATTTCTCTGAATGTCTCTGGTTCTTTCCTTGCTTAGCATGTTTCCATAGATATATGCCACTTCCTGAGGTGCTTACAGCCTGATTTTCACTTAGTTTATTTCTACTCACTCATAAAATTTCATCTCTCCTGACATGATCTCAAAGAAATATTCCTGTTGTCTACAATGTAATATGATTGTATAGAGCTCTCTTATTTTCAAGATCATATTTGAAAATCTTATTTATAAAATTATTTGCTTTTGCTGCATCTTCTTTGCTTGACTCTGAAGAAAGAGATAGATATTTTTTTTTAATGCTGACCATTGTATACCTAGGGCTGAGTACTATGTCTGGTATGCTATTGATATTAATATTTATTAAATGTATTTATTTTATGAATTTAAATATTCATGTAACTTTTAAGTTATTTTCTATTTTTGTTCCTGGCTCAAGCAAAAGGAAAATACTAAGTTTTGGAAAAACATAACACAAGTCTTTGAAAACATATGAATTGTGAAGCATAGGCTTCTTAAGGAATACACCAAAATAACTTTTCCCCACATGATGAATTGTTATCTTCAGTAATATATATTGATGTTCTAAATCCTGTAACAATATATTGGATCCTATTTGGAAAAAGTTCTGGTTTGCATTTATAGGAGTAGAGTGGGTTCTACACCTTATCATTTTGAACTTATATAAAGAACAGACTACATGTAGAGCACCACATGGCAAAGATATATGCCAAGAAAATCCAGAGAGCGTTATTTGACCCCCAGGGGCCCCAAGGAACACCCTGTTCTAGATCACGTGCTCTACTTTAGATTTCTTACCTCTAAGGTTGTAACTAATTAAAGTGACTCATAGTATTTTTGCTTGTTTCATTTTGTTATGACAGTGCTACTAAACCAAGACACCACACGAAGACACTACATCAATATAGCATCCTGTCTATAGTTTCACCTGTAACAAAAATGGATGTTTACATATTCCTTAGGAATCTGCATGGATTTTTAATCATTATTGTTCATTTTCTATGGCCCAGAAGATCATCGGTGTAGGACGAAGAAGCTTGGTGATGAAGAATATGAATTAAGTGAGCAGCATTCAATCTCTAGGTCCACCATTAAGAAAAGTAATGGCCTTTCTTTCTTGGCTGTAAAAGAAGCCCATGTAGATGCCTTAGTGATAGGCACGTGCTGTGCATGTAGTCAGAGGGAGGTTGAGTCCAGACCACTAAATAAAAAGATGGTAATTTAAAGAGTACTCTGCTATTGTTGCATCTTCAAATCTGAAATAAAATATACAGAGGTTCCCAACTTCAGTCTGGAATGACAGTGATAGGAAAGTCAAAGACTGAGGGTTGAAATTTGTAGTTTCTTCCTTCCTTCCGTCCTTCCTTTCTTCTTTTTTGCCTGAGCAGAGCAGGTAGCCTGGAGGAGGACTAGGAGTAAATAAAAATGATCATATTCCCCTGGCAACAGAATATAATGTATATAATTATAGGTTACTGCATTTAGTTATATCTATTAAGGATGAATTTTGGGATAAAAATGCCCCATATGAGAACTATCTGATATGTGTACTTATTTTACTAAGCTACCCACAATATGTATTTAATATTCCAAATCTTAATTCTTAGAGCAGAACTTGAATGATGACTTCCATTAAGAGAGAATAGATGCCTACATTTCAAATAGCTTTAGCACAGTTGGTCTTAAAATTGTGTTTTCATTTTTTTCAAGGCAAGGGATCTGATTTGTTCTGTTTGTTTTAATCATGCTATGGGGAAACAACATATGTAAGTTAATCATGTTAATCCAAATAAAATGATAATAAACTATAGCTTCCTGATGCTCTCCCCAACTGGCCTAATTATTTATACACTGTGTAAATAGTTAATTTTTGTGTGATTTGTTAATAAAAAGCCTACAGTCTTTCTGTAGTATTTCACAGAAGGTGAAATACTCAAAAATCATGCTATCCTAAAGAAAATCTGAAAATGAATGAAATACTAATCCCCTTATATTCTATTCCAGAGCCTTGTCTACATTACTATAATTTCAAAAGATTTAAAACAGTTGTCGTGACCCTCAAGAAAATATGCTAAGTTATTATAGTATTACCATTTATGTCCTTGGAGACAATTTTCTTTATTCATCTCAGATTTAGTATGAAACATCATGTAATTGTATGAGACACATTCATAAAAGAATTATCTGTGGGGAACATAGATTTGCAAATTAGTTCATGTAAGTTTCATGAAGAACCCAAATAAATTACCTTTCCAAGTGTAAAATGAGAAAAACAAATAAATAAGCAAAGAAGAAAATGAAAGCAAGTCCCCCCATTCACTTCCCAAGTTTCTAACCCTTCTCCTTCATATTGCTCAGTTGGCATCCAGTTGGGTTGGCCTCATGGCGACCCTACATATGATGGAATGAAACACTGCCTCTCCGGCACCATCCTCACAATCGTTCTTATTTTGAGGCCCTTGTTGTAGCCACTGTGTTTTATCATTTTGTCAAAGACTTTGCTCTCCTCTGTTGTTCTTCTATTTTACTACTCATGATATCCTCTGTAAGAACAAGTCTCTCTTGACAACATCCAAAGTGCTCGAGATGAATTCCTACTACTCTTACCTTGAGGGAGCATTCTGGTTGTGCTTCGTCCAAGACAGATTTGTTTATTCTTTTGTCAGTCTATGGTCCTTTATATATTCTCCACTAGTACTGTCATTCAAATGCATTGATTCTTCTTCAGTTTTCCTTATTCAGTATCCAACTTTCACAAGCGCGTGAGGCCACTGAAAATACCAAGACTTGGGTCAGACACACTTATTTCCTCAAAGAAACAACCTTGCTTTTCCAAACTTTAAAGGACCCACACGGAAGTCTGTAATTCTTGATCTTCATCAGCAAATGCTTCATGTCCTCCTTTCTTTCAGCAAGCAATGTTGTCTTATCTGCATATCATGGTTTTTAATAAGCCTTCCTCCAATCCTGATGCCAAAATCTTTATCCTATAATCCAGCATCTCCGATTATATGCTCAACATACCGATTAAAGAGGACCAATGAGAGGATACAACCCTGATGCATCCCTGTCCTGATTTTATTCCTGTGATTGCTTCTCACAATTGTACAATTTCCTCATGGGAACAGTGAAGTGTTCTGGACTTCCCATTCCTTTCAATGCTATCCATAGTTTGCTATGATCCACAGAGCCAAATGTCTTAGTCAATGAAGCACAAGTAAACCTATTTCTGGAATTTCCTGCTTTCAGTCAAACTCCATCTGACATCAGCCATGATATCCCTTGTTCCACGTCCTCTTCTGAATCTTTCCTGATCCTCTGGAACAATAGTCCTGATCCTTCCTAATGCCATGACCCTTTGTACAGTTCCTCATGTTCCTCCCCCAACCATAAAGCTATTTTCCTTGAACTTCATAGCTGTAATTTTGCTACTCTTATGAATTGTAATGTAAATATCTGATGTGCTGGATATATTTTCATTGTTACAAATTAAACATAAGTAAAGCATAGTGATTAATCACAAAACAATATGTAATTATATACTGTGAAATATTTATTTTTAATTACAAATAAATGAAGCATGGTGTAGCATGGGTAACAGTCTTAATATTACAATAGTAAACTTCCTTGCTACATTTTGTAGCAGTATGCATAAAAATTCAACATGAGTATGAAGATTGAGATAACTTCTTTCTCATCAGATCAGAAATTGTCAGGTAGTCTTTGCAAGAATACAATGAAGATCATCTTCCACAAGTCCACTTTTGTATTTAGACTTGATAACCAATAAGCTGGAAATCCCTGTTTCACAAAGATATGTTGTTGGAAATGGAAGAGGAAGGCCCAACACAGTCTCAGACAGAACAGGGTATGACTGCAAAGGCTCCATCCAGAATTTTGCAACTGGCATTGTAGAGAAATCTGTTCTTGCTGCATGGTGGTTAAGGTCAATGAACTCCTTTTGTGCTGTCTCAGGAATACCTTCAACTTTGACAATGAATGAACTTCTGGCTGCTCTCTACACATATGTGACTGGTCTGTATAAGTGCATGATGGTGCCAACCCTGTCACATACCCCTGCATTTGGACCAGGTGTCTGTGATGGGCTTGGTATGATGATATCATTCTGCCCGGTTCTCCTATGTGGGCATATCTGCATGTAGGTAGACCTGCCTGGAGACATAGAGAAGTGGTGTTTCTGTTCCTAAGACTATCAGAAATATGTGCTTTCTGATGTTTATAGGCAACCCCTGCGAAAGGTCATTCTACTCCCAAAGTGGTCACAACCTACAGATTGAGAACTGCTGCTCTGGAAAGCTCTCCGTCAATATACTAGTCCGACTATTGTTGGATGATCTTCAGAAGAATTTAACTTGCATGTGATATAAATGGCATTGTTCTATAATTTGTGCATTCTGTTGAGTCACCTTTCTTTGAAATGTGTACAACTATGGATCTCTTTTTGTCAATTGGTCAAGTAACTGTCTTCCAAATTTCCTGTCATAGACAAATGAGGGTTTTCATTGCTTCATCAGTTTGTTGAAATATTTCCATTGATATTTCATGAACTCCTGGAGCTTTGTTTCTGGCTAATGATTTCAGTGCAGCTGGAATTTCTTCTTTCAGTACTAGTGGCTCTTGCTCAAATGGTACCTATTGAAATTATATTTCTTTTTGGTCAGTAACTCTATATATTCTTTCCATCTTATTTTGATGCTTGTGTATCATTAAATATTTTGCCCTTAAACTCTTTCAATATTGCCACTCCAGGCTTGAATTTTTTCTTGAGTTCCTTAAGTTTAATATATTCTGACTGTGTTCTACCTTTTGGGTTTTCTAACAGTAAGTCTTTGCCTCTTTCATTTCAATATTTTACTTTGTCTTCTGGAACTGCTCTTTTAAATCTTTTCAGCTTTCCAACTTCATCATTTCTTTCATTTATCCTGCCTATGCTATCATCAAGAGCAAGTTTCAGGGTATAACATCCTCGTGGATTTTTCTTTCCTTTCTGTCTTTTTAATGACACTTTGCTTTCTTTAGGCAAGGTTTATATTTTTTAAATCATTTTATGGGGGCTTTACAACTCTTGTTATAATCTACACATCAATTTATTCAACATATTCATACACATATTCCATCATTCTTTTCTAGACATTTACTTTCCATTGAGCCCTAGGGATCAGTTCCTCAACCCCCGCTCTCCCAACCCTCATAGCCTCCTGATAGATTATAGATTGCTAATTATTTCCAAATCTCACACCAACCCTTCTGTTCTGGCTACTGTTGTTTTCCCCTCCGATGGGTGTGTGTGATTATGTGCCATTTGTTGTGATCAGTGGCCCCTCCCTTTGAACATTCCTCCCTTCCCTCTACCCTTTTGGTATCTCTATTTTGAGTCCTGTTCCCGGGTTCCATGTGTTGTGAGTTTTATTTCTTGCCTATACTCATGTACATCCTCCTGTCTAGTCTAGATTGGGAAGTGGCACTGGAGTCGTAATAGCAGGGGGGTGAGGAGGCCTCAATGGATCAAAGGTATATTGTGTGACCTATTAGTGCTCTACTGCACTCTGATAGACTCATCCCCACCCTGTGACCCCTTAAGGGGATATGTTCCATTGTCCACAGATGGGTATGCATGATATTCTTGACAACATCCCACAACTCATCAGGTCTTCTGACCTTCTGGCCATTACTGAACAGTGTGTCAAATTTATCATTAGATGTTCTTGAAATTTAAGTAGGGGTATCCACAAGGTCCAAGGAGTCACGTTAGTATAATGGTTCTATTTTGGACTATGAAGCACAAAGTCAGCAGTTTGAAACCACCAGTCAGTCACTCCTTGGAACAAAAAGGAGGCTTTCTATTCCCAGAAAGAGTTACAGTCTCATATACTCTCAGGGGCAGTTCTACTTTGCCTACAGGGTTACGATACACAATAACTGACACAGTGGCAGTGAGTTTGGTTGAATTTTTGGTTTATACTCAGGGCGATAGCTCGTGTAGACTTGTTTAAATTTTGTGCACCTTCAACCTAAATTTACATAAGAGCAATTGATTGTTCCACCATTGGGCCCTGGCCTGATGTTAGCTATTGATATTGAACTTCTTCATCTTCTCTGATTATAGATGTAATCAATTTGATTTCTTTATATTCCATCTGGGGAATTCCATGTGTATAGTCATCTTTTGTATTGTTAAAAAGGTATGTGCTGTGAACCTGTTGATTTTGCAAAAGTCTTCATCATGTGATCTCAAATTTCATTTCTTTCTCCAAGATCATATTTTTCAACTCTTATTCTTTCTTATTTGTAATTTTCATATTCCAATTGTTATCAGTGGATAATTATAAATGGATCTTGATTGTAAATTGGGTTAATTTCAGACTGAAAATGTTGGTAGAATTCTTTAAGTACCAAATCACTAGTTATAGTGGTTGATGTATAAATTTGAATAATAGTTATATTAATAGGATTTTTATCATGGCATTGTACATCAAGGTAGATCTTCAAATATCATTTCTAATGATAGACATGATGACATTCTTATTGAATCTGCCATATGATGCTAAATCATATGATTTTCTGATTCAAAACAGACAGTGTCAGTCTGTTTCAACTTACCTCAAATACTGATCTTTTATGTTCTATTTCATTTTTGACTATTTCCAGTTTTCCTAAAATCATACTTTGTACATTTCAATTTCCAATAGATGTTTTCAGCTGTTTCTTCTCACTTTGAGCAATGTCTCAGCAAATGAAGATGCCAAAGGCTTTAATACAGTCCATAGACTTTAATACATCCATGTCACAATGATCCCCTCTACGTTGAGGAGGCAGCTCTTCTTCAGTCATGTATTGAGTGCCTTCCAACCTGAAGAGCTCATCTTTTGACACTAACTCTAACAATTTTCTGCTTCTGTTCATGAAGTTTCAGTATCTGATAATGTTTTGATGCTATTTACAAGGTTTGCAGTGGCCAATTCCTCTGAAGTGAACAGATTTTTTTTCCCTCTTTGTAGTCTTAGTCTGGAAGCACTGATGATACCTGTTCTCTTTGGGTAGCCCTACTGATATGTGAAATGACACCACTTCCAGCATCCTAGCAATCCACAATCCACCATAGCACAAACTGTCAGACAAGGAGGGGAAAATGCGAGTAGGCCATGAGCTTCAAAATCAGTGTGAAAGCATGATTTTCTCTCTCTTTTTTTTCAATTTATCTCTTAAACCTGCTCCTTCTCTTGTTGATAACCTAGTTCACTGGCCCATCATTCTCCCGATTACGCTTGATTCTCTGTTCCTCCCATAACCTGAACCCCCTGCTTTTCCTTCTTCCCAAACAAAACTCTAGTCATCTCATTTGTCCTGACTGCCAGGACTGCTTGCAATAGTGTACTAACTGCTTCCCTACTTGAGTTTGCTCCTTCATAAGTTTGGTAGCAAAAACCCTCCTGATTAAAGATCTGCACTATTTTCTCACACCTCATAAAGTCCAGAGTGTCTGACAAGGAGCCATCTTCCTTTGTGCTCAGACCAAATGGAGACCTCTCATGTTTTCAAATATTCTGAGTGTTCTCTGGCTCAAGATTAGAGAGGGCTTTGTGATCCCAAATCTTCCTGCTTTATTTGTAATTCTTTGCTTGGAAAATTGGTCCCCTAAAGGAAAAGGGCTTTACCCATCTAATTGATTGTGTACCATTGGTACCAACTCCAGGTATGGAATAATAAAATCGTTCTGATCACGTTTATTCTAATGTATGACACTGCTGTAAGTGTCCAAATACAGGGTTTCCAATGACTGCGCTGTTGTTGTTGCTGTTGTTGTAATTATGGAAGTAGAACATCAGGCCTTTCTTTAAAGTCCCTCTCAGGGCATTCAAACCTCCAACCATTGGTTACCAGGTGAGCACATGCACCATTTCCACCATTGAGGGCCTTTGTCCGGCATACAGAGGTTCTCTCTCCTCCCCCTCCCTGGAGCCCTAGTAGCATAGTGGTTACATGTTGGACTGTGGTCCTCAAGGTCAACAGTTTGAAACCACTAGCTACTCTTTGGGAGAAAGATGGGCTTTCTGCCTGAGTAAAGACTTGCCTACAGGGAGTGTGTGTCTCTCTGAGTTGACCTTGGCACAGTAGCAGGGATTCGTTTGGGGGCCCTCTCCCTCCCAGTCTTGGGAAAAAGCTGTCCTCAGAGGCAACATTAGTCAGTTGTGTTTGTTGGGTGAATTCTCTAAATTCTCATAATGAGGAAATTAAAGTTTCTCACAAACTATTTGGCAGAGCAAATCAAGCTGAGGCTATATTTTTCTAATACTTTTCTATTCTCATTTTTAAAAATCTCACATTAAGTAGAATTGCAACTCACTTGCTAGAAAATATCATTTAATTTAACATTATAGTGCACACAATTTAAACCAAATGAAAACAACCAAGAACGTCAAGTTGCCAATAGCATCCCTTATAAGCAACTGAAAGTTAGCTCTTTCTTCTCACTGCTGCCCTTGCCCTGCCGTGCTAGAACATTCTGTTTTATAGCTTCCAATTATACTTTCAGTTTGCATTCAGCTGCTGGCGAGCCCATAGGTGTCACATGCCACATTCTCCCCTTTGCTCACGCCTGAGCACCAGGAGTGCCCTCAAGATGCCTCTTGAACGTCTTTAGCTTAATCTGTCCATTTGTAAGCTCCAACTCAGCTCTGAACTCTCACTCACCTTACTTGCTTCTGGGCTGCCTTTGAAGAGGAATGCATGTCATGGTTCTGAATCTGCCCCAGCTGTTCCTAATTCCTTCATTTCAACTGCTGCGGCCCCAGAGTTCTGCTTCCTTCTCAAAGGAGGGGCTATGCTGGGAAGAAGGGGGCACAGGCCAGAACTCCTTTCTGCTCGGGAGCTGTTTCCTGTCTCTCCCGGCTTGAGAAACTGCTGACGTAATAGACAACATAAATCACTGTCTTTGCTGGCTCGCCACCCCCCTCCAAATGACTCATATTCATGAAAGAAAATTTGATGATGGAGAATTCAAGGGAAAATTCCACAGGATAGAAATCATTTCACCAATCATGTCCTTCCCTTAAGAGTTTGATACATGTTTTTTTCTTTTTTTAACCCATATGCTGGATTTTTTTCGTAAATTATCATTTTGGTAGAGTTTTGAAATGGGTGTGTGGTATAAGTAATTAATGACTTAACAGTTAACCAAAAGTTTAGATGCTTGATCCACATATTGATGCCTCTCTTCAAATCAGAAGAGATTTTAATTTAATATGCAACAGAAGAAAAGTCTGGCTGGCAATCTGACAAAAATCAGCCATCAAAAATCCTAGGAGGACAGTTCTGCGTTGACACATATGGGGTTCATTTTGGGTCATAATCAACTTAACAGCCCTAGTTGGTTTTAATCTATATCATATCATTTTATATCTTTTTAAAATTAACACTGCATTATTAGTGTGTTTTCTCTAATATTCCATTGAGTAGACATGCTAGATATTACTTAATTATTCTATTTCTGATCTGCTTTCAGGTGCTTTCTAATGTCAGCATATTATTTAAACTCACTGAAGACAAAAAGCAATACCAGCTTGGTGATAAACTTCTCTTTGTCTTTATTTAGATTGTTTTCCTTAAGATTTGTTTGTCTTTGTCTTGTCTTTGTCTCTTTTAAGACTTAATAAATGTTCTTCTTATTTATAAAAGAATAAAATAAAAAGATTTATTTCCAGGAGTGAATGAACCAATTTAAAAATAATGGATAGATCCTGTTTCCGTTGCTTTTCAAACTTGTACCAATTTATAATGCAAATGGCAGTGCATGAAAATGAGCATCTTTCCATATTTTCCTAGACTGTGTTGTTATTAGTTTGTAAAATTTCTCTAATTTCACAGATCAGATTTGGAAACATGTCTTTTATTCCTAATAAAGCTGAATATTTGCACAAATATGCTCATTGTTTTTCTTTTGTGATTCCCTGCCCTCCATGTTCCTTTAATCATTAATTCTTTTGATTTTTTCCTAATTTTTATCTCTTTATTTAATATGGAAGCTTTCATAATGAGTGTCAATTTAGTGCCCTTTTTTATTTCCGAATAAGATATGTATGTTTTATCTACAGGTTTAAAATATGTTTACTAAAACCACATATTTATTTTATGTGTATGCTTTATCTTGCTTTCATTAAAAAATACTTCTTACCTGGCAACACTTCCCCAATCATTTAGCAAATATTCATTTCCATATTATCTTCTAAGATTTTATATATTGATGATTTCTAAATATAACTCTTTAGTACATCTGGCACTTATTCTAGTACACAGAGTTAGGTGAATGTTGTATTTTGTTTTCTAATGGTTTCAATGAAATGTTACCAAGCCATTAGTGGAGCAATATGTTTTCCTTGCTTATTAGTTTGATTCTTTGTTAATTACATCATCCACTTTCAAATGCACCGGTGTGGATTGTTGGACTGCCTATTGTGTTACACTGATTTGCACTGATTTATGTGTTAGCAATTAGTATTACATGCATTTAAACTTTATGTTTAAGAATTGGGATAAGCTCTGGACATATTTTACAAAAGAGTCAGCGAGTTTTCATTTAGTTTGCAGTTGAATTAAATCCGTGTATTTACTGGGGTGGTGGGGGGAGGTGGGTTGTGATTGCATAAACCATTTTAACTTCCTTCTGAGAGCACACAACATATCGCAGATTCCATTTCGACTAATAAAAGTGTTAGAGTGTCACATTGGATATTAGGTTACAAAAAGACTGTAACTTCTGTTGGCCTCTCTGGCTGGCTCCCTCTGAGAAGAGTCAGCTGCCATGTGGTGAGCCTCCCTTTGGAGACTGGCAGACCCCCTCAGTCTGCAGCCAGCGAAGAAATGGAGCCTTCATCACAAGAACTTACTCGGGGCTGCATTCTGCGAGTTTGGAAGCGAATTCTCTACTGACCTTTTTGAGAGAGGCAGGGGGCTGGGGGTGGGGTTGGTGAAAAACTCCCAAAACATTCCTTATGCTAACTTTCTCATTTTCACATTTCTATAACAACTTCCTTACAAAGAAACTCTTCTCCAGCCCAATATACAAATATATTGTGGATTTTCCTGTCTCCCTACTTCTTTCTTCCCTCTTCCCTTCCTTTTTCCTTCTGCCCTCCCTTTCTTGGTCCTTTCTTCCATCTCTTCCTTCCAGCTCACTCTCTCTCAACCAACATTTAAAGGCTTCATGCCAGTTACAAAAGCCCAGTGGTGTGATGGGCTGTAAACATAACACCAGCAGCTCAAATCCACCACCTGCTCTCTAGGGGAAAGGTGAGGCTCTTATCTCCACTAAAACTGTTGAATCCCACCGAGGCAATTCTATTCTGGCCTATAGAGCTGCTGTGAATCAGAACTGACTCAATGGTAGCGAATGGCATGCCAGTGACAGTTCTAAGCCCATTTTTATTGTCGACTCTGACTTGTAGCGACCAAGATAGGACTTCTAAGACTGTAAAATTCATTATGGTAGCTGACCGTGGATTTTGTTAGTCTAGATACTAGAACTAAAAAGAAAACTGTATAAAACATGCAAAGCCCCTATCCTCAAAGAATTTATATTGTAGAGATGTGGAGACAGACATTGCAAATATATGGCACATAAAATTGTCATAGCTGTTATGGAAAAATGTAAAGTAGGTACAGGGGAATAGGGAAGGCCATGTTGAGTTATTAGTTACTGTTTTCATTTTAGGTCAGGGAAGTTCTGCCTAAAAAGGGGACAGTTGAATGGAAATCCAAAATAAGGGAGGGAGAAACCATTCAGTCTTCAGGAGACGAATGTTCCAGGTAAGCACGAAAAGCATACGTAAATTCGCCAAGAAGCGTGTTTGAATGCAGCAAGAATGTCTTGAATTCTAGATATTTGCCAAAGGTAAAATGGATAAAATCTGGAAATGGATGGAACATGCAAGGAGAGATAATGAGAAACTCAAAGAGGTTTCCAAGATGTTTGGTATGAGCAAGTAGAGAATCAGCTGTTTTTCACTGACTTGGGGAAATTTTGAGAATTGTGTGCAGAGGAAAGTTTAGAAGCTTGTTTTGTACATGATTTTTCATAATATGTGTTATTATTTACCTTTGGTCCTTTGCATATCCCTATTGCTCATTTCCAGGGAGAAAGGTTTGGCTTTCTACTCCCCAAAAGGGTTAGTCTTGGAGACGTGGAGTGACAGTCCTACCCTGTCCTGTAGAGTCACTCGGCATTAGAATTAACCCTAGAGCAGCGAGCTCATTACTTATTTCAGAATGTTTTCTTACTCGCTCATTGCCACTCTCCCTCAAACAGCAGGGGTGCCCAATATGTCCATCGTGATCAACAACAATAATCCCAAAACTAACCCTCACCCTAAGTCTAGCACAAAGCCTCTTGCTGACCCTAACCCATCTGTTTTTTTAATGCCATGCAATCTACCCACACTACATTTGCAATTGGTCAGTAGATGGAGATCAAAGTATTGAATACCCCTGTCCTACATGTTGCCATAAACCTAGGGGAGACCTCACCTGTTTTAACACCCCAGGCTTATCTAAGGTAACTAGTTGCCTTTGAGGCAACTCTGATACTTGATGACCCATGGGTATAGAATTATCCTCTGGTTTTTAATGGTTCTTTTTTCAGAAGTGGATCATCAGGCCTTCTGAGGTGTGGCTGGGTCAACCCAAACTGTGTTAGGAACTGGGCGTGTGAACTCTGCATCCTGCACGGATCCCTGCCTCAGTTGTAGGGCTGAAGCTGACGCTTTCCTTAATTTTCTTCCTGATTCAAATGCAAATATCTAGAGAACAGGAGCTGAAGATTAATTATTCAGATAAAATGGCTAGCATAGTGTTCCCTCTGGTACTCAGTAAAATGTGAAACCAATGAATAAATGGATTCGAAAATTTTATTCACACAAGTGACACTAAGAGTAAAGCAATTTCCAGACATGAACTTTCAACTAACAGGATGTGTTTTGTGAACTCTGGGTAGCTGAAAAATGCTCAGAAAATGTTCATCTGTGTGGGGCTGGTGAGAGTGAAAGGAAGTCAAACTAGTGACATGTACGTTGAAAGCAGAAGAACTATAAAGAGATATAACAATGCCCTTGCCATCCAGTTAAAGGTGAATTACTGTTACCCTGTTGGACAGAGTAAAACTGCCCTGCAGGACTTCCAAGGCTCAAATCTTTATGAAAGCAGATTGCCACAGCTGTAGCCTGGAAGAGTTGGTGGATTTGTACTGCCAACCTTTGTGTTAGCAGTCTAGCATTTAACCACTAGCCTAGTACCACACCACCCGAGCTCATTGGAGTAGCCATCTCCAGTAGCAATCTGTATAGGGTTTCTAAGAGTGTAAAACCCTCTTTTTCCTACTATGGAACAGCTGGTGGGCTTGAACCCTCAAGTCTATAGTTAGCAGTGCAACTCCTAACCCCCAGAACCACCAAGTCTCTTCGGAAGGGGATAATGTCCATGCTAAAGTGCCTGGTAAAAGTGTGAGCAGAGCACTTCTCGTCTTAGATAGTACCTCTTTTTGTTTTCTACTGAGAAAGAGTGCTGATGAGTTGACACTTTCAATTTCTTCTTCCTTTCCTTGTTTTATTTTTCTTAATTTTATCTGAAAATATACTTTTGAGAAAGGCATCTATCCAGAATCCATAGGCTATTGTCCTCCCCTCTACCTTGCGGTGAAGAATTTCATTCACCCCTGTCATGTTGATTATCTTATGTATATTCCTCTTTAAATAATTAGGGGAGAGTTAGGGTGTGCATACAGTTCCAGTTCCCCGCAATCCACTCAGTCATTGGGAAATTGAAGTGTTTCCTTATATTTACTAGCAATTTTGTGTGTTTGTGCTGACTTGCCTGTAATCTTTGTTTCTGCTTTCCTTTGTGTGGCCATACTTCTTTACTAATTATCAACAGCTCTTTATAAATTAGAATCCCTTTTCAAAGAACCACCATTAATGTGACTGACTTTTATCTAGAATATAGAGCTCCTGTTAAACTTATTGTTTGCATTTAGATATTTACTTTTGTAAAGAAAACTCTTTCAAGGGCGAACAGTTGGAACCATAAAAATGACACTTTATCCTGGCCTGTGTGTTATTGTTGTGGTTTTCTTTTACCTGAAAGAGTATGTTTATTTGCAAATATAATCGGTAAAATGGAATTATATTCTTTTTCATAGTTTTATTAGCAAATATTTCACTTATTGTACAACCATCATTCAAGTGTGTTAAGAAGAGCGTGTGCCATCATTAACACAATCGATTTCAGAACACATTCTTCATATGTTCATTATTGTTGCTCCCATTTCTCCCCCATCCTCCTCACCATACCCATAGGTAATTATCACCAGGGTGGTGAAAGAGGAGGACTGAGAAGGGGAAATCATAGGCTAGAAGGAAGAGAGGTGTTAACTTGGTTGAAGAAGAAGCCAACATCCAACAAGAAGGAGATGGGCTTGTTTTAGAAACAAGCCAAGTCATTAAGATGGTTTGATAAACTATTGACTAAAAAAATTGATAATGCTCTGCAAAAAGGCTAAAGCAAAACCAAAACTGATTTATAAAGCAATCAGTATAATTATCTTATTATTTGATTTTACGCAGCATTATTGTTTATTTAAAGAGAAATATAGACACTGAAACAAAAATGTATGTGGTGGCGTTCTCATCAAATAGTTCTGTGGATCAGACAGAACACCTTAACAAACAGCATACAAGCAATGGATAATGATAAAGCTGTTTTCTAGTTTTGTAATTTTGTTTCCTCTTTTAAAAATATCTCTAGCTTGATGGTATATATCCATTATTAGAATAGTTACCACAAAATAATCTTATCAGGTGGACTGTTTAAAACAAGATTATATAGAAGAGATAGTTTCTCCTTTTAACTCATCCTTTTTGCATCCATCTGTCCTCTTTTTTTGTCTTCCCCCTCCGTCTTTCTGCTTCTTTCTCTCTCTTTCCTCCCTCCTAGACTTCCTGTTTTCAGATGTGTGTAAATAAACAGAAATAATGTACATCATGACATGGACTTTTGAGTTTTCTCATAGACACTATTTCACTGATATCTTTCCACTTAGTCCCATTGAATTTACCAGAAATCCCAGTAAACAGGATTGGCTAAATCAAGGAAAGCAGAAGAATTAAAATTTAAAAGTCTGCAAGACAAAGATATATAGAATCTAGATTACAATTAAAAATTGACTGTACTGCTTGATAAAGGGACTCACTCATATGCTCTGTTGTCAATTTCTCTATGTTGAGGTGATAGTTACCATAAAGCTTGATGTTATAAAAACATATATGAGGGGGCATTCCACAAGCAAGCAAACAAAAAAACAAACATGGAACAAAGCTGGTCTGGGGAGAACTATCATAGTACGCATTTTTCCTGCTAGGCAACCAAAACTCACCTGGGAAGCTTCTGTCTGGTCACAGTGAATTTTTTCATAAAAGCACTTTTTCTCCAACCTTGTTTTTTGTGATGAGCAATTTAAAAGAACAATGTGTGGTTGTGAAACTTTTTTTTCTTGCTTGGGAAAAATGTCACTGAAACTGTTGTGATGTTGAGCACAGTTTACAAAGACAGAGCTATGGGGAAAACTCAAGTATACAAATGGGATTTTCCTATCAAAAAAGGTGAAATGTTAATTGATGCAAAACCTCACTTTGGACATCAGTCAACTTCCCAAATGGAGGAAAATGTTGACAAAATCCACACACTTGTGCTTGAAGAACGAAGAGAGACCACTGAAGATATGGGAAGTTTTCTGAGCTATCTTGGAGCTCGGCTCAGTGGACTTCACCAGAAGACTTGGGAATGAGAAGGATCGCTGCAGAATTTGTGCCTTGGGTTCTGATTGACCAAGAAAAGGTGTGTTGACTACAAAAAATATCACACTTTGAAAGAACAGTTCTTTCTTTCAAAAAAGCCACACAGACTTCTCTCCCCCTCCCCACCCCCCCACCAAGGTAATTACTGGTGACAAGACATGGTGCTATTCTTTTTTTTTTTTAACATGGTGCTATTCTTACAACCCTGAAAGCAGACATCAATCAAGTCAATGGAAGACGGCATCTTCACTGCACCCCCCCAAAGCTCTTCTAAGGAAATTAAAAATCAAGGCAATTCCCATTTGTTTTTATGATGTGAGAGGGGAAGTGCATTTGGAGTTCATTCTACCAGATCAGACTGTTAATCAAACTTTCTATTTAGAGGTTCTGAAAAGATTATGCAACACTGTACAATAAAAAAGTCCTGATTTGTGGCAGACAGGAGGACTGGTTTTTCCAGCAGGACAATGCACCTGCTCACATAGCCATCTCAGTGCACCAGTTTTTGCCAAAAAACAACATGCTATTCTTGCACCACACACCCGACTCACCTCACCTTACTCCTACAACTTTTTTTTGTTTCCCCAATACAGAGGGACATAAACAGACAGCTATTTGATGACATAGAAAGGTGAAGGGAAAAAATGAGGGAAGTTCTGTCAGCCATCTAGATGTGAGTTTGAAAATTGTTTCCAAGAATGTAATCACAGATTTGACAAATGTATTAAATGTACTGGAGAGTACTCTGAAGGTAGTAAGGTTGTTTTGCAAAAATATTTAAGTGCATAATAAACAGTTTTGGAAAAAACCTTCTGATTTTTGTGTGCATGAGTGTGTGCCCCCTTGTATGAATATTAAATCCAGGCAAATGCAAACTTTTCTTATTACTGGTATTATTTTAACTTTAATTACAGGTTATATTTAAAATATGTAAAAAAGGAAACAAAAACACTATAGCAAAAAAGAAAAAAGTGAACAATATCAATCTGAGGCGTAACTGTTCCATCACCTTGTCTTCCTGTAGGGAACCAGAAATGAGATTTACTATGCTATGGACTAGTGCCAAAGTTCCTTTGTGACTCTTTCCGGAAGTCTGAGTCAGGGGTCACTTGGGCTTCTTTTGTCAGCTTTATATTTGTATTCTGAGCTTTCCATAATCCTATAAAGCCCTGGGAACACAATCCTATAACGTTCTGAAAACTAAAAAAGAGTATAAAAGGAATATAATTATACAACTATATTTTATTTTAAAACATTTGTACTCATGACTTCTTTGGTTTCAAAAATCTTTTTATTATGCATTGGGTGAAGGTTTACAGAATAGATCACAGTTTTCTATTAAACAATTCATAGACATTTTGTTTCATATCATTGATTGCCTTCCCCACAATAGAACATCACATCTTTCACTTCCTCCTTATGCTTTGTTTTCATCCCTCCTTCTTTTCTCATCCCTCTGAGCTGTCCTTCAATAAATGGTACCTTTGCATCACAAAAGACAAATTATTTAAAGATGTGTCTATTGATGGGCTGAAAATTGATTCATGAGGGTGAATGCATTTCTAGATCTGAAGGGTAGACTGAGGCCCAGAGTCTTAGGAGGTCCACCAGTCCTTAGCACTTCAATAAGCCTGGTTTCTCTGATAATTGGAGTTGTGTTCACATTTTCTCCTATTCTATATAAAACCACCTAATGTAATCCTTACAGAGCAGTTGGTAGAAGTAGCTGGGAGCCATCTGGTTTTTCTGTTTGAAGGGGCATGGGGACTGGTGTTTGCACATTCCCTTAGCCAACTTGTCAGTTATTTCGAGTCTTCAATTTTCTTCGTTTTTTTTTTTTGACCTGGATAAGGAGAAGCCAATATTTATGCCTTAGATGGCTATTCAGGAGCTTTAAGTTGGTACTCACCAAAAGAGGATGTAGAGCACAGCCTTGATGGCACACATTATGCCAACTGACCTTGGTATCCCTCTCTAGACAATGGTCCTAAGCCCCCAGTCCCAGCGACTATCTTCCTCAAGATGCTCAGTCACATCTAAGAAGTTTCCATAACTTTTCTCACACATTCATTGATATATTTGCATCAACGATAAATGCCTGCATGCAAATATCCTCTGTCCTACACCCATTCCGCCTGCTTGTCTATTCATGCATTCATCTGTTCATTGATGATTGTTCATTGATGATTACAGGGTTGTGCATGTAACAGTATCTACCTCTGTTGCCTTTAAACCTGACACTCCTTCTAGGGGCTTCCCTGCATCCACCACTTTGATTGTTCACCCTTGTATATTGTCTTCCCTTTCACGAAGGTTAACATGTGTCTACTCTCTGCTGTTGTTGTCTTTATTATATACAATTGAGTTGGTTCCGACTTACGGTTATAACATGTACAGCAACAGCAACAACAAAAAAACACATCCAGGTCCTATGCCATACTCATAATTGTGGTTATTTTTGAGTCCCTTGATGTCTCCGCTGTGTCAGTCTATAGTGTTAAGAGTCTTCCTCTTTTTCCTCCACCTCTGGAGTACCAAGAATGATGTCCTCTTTCAGGAACTCTCCTGATAACATGCCCAAAGTGTGTGCAACTAAGTCTGATCATTTTTTCTTTTAAGGAGAAATCTGGCTGTATTTCTTCCAAGGCAGATTTGTTGTCCTTCTGACCATCCACTGTACATTAAGTATTGTTCACCAGCACCTTAATTCAAATGCATCAATTCTGCTGAAGTCTTTCTCATTCGTCATCCAACTTCTACACATATGCGAGGCAATTGAAGCTACCCTGTCCTAAATTAGGCAGGCCTTACTGCTCAGTGAGACAGCATTGATCTCAGCACTTTACAGAGGTCTTGTCCAGCAGGTTTTCCCAATGCAATGCATCATTCGAATGCTTGCTACTTCTTCTAATGCTATACATCCAAGCTTATTGAAATCTTTGAGAATTTCAATGTTTTCTTCATTTTTCATGATGCTCTTGGTTGATCCAGTTATAAGAATATTGGTTTTCCTTTTTTTTGGCATCACTGCCCTCAAGTGGTGGGAGTAGGAGGCCCAGCCTTTGCTCTGTGAAGCTGGAATCGAACCTCCATCCCAGTGGGCCGCAGTCCCATGCACAACCACTACGTCACCGGGGCTCAGCCAAGAATATTGGTTTTCTTAACATTGAGTTACAATTCATGCTAAAAAGTCTCTGCAGTCTACTTCAAATCTTCCTCAGTTCAGCTAACAAAGTTGTGTCATCTGCATATAGTGCATTGTTAAGAACATTCCTCCTTTTTTTGATGCTGAGTTCTTCTCATAGTCCAAATTTTGAGTTCAGCATTCAGACCAAACACATATGATGAAAGGAGGAAACCCTGATGCTCATCTTTCCTGATTTTAAATCGCACAGTTTTTAAAAAATAACTTGGACATAATACTACATGGTCTACCCTTTAGCCAATAGTTTAGCCTCACTTTCACCTGGCATCTCTGGTAACCCTCAAAGAATGGTTCTTTTAGTGTCAATTATTTTCTTGATTTTTTTATGATGGTGGTCTCATGCAATATTTGTATTTTGGTGATGGGCTTATCTTAGCCTTTCTTTTATGGGACACTGGAGCACTGAATGGAGCCCTGATGGTGGAGTGTTTGTCTGTTGGACTGTAATTAGCGCAGCTCATGGTTGGAAACCACCAGAAGCTCCACGGGAGAAATCTCACAGGTTTGGAAACTCACAGTGGAGTTGCCAGAGTCATCACTGACACAAAGGCAGTGGGTTTTTTTTTTGCTTTGTTAACACTGACAGGTTCACAAGTTACTCATTGGTAATACTGAACTTCTACTAGAAGAAGGTCAAAGCTTACTTTTCTCAAGCTGGGGATCTTAGCAGAACTTGATATGATTATAAAGTAATTGTCCACTTTGATAAAAAAAAAAATCACAAGAGACTGAGCCCCGGTGGCGTAAGTGATTTAGTGTGGGACTGTGGCCCACTGGTTTGGCGGTTCAAATCCAGCAGCGGCTCTCAAGAGCAGTGCTGGGTAGCTCCCACAACCACCAGAGGGCAGTGATGCCCACCCCCCAAAATCACAAGATTGAGAAAAATAATTACTCTGATGCGATAAATAAACCAAAGATAGAACTGTCATGTAGATTTTCTTAAGCCACTGTCAATTGCCATCAAGTCAACTCCAACTCATGGGGACCAATGTGTGTGTTGGGAGAGATTTGTGCTCCACTGGCTTTTCAATGGCAGTTTTTTCTTCCAAGGCACCTCTGGGTGGACTTGACCCTCCTTGCGTTTAGTTATTAGATCAGTGCATTAACAGTTTTCACTATCCAGGGACTTCCATAGCTGGTATTATAAATGTTGCTAATGCATTTGCATTATGGCATTGGTGAAGAACGTTGAATATCTGATGCATTTTCAGAAGCATGACTAACCCTATCTTATAAAAAGTATAGTCAGGATGCTCCTTGGAAGTGAAGATGGCAAGATTTTGTCTATACTATGATGGACATGCTATCAGGAGATCCAGACTCTGGAGAAAGACAAGAAAGACATAATGCATTATAAAATAGAGAACCATCAAGCAAAAAGGAAGATTCTCCAGGAGATGCATTAACAAAGTAGCTACAACAGTGGACTCAAATGTACTAATAATTGTGAGGATGACCTAGAACCAGAAATTGTTTGACTTTGTTTGTTTATAGAGTTGCTATAAATAGTAATGTATTAGACAGCACCTTACAAATGGCATTATTGTTATTGTTAGCTGCCAGCAAGGCATCACCTGACAAACTCTTTACAGAATTAGATCATATAATTTGGATCCATGGTGTGTTCAAAGGCTGATTTTTGGGAGTGAATCTCCAGGATTTTCTTCCTAATGTGTCTTTGTCTGGAAGCTTTGTTGAATCTATTGAGCATCATACACAAGACTCCACTGAACAGGAGGGTGTAATTCAGTTTGAAAATAGGGTCTACTTTGTTGTGTTAATGAGGTCCCATCACTGTAGGGTGTTTTCCTTCAACCTAATCACTGATGAAAGATTTAACAAACAGCATAGAAACAAAAGTGAAGCAAGTATAAATTGGGGGTAAGATAGGTTACAAAGAACCGAAATACTGGGCTGGAGTGATTAGACAAGCATTTTCCCTATAGCAGATGGACAAAGAAGACTTTCACTATAACTGGTACTCTAACTTCAGATCACTAGCTTAGTTAGTCTCCGAAGCCATGAGAAAAAAAATTTTTTTTTTGTTAATCAAAGTCAAGCATGTGTGGTTGCAGCACAAGACATAAAGAAAGTCAGAGATTGGACCCAGATCATCCTGCAAGGCTGGGAGGATTCTATTATTGTACCATAGCTGATGTCAAATTTTCACACCCCAGAGACTGCATGAGACAACTGAAAAGGTAGACATAAACAGGGGAAAAAACAACAACAAACAACAACAGCTGGAGATGTAGCTTACTTAACTAAGAAACCCCATTATATAGGGTGGGTTTTGATGGAGATGGGAAGATGGTCATACTTCTGATGTTTGAAAGAAGGGAGAATGTTTTGAGAAATAGCTAATATGTATTTTACATTTAACTGATAAATGTGATTTTCTGCATTTCACTCTGAAGTTGTTTAACTTTTATTCTGTAAACATATATGAGGTAAAAACTGTTGTGAAGAGAAAGGCAATTTCCTGAAGACTGTCCAGGTAAACTTTAAATCAAAATTTAGGCCTGAAAAATTTTTAAAACAATCAGGGAATGTTTTTTCATGTTTTTGCTTTTTCAATTTAAGGGTAAAGGGGCCAAATGAAACAATAGATACAATTCCATGTGAGGCATTGAATAAGCACTATAGAGATACAACTGCATTTGGATTGTATTATATACTTCAAACATTATAATTTCAGTTGGCCCTTTAAGCAAACTTGTGAGGAAGGCTTGACAGGTATCATCATCTGCCTTTTTTGGACCTAGTGGAGAATACAAGATAAGAGATGAAAGTAGCCTTGTTCAAGTTCAAACAGTTCAGGTTCCTCGTGCAGTGCTCCTCCCAGGACCAAATGGTGTTTTTTATCTCTGACCTCCAGGGCAGCTTGTCTAAAGGGAATTAATGGTGCCATACAGTTTATAAGAAGACCTTGCCAAAGTAAAGGTTACCATATTTCACAATGTACTCATGTAAATAATGTGTATACCATACAGAGTAAGCTAACACACAAAAGGATTGCACAGTTTGCAAACAACAAGCACAATAAAAATGCATATAGTACACATGTTATTTGTACAAAAATACCATCATTCCAATGGTGGGGGGGGGGGGGGAGAGGTGGAGATGAAGACACTTAAGAAAGACCCTAAATTGAAAAGACAAGTGGTAGAATCAAAGAATGAGGAGCCACCCAGTGCTTGGGCGACAGATGCACTCATTTGTCAAGTCTCAGTCTGCTGGGGTTCAAATCCTAGTTCTGCCACTTACCAATTGTGTGATTTGGGACTTTATTGAACCTCAGTTTCTTCCACAGTAAAATGAGTGAAGAAGCAAGTCATTCAAAGAATTGTTAAGAGGATTTAAATGAGTACAATGCATACGTCTGGAATGTAACAATTATTAACTTTAAAATGTAACACTTATTAATAAAAATGACAAGCTCAGTGGTGCAATTTAGAAGGCTATTGTGATGTGAATTTAAAAAGGGAGCGAGGAGGTGGGAGGAGGGAATCAAGCTGGAGTTCAAACAGCAAGTTCTTAGTCAGCAAGAATTCACAGGAGGTGCTGTGAGGGCCTGCCTTGGGCACCAGTGGTGGAGACTTTTAAGAGTCAAACATTTTAAAGCTTCTACAAGTGAGAAATAGTGAAATGTGTGTGTTCTAATTGTCCAAAAGTTAAAGCACCTTCTCGTTTATTGGCTAGCTTTAAAATTTTGATGGCCAAGTTTGTCATGGTTTGTTCCAGTCCAAAATCCTATAAATACACCAGATAATTCTAGCCTTCGCACCTGTTCAAACAGCAACAAAGATAAAACCAACTAGTGGAAAGACCAACCCCTTCCTTTTCTTAATGAGGCCCCATTGATTTTTACAAACAAATGAAAGACAATAAATTGCCCCAAATGCCCTTTTGTAAAGCCAGGCTTTAGGACTGACCCAGGGTTCCCAGCCAACTCCAGGTGATAAGGCCTCCCAGCTGGGCCATAAAATGTTTTTGCAACTCTGAGGGTATACCCTAAGCCTCCTTTGTTCCCTGGAGAGCTTTGAGGGGGTTGTGAGTATATCCTGTTAGCCCGAAGTCTAACATCTGATCTTTAATTTTTCCTTTCACAGTCAATGAGCAAAACTTCTAAAAGCCACAAAGCATCTCAAGAGTTGTCCAGAGGCTGCTCCAAGGCTCCCCCAGAAGGATTTCTTTTCTGGCCCAGGAACTTAGCACATGCAAGTCTTAAGAGATCTAGAGTGTGAGTCTGGGCCCTCCTAGGTCTGATGGACCCAATTTGGAAGATAGCACAAGCATCTCCCTCACTTGGGTTCCATAACTAAGTCCACATGGAAGAAGCACGTCTGCTTGTGTGACCCAAGGACTGTCAAAAATATAATCCGAATCCAAAGGATTCGTGATAAGTGATTTCCTTCTGACCATAGTTGACAGATGTGACAATAGTTGACAATAGTCCAGTCGGGTCATCAGACGAAGAGTATTGTAGAGACAATTATAGTAGATTAAAATGGAACATTGCCTTTGAAAGGTCTAAATGTAACCTCTGATTTGATCCTCTTTTTTGACACATCTAAAAGTTCTAACAGTTTTGAAAAAAGAGAAAGGGAAATAACCTTCAGCGAATCTTCTCTGAACATAGACCTGGGAGGTGAATAGCTTTGTCATTCTGCAGAATGCATTGGAAAGTACAATGCAGTGGAAATACCTAGGTTAAAAACCTTATCATTTTATCTCCTCTTTGACCCATTTCGAAGTTGTTCTACTTTTTCATATTTTCTGTTTTCTTCCAAGCTGGGATTTTTTCACTTTTTTATTTTGCTATGGCTGTTGACCTTTTTAGATTCTTAAAAAAAAAATTTTTTTTAAGTATATGCAATCCAGAATAGGTAAGTCTATAGTGACAGTAATTGAATCCATGCTTCCACAGGGATACAGCAGGGGAGGTTGGAGGGAAATAGGGAGCTGATAACAAGATGTACAAGAAAAAAAGAAAATGTTCTAAAATTGATCGTGGTAATAATTATAATCATATAATTAACCTAATGAATTGTATGGTATTTGGACTATGTCCCAATACGCTGTTTATTTATAGAAATAGAACTAGATCCTTAATTACTCTTATTTGCTTGCCATTTTCCTTGGAGCTGCGAGTTGGCCACTTCCTGTGTCTTCTGCTATGCATATTCAACTCTGCTGGAGAATTGAGGTCTAGAGCTCTTCAGTCTGGTGGAAGAGTCACAGGTCACAAGTCGCTGCCACCTCCCTGAACTGTGACTAGGATTGAGACATGCTGTAAGGGTAAATTGCACACTGACTTTCAATGATGAAAGTCATTGAAATGATGGAATGATGCAAAGGAGATTAACATGCTCCTGTGCATGAATCACCCATAAATTTGTGATGCATTCCTTAAAAGGGAGGGGATAGTAAAATAGCATATTTAATATTGATTATAATTTGACATATATAGTAGTAAGTATCAAAACCTGTGGGATGCAGGAGGGCCTTCTCCAGGTTCCCCCCAATATATACTAAACCTAAGATGCTGCGTGCACCACATATTCCATGCTCATACACTGGGAGATCAGCTACTTAACAGTTAAGTCCTGAAGACGTTGGCCATCTAGAGCTATCAGACTATATTTTGTCCCAGGCTAAGGAGGGCCCACTCCCTTCTCATAACGATAGTGGATTGTTGCCCTGAAGGAGAGGCTAGGGACAAGATTAAGCCAACTCAAGAAGGATCAAGGTTAGGCTACAGTTTTGAAGCTTGCTTCTGCCCATCTTGTCACTGGTGTATCCTTAGTGCCACCCTTCTGATTGCATGTGCACCCTTAGCTAATTTCCCTCAGATTGGTGTTTACCAATTGTACAGCCTCACCCTGATTATGATATAATTGGGGTGGGGGGTGGATTGGAAACAAAATATTCTCTCTCTGCTCAGACCTGGCTGCTGAGATCATGGCTGTCATAGAGTGAGCAATTGCATGCCTTACTTTGTCTGATGTCTCTTCAATTTTACCCCTCAACTACACAATTCCCCCTTGGACCCATTCGATTGTAGGGCCTGGTCCCTCACAATAACCCACTCCCTCTGGGTTGCTATAGGTTCATGGACATCCCCAGGACTCAATAGAACTGTTCCATAAGGCTGCTGATGTACATATATTTTTTTTAAATTCATTTTATTCAGACTCATACAACTCTTATCACAATCCATCCATCCATCCATTGTGTCAAGCACATTTGTATATTTGTTGTCATCCTCATTTTCAAAAATTTGCTTTCTACTTGAGCTATGGTATTAGCTTCTCATTTTGTCCCCTCTCTCTCCCACCCTCTCTCCCTCACGAACCCTTGATAGTTTATAAACTATTATTTTTTCATGTCTTACACTAACCGGTGTCTCCCTTCACCCACTTTTCTGTTGTCCGTTCCCTAGGGAGGGGGTTATATGTAGATCATTGTGATCAGTTCCCTCTTTCTCCCCCCACCTTTCCCTTTCCCTTCTGGTATCGCTACTCCCATTGTTGGTCAGAGGAGTTTATCTGTCCTGGATTTCCTGTTTCCAGCTCTTCTCTGTACCGGTGCACATGCTCTGGTCTAGCTGAATTTGTAAGATAGAATGGGGATCATGATAGTGGTGGGGAAGAAGCATTAAAGAACTAGAAGAAAGTTGTATGCTTCATCGGTGCTATCCTATACTCTGACTGACTCATCTCCTCCTCATGACCCTTCTGTAAGGGGATGTCCAATTGTCTACATACAGATGGGCTTTGGGTCTCATTTCTCACTGTGTTAGTCTGGGTAGACTAGAGAAACAAATTCATAAACACACATTTGTAAATAAGGGAAAGGTTTATATACAAGAGGAATGGAACATGGAGAAAAAATCCCAACCCAGTCCAGTCCAAGCCCACTAGTCTGATATTAGCCCATATGACTGATAGCAGTCTATAAAGTCTTCTTCAGATTCACAAGGCACATGCAAGGACACCAGGACAATCACCGACCAGTGGGTGCAGAATCTTGTGTATCCATGGTGGTCGAAGCATCTCAGCACTGGTAGGGGCCTCTCTGTAGCATCTCAAGCATCTGGCTTCAGAGGTCTGATTCCATTAGGGTAAGCCCTTGTAGTTTCTCCTCCAGAAAGTCTCACCTGGAGTCCACCTTGTTGAGCATCTCTGAGAGACTGATGTATAGTCTTTCACCTTCATGAGAGAAATATCTGAGATTTCCCAGAATCCTCAAAGAAAGCATGCCCACACAGACCCCATTGGCTATCTCCAGAATGACAGGGTAGACTCCACCCCTACACTCCCAGTCATGAAATTGACACCAAAGTACATGACTGCAACACTCACTTCCCCTCATTCACAATCATATGATCTTTTTGTTCTGGATTTTTAATACCTGATACCTGATCCTATCGACACCTAATGATCCCACAGGCTTGTGTGCTTCTTCCAAGTGGGTTTGGTTGCTTCTCAGCTAGATGACTGCTTGTTTATCTTCAATCCTTTAAGCACTCAGACACTATATCTTTTGATAGCCAGGCACTATCAGCTTTCTTCCCCACATTAGCTTATGCACCCACTTTATCTTCAGCAATTGTGTCCAGAAGGTGTGCATCCCAGAATGCCAGGTTATTAGAACAAAGTATTCTTGCTTTGAGGGAGTACTTTAGTAGAGGCTCAATGTCCATTTTCTACCTTAATTCTTAACCTATAGATATGAGTACATAGATTTACTTCCCTCTTTTTATAAATAAGTATATTTACATATGTATTTAGACCTCTATATATGTCCTTTGCCTCTGGTTCTTTCCTCTATTTCCTTTTACTTTCCTCTTGTCCCACCATCATGTTCAGTCTTCATTAGGTTTAGTAATTCCTTGCTGTTACATTGCCCTTGATTAAACTCCACTATGCATCCTGCATCCTTCTCTCCATTGATTTGTACTTCACAATGTTGTACATTTTATAGAAACAGATTGCCCTCTCTTTCTCCTGTGGATAACACATAACATACAATATTATATACAATAATAACATAATATTAACATCCAACTCACCTGCTGTTTTTCATTTTTCTAATGTACTGCTTTACAACAGAGATGCTCGCATACTTTCAGATGCAATCTTAGGTGTCAAACACATGCAAATTTTCTCCTGTTTATGTTCTTTTCCTTTGTGATTAACTTCCAGATCTGTTCATGTGCTCTGAACTTCAGCTGAATGTTGCCTTGTAGTGTCAAAATCTCCTATTCCGTATGAAAGTGACACGTTTTTGTCTCTTATTGGTCCAGCTTTCCCACTCATTTTCATACCCTTTCTGACATTTAAGAGAAAAATACAAGGTCTAAAAATTGGTAATAACTTATCAGTTTTGCTTCCCTTATTGCAGTTGTTTGCACATGCGTTTGACACCTAAGATTACATCTGATTGTCTGTTCTGTATATCAATTAAGTGACAGGATTGATGATAGACATACTTCTGTTTTTTTAATGCCATGCGTTCTACCCAAATTACATTGGTGATCAACTAGTAGATTGTGATCAACATATGGAGCACCATGGCTCTATAAAGTTCTATATGGAAGAGCCTCAGTGGCCTAGTGGTTTATGTATCAAACGGTTAATTATAAGGTTCACATGCAGCTAGGACTGTATTTTTATTGGAAATTTTTCCTTTAGAGAAGGTGTTGGGCTGAGCCTTGGTGGCGTAGTGGTTGTGCGTGGGACTGTGGCCCACTGGGACGGAGGTTCAATTCCAGCAGTGGAGCTGGGCCTCTTACTCCCACCGCCGGAGAGCAGTGATGCCCCCCCCCCAAAAAAAAGAGAAGGTGTTATCCATCTCTCGACTTCTTCTGATGAATTAAAATAAAAAAGTGGAAAACCCAGATCACTGCAATCAGTCATTTCTGAATCATAGTAACCCTACGGGAACAAATAAGCCACACCCTTCTCCTTTGGAATGGCTGTGAACTGAAGACTTTGTGGCAAGTGGTCCAATGCTCACACATAGGGCTACCAGGGCCCCTTGTGTTAGGAGAATCCATCTGATGCTAATGCAAGACTACTAGTTTGCCTTAGTAAAAGCTGGAAGGGGAGCATAAGTCAAAGATAAAAACTGGAAAAGTGCATAGGAGAAAAAAGGGTGGAAAGACAAATAGATACATTGGGTGATGTTCCACTCAAAATAGCTTTGAAACACGTCATTATTTCCATTTTAATAGAAGAAACAACAGGTTCAGATAAATCAGTGCATTTTTCATAATATATCCCATAACTTTCTGATTAATTATGACAAACCCCAAAATACATGCTCTTCTCCATATTATGCTGTCCCTTATGCCACTGGCAACTTTTGGAAAATTAGAGTAACAATTGAATCTGAAGATTTTCCTTTTATTAGCTGTGTGCTCTCATTGGAATTCATGCTTACTAAAATTAACTTAAGCCGATTAAGTGAGAATAATTTTAATAGTTATTTTTTAATGGAAGATATGTTTTTATTTGACTAAATTAGGCATACTTTTATCTTGTGCTATTGCTTTCAATTTTAATAAATTATTTTAATTTATTGCTTTTAATTAATTTAATTTAAACCGTAAAATATTTTTTAAAGAACATAGATATAATTTTAAAATAGTGAGTGAGGGAAATACATAATCACAAAACAAATTGATTGGTATACTTTTCTTTTTTTATTAAAAATCATTTTATTAGGGGCACATTATTGTAACAAATTATTTTAGGTAAATATTTTAAAATAACTCAAACTCAATTGCCACCAAGTCGATGACTACTCATAACAAGCTGATAGGCCAGGGTAGAATTGCCACTGTGGATTTCCAAGACCGTAACACTTTCTAAAGGTAGAAAGCTGCAGTAAACATGTTTTGCTCCTTATTTCTTTAGAGTTTAAATCGGAGATTTTGAGACATAGCGGTATTTCTCTTCTGATTTGTTTCAGGAAGCACCTTGCCATTTTCCACTGTGAGTATACAGTCTAAAAGTCTCACGGGCTGTGCAGGAGGCCTCTGATCTCTCCACTTCCAGTCCAGAACGTATTACTTTCTGTTCTATGAACTTTGCTATTCGTGCTAGTATCAAAATCCTCATGATTTTGATTTCCATTTCCAGAATGGCTAGTGACTCTGAGCATTTCTTAACATATTTGTTGCCTGCCTGTGTGTCATCTTTGGTGATCTGTCTATTCATGTCAGTTGGGGCCTACTATTTAACTATAATTATCATGCTTATAAATTATTGATCTCATACTGGTAAGTAAGTAGACTCATGAATTTTTTTTTTTTATTTCTAGAGCATTGAGCGAGGCATTTTTGATGTAGACTGGTTAAAGAGATGCTAACATCTTGCTCCTTAGGACTTTTATTGAGAAATATTTCATTGTGTTAGAAAAATTGACAATGGGACTCATGCCAACATTTTACATTCATAGACTTTCCTTCCAAAAAGCCTTGATGGCATAGTAGGCTTGTGAATGGATCAGTCATGTAAAATAAGCAGTTTATCCCAAGGAGAAGTATCAGGTTTTCTACTCACGTAAAGACTTACAGTTTCAGGAGCTCACAGGGGCAGTTCTACTCTGTACCATAGAATCATTATGATCAACTCAATGACTATGAGTTTTTGGAGTGTGCTTCTAGGTCATATAACTTGCAAAAGAGGACATTCTAACAGATCTCAAATCGAAAACATAAACTTAATTCTGTCAAGTGAGTTACATACAACTCAAAGGCACCATATGGAATGAAGTACTACTACCACCTAGGGATTCCAAAGTTGGACTCTTTATGGAAATAGGCTGCTATATCTTTCTCTTGTGTAGCTGCTGGTGGGCCAAACCCTAGAGTTTTCAATTAATGGTCAAGTGCTGAACCATTACAATACCTAGACTTCTTAGTCTTCGTGATAATACCTGTATTTTTAGATAAATACAGGAGATATCAATCATTTTCAGATGATCAATTTGCGAAGCATCAAACACTTTGATGTTTTCAATATTTTAAAGATTTTTATCTTATTTTTTGTATAAAAATTAAAATGGTTCACTAACCTCCTAAGTTTAAATTGAAATATTTCTCATAGTGCACTTAAAGTACTAGAACAGGAAAAGCCTAGATCACAATGCATTTTAATTCACAGGCTAATGCAAAAGAAATCCAATTAGTTTAAATGCTGAGCCACTAAATTAAGCTCTGGGTCTGTAATTCAGACAATTTCATCAAATGCTCTTGCTGTGTTTCTGGACTCACATCAAATCACTTTGATTTAATGCCAGTTTCATGAATTTTCATGGCAAGAGAATGAGTTGTTGAAATATAACTAAACATGAATTCTTTCCCATTACAATTTTGTAAGCTAAAGCATGTTTAAGTGTGAATTGATAATAAAATGTAAACAAATATGTCTGTTCCCAAACAAAGCTCTGTCAAATCAACTCAGAAAATAGAGAATATACAAAATGTATCTACCATTATCAGGGTAATTTTCTCTCCAAGGGACAATGAATCTAATTGAAACTAACAATTAACAATGAAGCTACTTTAGGCTTTCACAAATCATAGATTCTGAAATTCACAGGAACCAAAAGTAGGCTAATTCTTTTTTCTAGCAAACATTTAGGCAAAGTATGAATAATGGACCTTTTAGACCATTTGGAAGGAATAATTTGGCTATGAGTTGTTCTGTTTGAGAGATCTTTGAAAACCTTAAGAGCAAATCTTTATTATGTTCTGTAAATCACTGTGATGTCTGAAACTGTGTGTATATGTATGTATTACTTAATAAAAATTAATCTTTAAGAAAAATCTCTATTATAGAGCATATTCTACAAATGCATTTATATGTGGTACAAGAATAGCTATGAATATAGGAGGCATATAGGGAGAAAACTTATGAAAACTTTTTATCCTCAACTAAGTACCTTGAGGAAATCATTTTCTGAGCATGGGGTCTGGGACCACAGTCTCAGGGAACATCAAAGTTAATGAGGATGACATAGTCCACCAAGACAATGCTCTGCATCTCATTCTTGTGAATAGCAACAGGGTCTTGGAAGCTTGTGAGACACTATTTAAGGTGCAACTTGTGCTATCTCTTTGCCCAGAGCAAGAAGACTGAAGAAAATCAAAAGTGAAAAAAAAATGAGCCCCCAACACTAATGAGCCACATGAACCTCAGCTTCTAATAACTGGAGAACTTGATGGCTTCTCACCACCATGACCGGTCACTCTTAAAGGGATTATAATAAGTGGTGCTGAAGAGAGTGGGAGAAAACTGAGGCCCCCAAACTCAAAATCATAAAAATACCAGGCTAATTAATCAGAAAGAAACTTGTGGAACCCTGATTCTCCTGCCCTGTGCACCACTGTGCTACTCTGGGTAGACTAGAGAAACAAATTCATAAACACTCATATGTGTATAAGAAAGAATTGTATATACAAGAGCACCTGACCATTAAGAAAATATCTCAACACAGTCCAATTCAAGGTCATTAGTCTGATCTTAGCCCATATGTCGGATACCAATCTATAAAGTCCTCTTCAAACTCATGAAACACGTGCAATGATGCCAAATGCAGACCAATCACAAGTCAGTGAGCAGAAAGTCTTTGGACCCAGTGGCATCATAAGCATCTCAGCACTGGCAAGGATCTCCAAGTGGCTTCTCTGGCTTCAAATGGCATCCATGAACATTGTCCAACTCAGGGCACTAGCACAGCTCCATGTGGTTTCTCCGCAAGGATGTCTTGCAGGAAATAAGGCTTGCAATAGAGTCTACAACAGAATGAAAGCGTGTCTACTGCTTCCAAGAAAGAAGTACTGGGATCCAGAATTCTCAGGAGAAGGCTGCACCCTCACAGAGGTATCATTTGCTATCTCCAGATTAACAGGTTAGACTCCACCCCTAACACTCTTAGTCTTCAAATTGACACCAGATTAGGTGACTACCACAACCACAAAATCTAAACCCCCCTCCCCACCAAGCTCAACTTTTAATCACGTTATTGACAGACTTATAAGGTGAACAGTTAGAAAAGCTCGTTAGGAATAAAAATTCAAATAGAAGAGATCAAAAAAGCAATGTTTGCCTAGGGATAAAACTCAGAAGATAGGATGAAGAAGAAACAGAGAGGAAGTAGAAAGAGCATTGCTATATTGTAGGGGTTGCAATCAATTTCACAAAGCATAAGGCATATTAATCATTGAATGGAAAACCAATTTGCTCTAAATATTTCTAAACTTTTACACAAATCACAATTAAAAGAAATATCTCTATTGCAATTAGTTGAATTTTCTGGTTAAAAGAGTTCCATCATATGTCAAATATAAGTCACACACATTCATGCACCCATGGTTACATTCCAACTGTGTATACCCTGGGTGGGGCCCTGATAAGCTCACACTGGTGATCAACAAAGGGAAGCACTGTGTGTGTGTGTGTGTGTGTGTGTTTTCATTCTGAATTGTGGGAGGGTGAGCATATCACTTAGTTTCATTGTGGTCCATTCTGATTGTTTTTGCTAGAACTATCACCTTTAAGAAAGCTGTGTAAGTCTGGGTAAACTAGGGAAACAAGTTCACAGAAACTCATATGTATGTAAAAGAGAGTTTTATATAAAGGGTAAGTGTACATTAAGAAAGCACCCCAACCCAGTCTGTCCAAGTTCATAAGTCCAACATTAGCCCATAAGTCTAACATTAGCCCATATGTCTGACATTGATCAACAAAGTCTTCCTCAATCTCACAAAACACATGCAATGATGCCAACTACAGGAGGAAAGCCAAATCAGTGGGAGAGCAAGCATCTCAGTGCTGGCAGAGGTCTCCACAAGACTGTTCTACCACCCAGGGGTATATCAGGGTAGGTCCATGTGGCTTCTCCTCAGGGAGGTCTTGCAGAAAGTGAGCCTTGTCAGCTGAAGTAGGGAACTGGCTGGATAAAGCAGCTGTACTTTGGTCTGGCTAAGAAAGCAAGAGACCTGAGAACTAGAAAGGCGAGGCTCACTGAGTCATTTATGATCTCTTCGCCCTTCAGTTAATCCCACATGTGTTTATCAGTCAGGTGAGCACAATCAACCTTCACTATCTCAAAATCTAAAAGCCTTTCTCAATTCCACCTCCATCCCATCTTCAAGAATTATTTCTTTCACACAAAATCTCAGGAATTTTTTCGACTTTTGACTTTCTTGGCTTTTATTTCTATTTTCTCAGAAAAAGAGACTTCTCATGGAATCCCTAACAATAGATTCCCATGGAAATTTTCAGTATTTCCCCTTCTCTAAGAAGGTTTCTTCTTCTTAGCTTCTTTTGCAGGCTCTTCTATCTTTCCCTAAAATGTTAGTGCTTTTCTGAGTCCTCCATTTATATTATCCTCACATCTTATGTGTTCTTATTCATCTCTCTCTTACTTTTTATCAGGAGTCTGATAAAGTACCTGATCTCAATTTTCTACTAGTCATGGTGACCTAGATATCTTGGAGGCAGGTCACTTTGGCTGACATCATCTACCTAATGATGTTAATAAGACATTCTTCCATGGACCTCTTCCAATACCAGATCACATAGATTTTTAGTATCTTATTACAAATTCTAATCATAAATTAGTATATGATAAATAGTAAATACTGCTTAAATTTAATATTTCTTAGATTATATAAATATAAACACTGAAACTTACAGAAGGAAATGGGGGATTAGAAATCTCCTTTAGAGAGTTAAATCTCAAAGATCTACTATGATATGAGTTGGTATCCATCAAGACAGTGAGTTGAGAACAAAAAATTGTTTTATATAATCTTTCTACATTGAAGTACATTATTAGTTAATTATTAGTAAGTAAGGGGAAGTCACATTTGAATTTTCCCCTTTTAATTATTACTTCATTTTGAAAGAAAGTTGTTATATAAGCTCATACATATTAATACAACATTGTAGCTAGAAAATTTGACAAAATTGCCAACCAAAAATACTAGCAGTAAAAAAAAAAGCAAAAGTGAATAAATAGGGACTTTCTACAAGAGATGACTGAGTAGTACACACCAGTGAGACTCTACAGAAATCAGTGCAGGAGAGTCACTGAGAGGGAAATCCCACACTGCTGGGTGGCAGGAGGAGCCTCATAAAGATAAGTAGGCACAGATCCACTAGGTTTTGAGAAACTGTGGACTCTTGCCTTATAACTGTGGAAGATGGCTAAGGCTTAACCTTCGCCTTGCACAGTCTCAGGCAGATCCAGCTTCTTCAGGCCAGCTAAAGGACTTTATCTCAACACAGCCACAGCTTGCTGTGTTTAAAATCCTCCAGCCCTACAGTCAGGCAATTGGGGCTCAACTTTATCATTATGTTTGTTTCTCTGTCTTCTCTCCCTGCCCTCCTCCTCCTCTCTGCCAGTTGTCTCTCTTTTTCTTCCCTCTTCTTTTTCCCCTTATATGCCACTGTCAGTCTTCAGGCCATGCCCCTTTACATAGGGCAATTATGCCTGCCATCCACCCAGCGTGAAGAGCTCCACCTTCTTCCAAGTAACATGAAGTTGAAGAAATCCCATCCATCTGCCTCAGGGAAACTCATCTCTATATTCCAATGCACTTTAGTGCTGGGGGAAATCCCTCCCACCTTCACTCTGTCGAGTAGCAAGCATCTGGGGAAATCCATCTTCTGCTGCAAGAGAACTCATGCCTACCCTCCAAGGCCCTCTAAACAGGTGGGGGATGGCAGGCACATCTTTGCGGTGCTCCCACTGCCTAGGGGAACCTCTGCCCACCTTCCACTACACTCCATGAGGCTGAGGGAGTCCCTGGCCAACCTCCACAGAAGCTATGAAAACACTCTTCAGCTATCCACATTGCTGTGGGAACCTCTGCCTGAATGATGCGGCCATCAAGCTGACTAGCATAATTCTGTCTACCATCTGTGGTGCTATACACCAAAGCAGACACACCCACCTGCCCTCCACAGCAATCCAGTTGTAGCAGGCATCTCTGAACACCCTGAAAGGCTCCCAAACCACCATTTTCCCCACCACCACAATTTCCTGTGAGATCATCCAGTGTGATGTCATCCTCACGGATCCACAACCTCCAACCAGTGTCTCCTAAGAGGAACATCCAAATTGCCCTCAAAATAGCAGAATACTGGTTGGCTAGGAAATGAGTTGAACTACAGGAGAATATAGCAATAGCCCAACCTCCCAGTGCAATTAGCTGCAGACAGTTTGAAGACACATTTGTACTAGTCTCACAAAGAGGGAACCTGATGCTCTATGACTCTCTGGAGAATGGAGCTGGCCTTCTCTAAAACAACACAATGCAAACACCAATCAGCCTCAACAACCTCCATGAATAAAACAGGAGAAAATGGCAGAGGAAGTCCTGAACCTAACAAAATGCATAGATGAAGCAGACCTTTATCTTCCACGGAACGAAATCTTCAGAGTGTTGCTTGGCATCATACAGGATATGAGGGAAACAATGCAGAAAAAGGTTGAAATTACAGAGGAGACAAAATCCATGCACCAAAGGGAAATGCAAGACCTAAGAGATGAAATAACAAAATGCAGTAGCAAGCTAATAGACTTTATTACCAGAATTGAGGAGGCGGAGGATCACACCAGTGACCTAGCAGATAGTCAAGCAGATATCAGCAACAACAAAAAAGGCAGGGAAATAAGAGAATCAGAGAAGCTGAAAAATGTCTGAGATCCATGTGTGAGGGTATGCAGAGGAACAATAGTAGAATAATTGGTCTAGCTGAAGAAGACAAAAGGAATAAGTTAACAGCAAAAATATTAAGGGAATTCTTAGAGGAAAACTTCCCCAGCTGTGGCAGTCATGTACTCGTGTGTCAATTTCATTATTGGGAGTCTAGGGCTAAAGTCTATCCTATCAATCTGGAGATAACAAATGAGTAGCCAATGAGGCCACTGTGTGGGCATGGCTTTCTCGTGAGAATTCTGGTAAGTCTCACAGTATTTCCCAATTGGAGAAGAGAGACTGAATGTACGACTGACAAGACAAGATGACAGCATGTGGATCCATCCTGATTCCTGGAGAATGGAGGATCCAGAGTAGAGGCCACATGGGCTTGCCCTGATAGAACCAAACCTCTGGGGCTGGGGAAACCACATGGAGACTTCTGCAAGTGCTGAGAGGCTTGGGAGGCCACGGGGAGACCTCTGCAAGCATGAGATGCTTCTACTGCCACCAGATACAAAAGACTTTGCACCCACTCGCCTGTGATTTTCTTGATGTCATCATACATGTTTCATAAGTCAAAAGGAAACTTTATAGACTGGTATTGGACATATGGGCTAATATTGGACTGGACTAGGTCGGGATGCTTTCTCAATGTTCCTTTCCTTTTGTATATAAACCTTTCTCTTATATCCATATGTTTGTCTATGAATTTGTTTCTTGAGTCTACCCAGACTAACAAACCAGCTTAAGGAATGAAAGCCATGCAAACATTGAGGAGGCTGAAAGAACACCAGTTAGTCTGAACCCCAAGAAGTTACCGAGGCATATAATAGTTAAGTTATCAAACTTTGAGAAAAAGGAGAAATTCATGATAGCATATAGGCAAAGACAGGCAGTCACATATAAAGGTACTCAAATATCAATATTATCAGACCTATCAGGGGACATTATGAAGAAGAGGAGAGAATGGAGTAACATTCCAAAAAACTGAAGGAAAATAATGCAAACCCAAGAATATTCTATCCTTCCAAACTATGGAGAAGTAAAAGTATTACAAGACAAGGAAAAAATAAAAGAATAGGTTAAAAGAAACACAAACCTACAAAAGATCCATGCAGATCTACTAAAGGCAGAAGAACAACACTTACCAAACACAAACAAGAGACCACCACATAGAACAACTTCACCTAGAGGAAAACAGAGAAAACAGCTCCCCAAATAGGATTGACTCACGAGTGGAATGAAGGCAACTATGAAACACAAACACACATGCAACACACTGAATGAAAAAGGAAGTAGGACAATAACCAACACAAAAGGTATAAGATAACATGACAGAATGTACAAAAAGATGTAATAACTCTCAATATCAGTGAACTGAACTCAGGCATTAAAAGGCAGAGACTAGACACATCTCAAGATTACAAGCAAAAATCGGCAGAGAATCAAAGGCTTGAGAAAAATGTATCAAGCAAATGGCAATTCAAAAAAGCAGGAGTTGCAGTTCTAATCTTGAACAAAATTGATCTCAAAGTGAAAACCATAGCAAGAGATAAAGAAGGGCATGATATATTTTTCAAAGAGAAAGTAAACCAAGAATGAGTGAGCATAATATATACATATACACACACACATAACACACATATATATATATGCCCATTGAGAGACCTGTTAAATTTGTCAATCAAATGCTGCAAAAGATGAAAAAGTAAATTAAAATGTTGGCAATTATAGTAGGTGACTTTAATACACCACCCTTCAAGAAAGATACATCACCGAGAAAGAACCTTAGCAAGTAAGCTACAGCTCTGAACATTATGATTAATAAACAGGTTTGATAGGTATTTTCTCAACTCTCGATCCAAATGCAAACACAATTCACATTCTTTTCAAATCCATGTGGCATACTCAAAAATAGACCACATGCTGGTCTATTGAATGTTGAATCTGTTTAAATTCAAGCATATAGAGATCATACAAAAATCTATCTTTATGCCATAAGACTGGAAATTTTTTTAAAAAGGAGAATTAAGAAAACATGTGCAAATAATCGGAGGATGACCAACTCTCTAATGCAAAAGAGTGGGTACTGATGCATCTCAGAGATGAGATGAGGAAGTTTCTAGAAACCAACACAAATGAGAACACAATGCACCAAAACCTTTAGGACACAGCAAAGGCAGTTATCAGAGAAAGTTTTATAGCAATACTTGCATACATGAAAAAGGAAGACAGACTTATTATTGATAAGTTAACACAAAACTTACAGCAATTAGAGCAGAGTCAGCAGGACAATCCTATTAATAGCAAACGAAAAGAGACAATAAATGTTGGGGCAGAGATTCATGAGAGGCAAAAAAAAAAAGAAAAAAGAAAGCGATGGAAAAATTGATACAGCTAAATGTTGGTTCTTTGAATGGACTAACAGAATCAACAGACTATTGGCAAATTTAATCAAAGAAAGGAAGGAACCAATTTGAATAGCAAGAATGTGGGATGAAACGGGAGATATTACAACAGACCTTACGAAACTAAAAGGATAATTGTACCATACTATGAGGACCTGTACTTCAATGAATTCAACAACTTGGAAGATATGGAAAAATACTTGGAAAAACAATCTCTTCCTAGGCTATACCAAATGGCTGTAAAAGATTTCATAGACCCATAGCAATAGAATATATTAACAAGATCATCAAGGGATTACCTACAAAATTTTCCCTGGGACCAATGGCTTCACAGGAGAATTTTACCAAGCATTCAGGTAAGAAGTAACACTAATCTACACAAATTCTTAGGGAATATAGAAAGAGACAGCAAACCCCCATACTCTTTTTTTGAAGTTAGTATAACTCTGATACCTAAATTAGGCAAGGATCCCACAAGAATACAGACCAATATCCCTAATGAATATCATTGTAAAAATCCTTATCACAATACTGGCAATCAATTACAAAAGTATATAAAACAACCAATTCACCATGACCAACCAGGATTCATACCAGAGATGCAGCAATGGTTCAACATAAGAAAGATCATTCATATTATTTGCCACATTGACATGGAAATTATAAGAACCACATGATTTAACAACTTATTTAACATCATATTGAAGGTCTTAACTAACAACATGAGGCAAAGAAAAGACAACAAAGATATTTGCCTGAGGAAGAAAGAAGTGAATCTCTTGTTATTCACGGGTGATTTTGATTTTATATATGGAAAATCTCAAAAGCTCCACAAGGATAGTACTTTAAGAAATAGAGGAATATGACAGAGTGGCAGGATAAGAGACCTAAAACCAGATCTCGCTCAGACCGTTATGCACATTGGACAAGACCATGGAAGAGGAAATCAGAAAGGCGGTTCCCTTTACAATAGGCAAGCACAAATTGAAATACCTAAGGACATACCTGACTGAAAAAATAAAAACCTTGTATGAGGAAAACTATTAAAAGAAACCAAGAGTGACCTCAACAAATAGAAGAATATCCCAGTCTCGTGGATTAGAAGCCTCAATATAGTAAAGCTGTCTGTTCTGCCCAAGACGCTAAATAAGTTTAATGTTATTCTGATATAAATATCATCAACATTTTTTCAAAGAATTAGAAAACCCTATGACCAACTTCAACTTCATATGGACGGGGAAGAGACCCAGAACTAGCAGAGAATTCCTCAAGAAGGACAAAGTGGAAAGTCGTGCTTTACCTGACCTTATCACATATAATACAACCACAGTGCTCAAGACATTGAATATTGGTATAATGACAGCTACTCTGGCCAATGGAAAAGAAGCAAAACCCCAGACAAAGAAATGATCAGCATACAGACAAATGATATTTGTTAAGTGCCACCCCCCACCCCCCAAAAATCAAATGGGCAGGGGATGTTTTCCTCAAGAAGTGGTGCTGGAAAAAAATGGATATGCACCTGGAGAAAAATGAAGCAATACCCTTACTTCACTCCATGCACAAGAAGAAACTCAAGGTGGATCACAGACCTTGAGGCAAAATCCCAAACTATTCGGGCCATCCATGTGGGACTTGGGACCAACCTGAGAACTTTAGTGCAGGGTTTACATAGATTATCACAAATACAGATGAGGCACAAATTGACAAGTGGGATAATCTGAAGATAAAACACCTATGTATGTTGGAAAAATTCATCAAGAGAGTAATAAGAGAGCCCACAGACTTAGAAAATATCTTTAGCAATGACACATCAGGCAAAGGTCTTACTACTAAAATCTGCATTACTCTGCTAGCTTCCAAGAAAAAAAACCTAATTTACCCACTGAGGAGGTAAGAAAGGGACCTTGTGGCGGTCATGTGCTTATGTTAATTTCTTGATTGAGATGTAGGGGTGGAATCTAGCCTGTTAATCTGGAGATAGCCATTGCGTAGACAATGAGGCCTCTGTGTGGGCATGGTTTTCTCCTGATACATCTGGGAAATCTCACGATATTTCCCTCATGAAGATGAGAAGCTAACTTCTTCAGTTGTTGAGAGTTAGTCTCAGAGATGATTAATCATGGACAAGACAAGATGGCAGCATCCAAGAAGCTGAAGGAACTGAAGGAGAAACCACACAGCTTTGCCCTGATGGACCCAGACCTCTCAAGCTGGAGAGGTCATGTGGGGACTCCTGCCAGTGATGAGTTGCTTCTGCCACCACTGGATGCTGTTGATGGACTCTGAGCCCTGCCAGTGCTGGGATTCTGTACCCACTGACCTGTGACTTCGTGGGTCGGAAGGAGACATTATAGACTGGTATCAGGCATATGGGCTAATACTGGACTTATGACTTTGAACCGGACTGGGTTGGGATGCTTTCTCAGTGTTCCATTCCTTTTGTATATGAACCATTCCCTTATATCCATATGCGTGTCTATGAAATTTTTTCCTCTAGTCCACCCTGACTAACACAGACCTGAACAGAAGTTTCACAAGGGCAGAAATCTGAAATGGTCAATAAACATAGGAGAAAATGTTCCCAATCATTAGCCATAAGAGAAATGTAAATTAAAGCAATTATGAGATACCACCCTCAAAGATACCCCAATTCAAAAAAAGCTGAAAGCAACAAGTTTGGAAGTGACTATTGTGAGACAGGAACTCTTGTCGACTGCTGGTGGACCTGTAGGTATGTATAGACATTGTGGAAATCAATTTCATGATATCTAAAACAGATGGAAATTGAGCTACCATATGACGCAGCAAAACCTCTCCCAGGCATATACTCAGAAGAGCAAGGAATAAATCATGACCAAACATCTGTGTTCCAATTTTCATCATGGCACAGTTTCACAATTGCAAGGAGTTGGAAACAACCCAAATTTTCACCAAGGGATGAATGGATTACAAAACTGTGGAAGCTACATGCATGGGGTAATACACATCCCTAAAAAGCAGTGATGAACACATCTATGAACATATATTTATATGTTAAATATCTAGGGCACAGACACACATCTCTACTCAAGAACTCCTTCAACACAAGAACACTTTGTTCTAATAACCTGGCATCCCATGATACTCATTTTCCTGACATGATTACTGAAGACAAAATGGGTGCATAGCAAATGTGGTGAAGAAAGCTGATGGGGTCTTAAAGGATTGAAGTTAAACAAAAGGTCATCTAGTTGAGAAGCAACACTGTCCATATGGAAGAAGCACACCAGCCGAGGTGATCATGAGGTGTCAAAGATGCATAACAAAAAAATGACATCAATGTGAATTAGGGCGAGTACAGAGTGGAGACACAAACATCTGTAGACAATTGGACAACCCTGTACAGAATGGTCACAAGGAAGAGATGAGCCAGTCAGGGTGCAGTATGGAACCAATGATACATGCAGCTTTCCTCTAGATCACTAATGCTTCCTTCCCTCTACTCTCATGATCCCGATTCTACCTTACAAATCTGGGTACACAAGAGAATGGGTACAGATATGAGCTGGAAACATAGGGAATCCAAGACAAATAAACCTTTCAGGACCAATAATGAGAGTAGCAATGTCAGGAGGGTAAGAGTAAGGTTGAGGGGGGGGAGGAAAGAAAGAGGGAATTGATCCCAATGATGTTTATATAATCCTCTCCCTGGGGGATAGACAACAGAAAAGTGGGCTAAGAGAGACATTGATTAGTGTAGGACTGGGTTGGAATGCTTTCTCAATGTTCCATTCCTCTTGCATTTAAACATTTCCCTTATATTCATATGTGTGTCTATGAATTTGTTTCTATTGTCTACCCAGACTAACACAATAATAATTTACAAATTATCAACGTTTCATGAGGGAAGGAGGGTGGGGAAGGGAGGCAGAAAATGAGGAACTGTTACCAAAGTACAAGTAGAAAGAAAATGTTTTGAAAATGATGATGGCAGCATATTTACAAATGTGCTTGACATAATGTATGCATGTATGAATTGTTGTATGAGCTGTATGAGTCCCCAACAATGATTTTTTAAAGTAAATAAATATTTGTTTTTTGAAAAGAATCTAATTTTGCTTTCTCTCTGTATGCATGTAGAAAAAATTCATATGCTTGTAACTATCATTGTAATTGAATAATAATGACAGTTCTGAGCAGAAGGCACTAGAGGCTCAAAAAGTAAACTAATGAAGAGCTCTAGTTTTGTAAGCATACTGATACATGTGAGAGCATGTGTTGAATTATGATGTTGGCAAAAAATATTGAAGGCACCATGGTAGTAGTGATTATGTGTTGGACTGATAAATGTTAAGGTCAGCAGTTTGAAACTATGGAGCTTTCATGGCTAATGCTTTCAACCCTATAAGATTCCTATGAGTCACCATGGACTCAATAACAATGAGTTTGGACATTTGGCTATGGCATGAAAGACAATAAACAAATCTATTTTGGAACTGTTGTTGTTATGTGCTCTGAAGCTAGTTCCTACTTCTAATGACAAGTATGGGAGAACAAAACACTTTCAAAGCTCTCCTATTCTTACATATTTGATTCTTATATGTTTGATGCCATATATACAGCCAATACATCAATTCATCTTGCTAATGGTCTTCCCCCTTTTCACTGCCTTCTTACTTTTCCAAGCACGGTGTTCTTCTCCTGACATTTTTCAAAGGTCTTCCCCTTTTTCATGGCTTTGTTACTTTACCAAGCAGGGTGTTCTTGTCCTGACATGTCCAAAATACATTAGACAAAGTCTTACCATCCTTGCCTCAAAAGGGAATTCTGATTGTACTTCTTCCAAGACAGATTTACTTGTTCTTTTACCAGTTCATGATACTTGAATAGTTTTTACCAGACCCATAATTCAAATGCATAGATCCTTCCTTAGGTGTGCCATAGTTCTCAAAGTAACATCCTTACCATTTAACACTTTAAAGAGGTATGATGCAGAAAATTGACCAATGCAATGCATCATTTCATCTCTTGACTGCAGCTTCTATGGGCATTGATTGTGGATTCAAACAAAAAGAAATCCTTGACAACATGAACCTTCTCTCTATTATCATGATGCTCCCCAGTGGTCTAGATGTGAGGACCTTGGTCTCCTTTACACTGAGTTGTAACTGACTTTGAAGGGTGTGATTCTTGATGGACATCAGCAAATGCTTCATCCTCCCTACTTTCAGCAAGCTATGTAGTGAACTGTGTTTAAAAGCCTTCTTTCATTCCCAGAGCTTCATTCTTCTTCATATAATACAGCTGCTCTGATTATTGAGACAGCCTACATATTGAATATGTATTGTGAGAGGATACAACCCTGACATACACCTGACTTGACATATCAAAACTTGCAATATGTCCTTATTCTGTTTGCACAACTGCCTCTTGATACATGTGCAAGTATGGTATGAGGAAAATGTAGTATTCTAGAATTCTCATTTTTTTTCAAGGCTATTCATAGTTTGTTATGATTTACACATTAAAATGTCTTGGCATAATTAACACAACACAAATAAATATCTTTCTGCTATTTTCTGATTTCAGCCAAGATCTGTCTGATGTCAGCAATAATATCTCTTGTTCCGTGTCCTCTTTTGAATCCAGCCTGAACTTTTGGCAGTTCCTTGTCAATGTACCACTACAGCCATTGTTGGATGATCTTCAGCAAAATTTAACTTGCATGTGATATTAATGATATTGTCTTATAATTTGAGTATTCTGTTGGGTCACCTTTCTTTGAAATTGGTACAAATATGGAACTCTTCCAGGCAATTGGCCAAGTAGCTGTCTTCCAAATTTCTGGCATAGACCAGTGAATACTTTCAGTGCTTCATCAGCTTGTTGAAACATTTCCATTGGTATTCTTCTCATTCCCAAAGCCTTGCTTTTGGCTAATTCTTTCAGTGCAGCTTGAACTTCCTATTTCGGTACCACTGATTTTCCTCTCTTGAAATGGCTGAATGGCCAACAATTCTTTTTGCTACAATGACCTTGTACATTCCTTCTATCTTCTTTGAATGCCTCCTTTATAATTCAATATTTTCCAAGATTTCAACTAAAGGCTTGAATTTTTGTCTTGAGTTCTTTGAGTTTAAGATAATTCTGAGTGCTCTCACCCCTTTGGGTTTCTAACTTTGATCTTGCACATTTCATTAGGCTATTTTACTTTGTCTTCTGGAGATGTCCTCTGAAACATTCTATTCCCCTCTTTGGCTCCATCATTTCTTCCACTCGTCTCAGCTACACTGTGATTAAGAGCAAGTTTCAGAGTCTCTTTTGACATCCATGCTTATGTTTTCTTTCTTGCCTTTTAATGACCTTTTCTTTCTTCATGTATCATGTTCTTTGTGTTCTTTCCTAGTTCATCAGGTCTTTTGTCATTAGTGTTTATTGTGTCAAATCTGTTCTTGGGATGTCCCAGAGGTTGTATTTTGACTCCCAGGGATTTTAAAAAAATTTTCTTCACCTTAAATCTGAATTTATAGATGATCATTTGATAGTCTATTCTACAATCAGCTGCTGGCCTTGTTTTGGCTGCTAATAGTGAGCTTCTCTAGTCCCAGAGATGTAGTCAATTTTATTTTAATGCTTCCCATTTCAATAAGTCTATGTGCATAGTTTCCTTTTGTGTTGTTAAAAAATAATATTACCCTGAAGAAGTTATTGGTCTTGCAAAACTCTAGCATGTAATCTTTGGTTTTGTTTGTATCACCAAGGACATATTTTCTGCCCCCTCCCACAATGATTTTACAGCTCTTATAACATTCAATACATCATTTGTATCAAGCATATTTGTACACATGTTGCCATATTCATTTCCAAATATTTTCTACTTGAGCCCTTGGTATAAGCTCTTCTTTCCTCCTCCTTTATAAAATAAATAATTTTATTGGGGATCACATAACTCCTATCACGATCCATACATACATCAATTGTATGCAGACCATATTTGAACACTTGTTGCCATCATCACTCTCAAAACATCCTCCCTCCACTTAGGCCTCCAGACCAGCTTCCTATATTTCCCTTCCCTCCCCCATGAAACCGTAGTAATTTACAAATTGTTATTACTTTTACATATTGTACACTGTCCATTGTGTCCCTTCACTCACTTACCTGTTGTCAAGGACATATTTTCTAACTACTGTTCCTCCCTCTTTGTTTTAAACTTTGCATTCCAATCTCCAACAATTATCAAAGCATCTTGATTGCACATTTAACAAATTTCAGACCCAACTTTGGTAGAATTAATTAACTTCTTCATTAGTAGCTTTTGTGGTTGGTGCATATATTTGAATAACAGTTGTAGTGAATGGATTTATTAAATGGAGAAGATATAATTTTATGAAAGAAAGCCTTATACTTCAAGATAACTCTTGAAATATCCTTTTTTCCCTCAATAAATACCATTCCTTTGGATTATTGCATTCCCAGTTTAGTAAACCATATGACTTTGTGATTCAAAGTAGCCAATACACATTCATTTCCATTCTCTAATGCCTACAATGTCAATTTGGGGTGTGCTATTAACAACCTCCAATAATCCTTGATTCATGCTTTATATATAATCAATTCTGATAATGAAATGATAAGTTCAGAGAGTTCTACACTTGCACCACTAACAAATTAAAGTCCTGACACCTGAAGTCCTGATGTCTATACTCCTACAGGCTTCACTCCATCAATATGACTAGTTGATCCTACTTTGAGAAGGCGGCTCTTCCTCAGACATATTTTGAATGCCTTACAGCCTGAAGATCTCATCTTTTGGCACCATCTTCTACAATGTTATGCTTGTTTTCAGTAATCAACAGTGTCTCCATTCTGTCTATAAGGTTTTCAATGGCCAATCCTCAGAAGTAGACAGCCTATTACTCCTTCATAGTCTGTTTTCAGTCTAGAAGCTCTGCTAAAACTTATTCTCTTGGCTCTGCTGAACCTATTCTCTCTGCTAAAACCTATTCTCAATGACTCTGCTGGCATTGGAGCTTCCAGCATCGAAACAATACATGTGCCACCATAGTTTGACAAACTGACAGACATGAAGTTTTGATGAAATACTGCTCATGGGAAAGAAGGGTGGTGGGGCTTTGTTTCACTTATTTCATGTCATTGGGAGGGAACTCTATCTAAAAAAAGACATTATATTCGATAATGTAGAAGCTCATAAAAAAAGGTAACCTTCAAGGAGATAGATTGACAAGGTGGTAGCTACACAAACCTATTAAAAATCGTGAAGATGGCACAGGATTGGATGGCACAGGATTGATTTTGTTGTACATAGGAATCATTATGAGTCAAAGCTGACTCAATACTACCTAACAGCAACAACATACTGGGCGAATAAAATGTGTTTATTAAAACAGGAATATTTTTAGAAAAAATTCTCCCTGAAGCAATGCACAAAAAACTATAGACAATAAATTTTGTGTCAACAGGTCTCACCCTATGTGGTGGATAACCATAGCACCTTCCTAGTAATGCAACTGTTCTCAAAATGAAATGTTCCTTCTAGTCTTTTTCTCTGGGTCTATTCTTTCTGCTGTTTTTCCTAATGTTGATAATAATGCCACCAGAGGTCTTGTGGCAAACTTCAAAAACCTAGAAGCCATTGATCTATCTCTTCTTGCCACGTTCAATCACCAATTCTTGGTGATGGAGCGTATAGACATTTTGTAAATTTATCTGTTTTCTACTTATACATCTCCATCTTTATTATCACCCCAGAGCCTAATTCCATTATACTCTTATTGTTCATCTAATATCCCTAATCCTTCACATAGTGTCAGGGATATAATAAGAGCACAAAATATATTACTTAAATGATGAAGTAAATTAATTTGTAGAAATTGATAATCATTAAGAGATAAAGGAACTAAAATATGCACTGCAAAAATTTTAAGTTATTAGGACATAATTTGTCTCAGCTAGCTAAATAAGTCCATTATTTCTTACAATGAATTGTTTTTCTTGGAGCATTTATGTCAAAAATAAACACTTGCAAAAGTATCTCTATAATGACTTCCAGGAGACAGCTTACTGTTTTTCCACATGTTATGTGAGACAATGCTGTACAATGAGCAAATTAGTCATATAAGACTCTTGCTGAAATTTTATATGTAAACTTTTAATGTAAGTAAACACCGAAACGAACTAGCAGTATATAAATTAAAGATTGCTACACAAAATTTCATGTTCTATTTGCAGCTAGGGAAGCAAACAGCACATTTCTAAACATCTTTGAAACCTACTAAAAAGTTCACGGTGAGAGGTTCTTTAATGTATTCCAATTACAAAAGTCAGTCCAACTTCTGTTTAGTGATAAAATTCCAATTGTTCTACATGCACGTATTCATAATGAGGCAACAAAGAGTGTGGGTAATTGGGTAGCTCTTTCGAAAATTGAATCCTGATCATTTCTTTATCTGGTAATTAGTAACTGGATGCTCCACTTTCCCAAGGCACACTTTTTACAAATTTGCTGAAAGCTTCTGCAAAGCAATAGTGTCACTTCTGATATTGAGGCATTCTGGTCATCACAAGCTCTGGACCTTTAAGGACTGCAAAAATTAAAAAAATATACATACATACATATATATATATATATATATATATATATATATATATATATATAAAGATTTCTTAGGGCTGAGCCCCGGTGGCGTAGTGGTTGTGCGTGGGGCTGCAGCCCACTGGGATGGAGGTTCAATTCCAGCAGTGGGGATGGGCCTCCTACTCCCACCACCAGAGAGCAGTGATGCGCCCCCCCCCCCCAAAAAAAAAAAGAAATAAAAAAGATTTCTTATGGTAAGTCTATATATAGAAAGCACTAATGATCTATACAGATTTTTCCTGGTAGACTGAGGAATTTGGGAGATAGCATTTTGCCACTTTGCAGGAATATTTTTTTGAGACTGTGTATAGCCAGGGGAGAGTATAGTTTACACAGAGGTGACTTCGAGATTCTTTAGCCAGAATGCTATTTGGAAATTGACCTCTTCTGTGGTGAACACACTTGTGATATCTTGGGGCATAGGATCAAGAAGAGACATTGGCTAAAGTCAGTGTTACTGATAAAATATGTTCTTTTCGACCTTTTGATTCGTGATGATGATTTGGTAGTGTGATAAATGAACTCCTTACCTTTAAAGTTAGGTTGTTTAGACTTTGGCTCGGCATATTTCCAGCAACCACTGGATGTTTGCATTTTTTATTTGTTGGAGATCCTTTGACCTTGGTGAAGACCAACAGAGAGGAAACAGAATTCAAGAAGGCAGAACTGCAAAATGAAAAACACGTGAAATAGGAGTTCTTTTGAATTAGAGCACGGCATACTGATGGGAATGTGGTGGTGTTTGCCCTTGCAGTTTGGCGCGATCACATGCAACAGGCAAGATGAAAAAGAAGTCACGATCCTGACAGTTCAGTTTCTTACATATTTCACCCTAACATGAACATATTTTGATCACATATCACATATATGTGAAGTGTTCTGAGAAATTTTTAATGGCTGCTAAGTTCACGTGTGCTTTCATTTTGTCCATTTCAGACATTAAATTAAAAGACCATTGGTTTCTATGATTCTTCTATATTGTATAAGGGAAAGCTTGCATAATCCAAGGCATGTATTTACAATTTATATATGGAAGGCTTGTTACGGGTGGCTCTGATTGCTTTGTAGCAGATGCTATATTATATTAAAATTACTTAGATTGTTGACGAACATTTATTGTCTCACATAATGATAGTTTTGGCATTTAAAAGGAAAACAAGTCAATTATGCATACAAAAATTAACCTGCATAAATTGGATTTAAAAAACAAATCCCTAAACAAAAAATATTTTTGCCCATTAGCTGATGAAATATGAATCGCAAAACAACCATTTTTTTGAATTATTCATTATACTGGAACCAGAATGTCATGGTGGTTACTCGCTGGACAGGAAATGTCAAGATTGGCAGTTCAAAACCACAACTTTCCATTTCTGTAAAGAATTACAGTCTCCAAATGTCACAGGGGCAACTCGACCCTTCCCTACAAAAATGCTGAGTCAGAACGGCCTCAATGGCAGTGCGTTTGTTTGTTTGGGTGCTTTGGTGGCTAGTGCTCACTTTGTCCCCAACCAGGGCTGGAGTAGCCACTTTCACAAGAGCGCATTGTCTGGGGGTAGGTTTTAGTTAAGAGGGAGATTTCACTTTACCACTCTACTCGTTGGAACAGCAGGAACCCTGGTGGTAGAGTGGTTAAGGCTTTCAGTTGCTAACCACAAGGTTAGTAGTTTGAATGTATCAACCAACTCTCCGGGAGAAAGATGAGACAGTGTGCTTCTATCCGAATTTATAGCTTTGGAAATCCCATAAGATAAATTCAATTCTGTCCTAAAGTCACAATGAGTCACAATGAGTCAAAATCCTTGGGATGACAATTGGTTCTTTTTCTTTACAGGAGGAACAATACATAGAACAAAGTCTGTTCACAGAATAGTGCTTATTGAGGAAGGAAGTAGAATGTAAGTCTGGATAATTTTCAGACAACACTACCATTCTCCTTCTAAATCAAGGAAACAAAATTTTTACCTCAAAGAAATTAAATTTTACTATCTTCATGTCCTGAGTGATGAGATCCAGGCTTGAGTCTCCTATTTTATTTTGTTTCTCTTGTTGTACTGGCTTTGTAAATAGATAAGACCCCCCAAAGATTAACCAGCTTACATTTATGGAGAAAATTGCCTACTTAATTTTGTCGAAAGGACTCTATAATCTCCACTTTTGCTTGAGTAGCCTCTTGTTCCATGACTTCAGGTACAATATTGTTCAAAGTAAACACAACAATTAGTAGTAAAACATCTGCTATCTGTAGTTAGATTTTTCTTGTGCAGTTTGTCCTTGATGATAATGTAAAAAGTAATGATGCAAAAAAGTGAGATATTTTGTAAAGATAAAAGCCTCTGATAATAAACCTGCGATATCACTTTATTTTGTTATATGTGATTTCCCTTTTATGTATGGATGTACTTTATCTACCTGTGATTGCTTTGAAGCTACCATTTTGTATTATATTCATAACTGAACATAATATAATATTTTAGCATTATTATTATTTTAAGCACTATTTATTTTGTTATGTTGTTAACCTACAAACACACAAACACATACAAACATTCCTGTCTATCTGCTTGGGTACCTGAACAGCTATTCAATGTAAATCTCTCAGTCCACCTAAATGAAAAATAAAGTTATGTCTATTTACTTATTTATAATTTCATTTAATTTTTCTGGAAATTTATGGTAAGATTGAAATGATTATTTTCCCCCAGAGGACCTAGCTGTTTGGTTTATCATTAAGGTCTGCCTCTAAATGTTTAATCAATTTAAAATATGATCAATGGTTTCTGTGGGGTGGTAGCATTTGCAATACTTGTTGCATAACTTCAATAATTTGGACAACATCCACATCCACTTTAGTTTTGTCAAACATCTGACCTTAGCTTTGACTTCAAATGTTAGAAGACCATTATTTATTGTCTACAGCCATCCATGAATACCAGAGTTATTTAAGTATATAGATGTATCTTATAATAAATCTGTGCATGTATGAACTAAGAAACCCTCGTGGCATTGCAGGTTAGACATTGGTCTGCTGACTGTCTTTTTTTATAATCTAAGCTTTGACTATAACAAATCTTTGTGCTTTTTGTTATTATTGGAAAACTGTGGGGAACTTTTCTACAAGGCTGTGAGGTATGTTTTGATTTAAGCAAATCCATTAAGTAGCAATTAAAATGTACCTAAACACCAAAGTTGTTTAAACAGATTACAAAAGGGATTTTCATTTGTAATAGTAAACCATATGCTCTTTTATTAAATGTCAAGGCCTCCTGCTATAGGAATAGCAAATAGATTTAATTGGGTGTGTTATCTCTAATTGACCAGTGGTGAGTGCCTGGAGTTGGGAGGCCATGACTGAGCTCATTGAGCTCAATAAGAATGAAGGCCAATGGAGGAGGGATGAGAGGCATAATTTCTGCCACATGTTTGCCTTCCCCAACCAGATTTCATTTAATTTCTTTGTAAAGGTAAAGAAAATTCATTTGAATGGTAAAATGGCAACAGTGCTACTGTATGAAGTAAAACAGCTTGTATCTCAAATTTTTTAAATTGAGAAAGATAAGGAATTCATAACTCGTGAAGTGTTTCCAATAAATGCACATATTGCTTTGTAGTTACATTATTTTCTAAAATGTTCTAAATCCCTTTCATTGTAAGGTCCAGCATTTTAGAGCACACTAGCTCTTCATCTTAGCTTCCATCACTCACCTACTGATGCTGGGACAGGTCTCTAGTAGTAATGCTTGTATATTCTTATTAGAGATACTAGAACAGCAAGAACAACAAAGCAAGTTAGTTACTGTTGAGTTAATTTTGACTCATGGTGATCCCATGTGGACAGAGTAGAACTCCATTTACTCCATAAAATTTCCAATATTGTAACCCTTGAAAGCATCACCAAGTTGTTCTTATGAGGCACCTTTCGGTGGATTTGAACTGCCAACTTGTTGTCATGCAGTAACTCTATAGAAATACTAATATCTGATTTTTTAGAAACTCAGGCACTTATATTCCCAAGATTTAAATGTAAACTGTCAGAAATCATCATTTGATGCATCTCTTTGTCTGTTATATTAGCTGTAATCATTTGTGTGAGATGACACATCATAGGCTTCTGTTGACACCATTATTAATGAACTCCTCTAATTTGATGTTTTCAGCTCATTCTATCATATTACTTGGTGGTAATGTTTTAGAAAGTAGTGGGTTAGAGGCTCATTGGAGGAGTGGCTTCAGTTATATATTTTAGTTAGACAAGATTGTAAATAAAATTAAAGAAACAACCTTTGCTATAAAAACATCTTAGTATAAGAGGACTCAAAGAATCTCTGGGGAAATAAAACCCTTAGAAGTAAAACAACGAGTACCAAACAATTGACACCTGGATAATATTTAAGTAAAACCAAATTCAACAAGTATTTTCATTAGAGAATTCCTTTTTGTGTTAGTCTAGGTAGACTAGAGGAACAAATTCATAGGCATGCATATGAATATAAGGAAAGGGTTTATATGCAAAAGGAATGGAACATTGAAAAAGCATCCCAACCCAGTCCATTTCAAAATCATAAGTCCAATATTAGCCCATATGCCCAAGACCAGTCTATAATGTCTCCTTCCGACCACGAAGTCACAGGCCAGTGGACGCAGAGTCCTGGTGCTGGCAGGGGTCCCCCCATGACTCCTCATTTCCAGGGCTCAGGGTCCATCAACAGCATCCAGAGGTGGTAGAAGTAACTCAGCTCTGGCAAGGGTCTCAAGGTGGCTTCTTCAGCTTCAGAGGTCTGGTTCCTTCAGGGTAAGGCCATCTCCTCCATCTCCTTGGACACTGCCATCTTGTCTTGTCCGCAGTTTGTTGTCTCTGAGACTACCTCCCAACAACTGGGGAGATAGCTTCTCATCTCGATGAGGGAAATATCACAAGATTTCCTGTAAGTCTCAGGAGAATGCCATGCCCACATGGAGGCCTCATTGGCACTCAATGGCTATCTCCAGATTAACATGCTAGACTCCACCCCTACATCTCAATCATGAAATTAACATAAGCACATGACCACCACATTTTTGTTCCTCTTGAAATATTTTATATTGTTCGATATCATTCATATGCCTCACTGAATTTCTGTTTTCAGGTATGCTGAGAACATATGGAAAGGGTAAATGTCTATCATAAAATTTGAATGACATTATAAACTAGGAGAGATGATCACTATGGAACAACAACACAGTTGAAAACTAAAACTGTTTTTGCAGCTAGATTTAGATGGCTATTTTGCTTATCCTACCCTATACTCAATCTATAGAATATGCAGTAGAAAATGTAAAAAGGTCAATCTTATAAAATCCTGATACTTTATATGTTAAGAATTTGATGTTGGTATCAATTTAGTTTTCTGTATTCTAGTACTTTTAGTTGCTTAGCATTTTTATGTTTTGAACACAGAGAAATGTCATGTGTGTAAAACTGCAGAGTTCTAGTGGTGGGCATATATAATAGTGAAATGCTTTCCATGCAGAACTTTCACATTTTGGAAACTCTGCTAAGTCTGATGCTTATGTCCACTGAACATACTGAAGTGCTGTGATTCTTATATGTTAGAGGTAAGCAGCATAGTCATGACCCAAGCTACAGGTAGTTGGGAGCAATTACTTCAGTAAATCAGGTGTAAAATATGCTGTTAGTATTTGGCTCATTTAATCTTCAGTTTTCTACTTTGCTGTGGTTACAAAGGCATAGCCTTCTCTTTGATTTTACACTTTTATATTAGACTTCAACTCCAAAAGCCAGACTATATGAAGAAGAATGTAATATCAGGATTAGAGGAGGACTCCTTAGCAAGAAATGACACAAGCTTGTTTCCTGAGAGCAAAGAGGACTTGTACTACTTAATAGAGAGCTCAAAGTATGGATTGCACCACAACATAAAGGAAATGAAATAGAGGAAACACTGAAATTGTGCATTATTTCATTTTACTTGGATGTATAATCAATTCCTATAGAAGTTCAACTCAACACTCATTGCCACCAGCTTGATTCTGAATCACAGTGACTCCATAAGACAGGGTAGACCTGCTCCTGTGGGTTTATGAGACAGAATCTTTATGGGAATAGAAAGCCTCTTTTATTCCCCCATGAAATGGCTGCTGGTTCTAAACTGTAGACCTTATGATTAGCATTTCAACACATAAACCACTATACTACCAGGATGTCTCTGCCCCTAGAAGCAGTAATCATGAAATCAAGTGGCAAGTTGCAGCGGGCAAATTTGCTGCAAGAAACCCCTTTAAAATGTTCAAAAGCAAAGATGCCATTTGAAGACTAATTTTCCTCAGACCCATGCCATAGTATTTTCAATGATGTCACATGCATGTGAAAGTTGGGCAAGGAATAAGGAAGACTGAAGAACTGATGAGTTTGAATTATCATGTCGACAAAGAATATTGACTACACTTTAGATTGCCAGAAGAAGGGAAAAAAAGTGCTGTGGAAGAGCTTGAGCCAGAATACTCTTTAGAAGCAAGAATGTGAAGGCTTCTCACATGGATATGGGTATATTACCAGGAGGTACCAGTTCCTGGAGAAGAATATTGTATGTGGTAGAGGGTTACCAAAATAAAGAGGAAGAGTCTCATTGAAATGCATTGACACTAGAAGAGCCAAGATGGCATCCAAGAACAATCAACTGCCTGGTGCTCCTGCTGATAGAAAATTAAAAGATAAAGAGGCCAATACTGAGCGTCTTGGTGCTAAAAATGCATTCAGTGTACAAAGGACTGGGTCAGACCTCCCACTGTGAGTTTCACCCAGGAAATGATTTAAGAACAAGATAAAATGTTCTAAATTCACTGTGTCTGCCTAAAGGCTTTACTAAGCCCTTGTCAGGTCAAGCAGTGTAGTGTCTGCCACCCTTTCCAGCACACAAGATACAAGACCCCCAGAGAGCAGTGATTTTCCCCAGACTGCTGTCTAAAGGTGGCAAGAATCCCAGACTCACAGAGAACCTCTGAAAACTAGCCAAGAGACCTCACACCGGTGTTCCCTTCTCTGCTATCTGCTCTGAAACTACTGTCTAGGGATTCACAACTCGCCTCCTCATCAGGAATGGGTGACTGCATTGGCCATCCCCTTTCTGCCTCTCCCCAGTTCCACACCTGTCAGCATGGGTAGACAGATAATTAGATGATAGATAATTAGGCAATTTCAGTAATTGACGAGCCACTGGGATATTTATCTGTGACCGGATATTTATCTGTTTCCCAGAGTTCAACTGGCAGTGCTGGCAGGATAGAGCTGGGAGTGGCACAGGAGTGCAGCTGGGGTGAAATCAGATCCAGTCAACCCCACACCTACTCAGTTCATCTGGCCCCCCTTCCTTTGGGGACAGCGTGGCACAGCCCCAATACCAGGACACACCACCAGCCCATTATAAAAAGGAAATACACACATATATATGTGTGTATATATATATATATATATATATATATGCACATACATATATTCTTTCAATCCTAAATTGTGGTTCTTTGTGTAACTTTAAATGTTAGACACCAGGACTCTGTACATTAGCATGGCATTAACATAACAAGATAGCCAGAACTCTACTCTCCAGAGCACTGCCTAGGATGTTAACATAACAAAATAAGACAAACCAGCAGGTTCTAATAGCCACAGCTAGAGTCCCAATCTGAAAGCCTCTGCAGTCTATAAAAGGCTACAAACTGTGTCCAGACCTTCGGGACCAGGCCCATGTCTGTATTGCAGTCCCACCCCAACCTGCCAGGTATATATCCACAGTTGGCTGCCTCAGCCTAGTCTTCAAGGCCATCCACCATTTCCAATCACTGGGTTGCTGAGGAATCCTGCCTACATAGCAGTCTGACTCACGAACATGGTAGGGAATAGGCAGTCCCAGAATACACTTTTACCAGTCACATAAGGAAAGAGTTCAGGGCCTCTTGTATTCTCTAAATATGGGTCCCAGTTTTTCCAAAATGACATACAGGTAGCAACACACCTCAGCACCTTCAACCAGAAAACAAGAAAAACAAAACATAACAGTGTAGGAAGTCATAAACCTAATGATACTCATAGAAAAATCAGATGTTGATCTGCCACAAAAAGAAATCTTCAGGGTTGAGCCCTGGTAACGTAGTGGTTGTGCGCAGGACTGCGGCCCACTGGGATGGAGGTTCGATTCCAGCTCCACGGAGCAAAGGCTGGGCCTCCTACTCCCACCACCTGAGGGCAGTGATGCCCCCCACCCCCCAAAAAAAACAAAAAAAGAAAAAAAGAAAAAAAAAGAAATCTTCCGAATGCTACTTGGAGTAATACAGATTCTGAGGAAAGCAACACAGAATAAAGATGCAATGATAAAGGAGATGAAGTCCCTGATTGAGGGAATGAAGTCCATGCACTAAAGGAAAATAAAACAAATAATGGATGAGATAACAGAAGCAAAATACAAGGTCATGAACATCACTGACACACTAGAAGAGGCAGATAATTGTACCAACTCTTTCAAGGGCAATCAGGCAGACTTAAACAAGTGGGGAAGACAGTCAAATGAGATCATCAAAGAGGCAGAAGGAAACCTGAGGTCAATGACCGATGCTATGAAGAGGAACAATATTCAATGTCCAGAAGAAGACACAGTAAAGAATTCAATAGCTAAATTAGCAAGGAAAAATCTGGAAGCAAATCCCTACCTTAATGAATGGGGATCAGACACTAATACACGAAGGAGAGAAGACACCAATCAGACAAAATCCCAGGAAGAATTTACCAATGCACATAATCATTAGATTTAATGCACTAGTTAAATTATCCAACTAGCAGAGAATTCCTCAAGAAGAAGGACAAAGTCAGAGGGCTTACTTTACCTGACATTAGCACTTACTACATAGTCTCAGTGATCAAAACAGTATGGTACTACAATAATGAATGATACTCAAACCATTGGAAAAGAACAGAAAATCAAGAAATAGAACCATCAGCATATAGACATCTGATCTTAGAGCCCCAAAAGCATCAAGTGGGAGGTAGATGCCCTCTTTAACAAGAGATGCTGGAATCAAATATCCACCTATAGAAAAATGAAACAGGATGTTTTTCACACATGATGCACAAGAAAAAGTTCAAGGTGGATCACAGACCTAGAAGAAATCCCAGTTTTTCAGGATAATCAATGAAGGAATCAGGACAAATCTAAAAACATTGGCTCAGGAAAAACATAGGCTAATTGCAATAGGAAAGGGTACACACAGAGGTGACCCTGAAATTGACAAGTGGGATATACTAACGATAAAACACCTGTGTGCATCAAGACTTCACTAAGAGATTAGCAAGAGCCCACATACTGGTAGAGGATTTTTAGCAATGACACAAAAGACAAAGAGCTTATTACTAAAGTGACCAGATTTTAAGTGGGACACCATTGACCGGGGGGAGGTGGGGGGGTGTTCTTGATTAAAAATTTGATTTATATGGAGCAACAAAAATTTTCATAGAACACAATAATATTATTGCAATATATTTTATTTTAATTTTAAAATGCCACTGGATGTTGTTAAATTGTTAAAAAGTGGGACATCTGGTCACCTTACTTATTACTAAAACCTGCAATACCCTTCTTGCCTGCAAAAAGAGGAACAGTTAATCCCTTGAGGAAGTGGGAAAAAGCCCTAAAAAGAAGTTTCACTGAAGAGGAGACTCAAATGACCAACAAACATCTGAGAAAATGCTGTAGATCTTGAACCATCAGTTAAATGCAAATTAAAACAACCATGAGATACCACGTAACACCCATAAGCATAGCCCAAATCATAAAATGAGAGAACAATAAATATTGAAGGGGATGTGATGATAGGACCTCTCCTCCACTGCTGATGGTCCTATAGATATGTACAGCCTCTGTGGAAAGCAATCTGGCTATATTTAAAGCGAATGGAAATTGAGATACCTTTTGATCCAGCTAGCCCTCTACTGGGCATATACAAAGAAGAGATAAGAAATATAAAACACAACCAGTTGTTTGTGCTCCAGTTTTTATTATGGCGCAATTCACAATTGTAAAGAATTGAAAATGGCAAATTTTCAGCAATAAATTTCCAGCAATAAATGAGTGGATTAGAAAACTCTGGCACATATAAACAATGGAGAACTATGTATCACTAAAAAGCACTGATGATCACATGAAGCACATCATCTCGTGGAAAGAATTTGAGGAAATTATGCTAAACAAAGTTAGCCAATCACAAAAGAACAATGCAACATGAATCCACTGAGGTAAGTATAATCAGCACATTAGGTTAGGAGAAAAGACACTCATTTCACACTGTTAGGATTGAGGTACAGGTGGACAGGTGGGGGAAAGATAAAAGCCAAGGATGTACCACAAAGAAGGGGAAAGGAGGAAAGGGGGAGGGAGAAAGGGTAGAGAATTTTAAAAAAGGGAGATGATGGCACTGAAGAAACAGGGCACTAACCCACTGAGGGGGAGAATATTGGTTATGTCTCCACAGAGTTGGGAGTATGCATGCAGTCCCTACCATGGTGCACCAAACACTGAGGACAATGTAAACACATGGAGCAACTCACAATCAGAGTGTACTTCAGGGCTGGCCCTAATCAGAATCAAACCGACCTTCTCCATAGACGGCTGAGCTACAAAGGACAACATAAATGTACAGGCTGAGGATGAGGGCCAGCATGCCACACCCACAGGGTAGCAAACCAAGAAGGAAAAAGAGAGAGATTGAGGTTCTAGACCCCATATTGGCACACCAAGCCCTGAGGATGACAATTCTTGCACAGAGGGGGCCGTAGGACCAAATCATCTTGAAACTCAATGTCCCTTTGCTAGAGCATACTGTGACAGAGGACAATACTGGGGACACACAGTGGGGAGTTATTCCAGATTGAATCTCCCTCAGTGGGGCGAATCAAGAAGGAGCATAACAGATCAACAATAGAAGCAAAGCAAAGCCACAACATTTTGAGGACCACCCCAAAATAAACTTTAGACTATGAGGGGCAGTTCCTGTAATCCTCCAGGTCCAGGGGGGAGATGATCATAAAAATTAGCAGACAGGCCTGTAATTATGTATGATTTTTCTTTTCTTTTATCTCCATTTTTGTTGGTTTGCCTACCTAAATACTATATAAGATAGGCATGGGAAGCAAACTCAAGGAGAAAGCAATGGGACCAAGGGTTCCAGAGAAACTTGGGGGGAAGTGGGGGCTGAGGAAAGGGTAGTGAAATAATACTGTATACAGGGGAACAACTAGGGAATTAAAATCAACAATGAGGAAAATGTAAAGATCCTGGGTTGTTTGGAGCAACAGCAATCTAGCTGAGTAGAATAATAAAAGGCAGAAGAAGGTTGAGAGTGAGGGTGGGGCAGGAGAAAGGTAAAAGGAAACAGAGGGAAGATCTAGGAAGTAAGCTATGGATAGAAGTATAAACATAGGTGTATACACATGTAAATACAATACTTCATAAGAATAAGGCATTGGTGTATGTACATATATTTATATTTAAATACATTGAGAAAGTGTACAGATTTTGCATCTCTGCTCAAGCTCTCCCTCAATACAAGAACACTTTGTTCTAATATCCTGGCATTCTGCGATGCTCACAATCCCTGAAGACAAAATGGGAGCACAAGCAAATGTGGTGAAGAAAACTGATGGTGCCTGGCTATCAAAAAATATAGTGTCTGTGGTCTTAAAGGTTTGAAGTTAAATAAGCAGCCATCTATCAGGGAAGTAACAAGGCCACATGAAAGAAGCACATCAGCTTGTGTGATTATGTGGTGTCAATGGGATCAGGCATCAGGTATCAGAAGACCCAAAATGGGCAAGCGAAAAATACATATTTGTGAGAATGAGGGTGGGGAGGAGCAGAGACACAAAACCTATTTGTTGTCAGTGGGATATCTCCTCACAGGAGTGTCACAAGGAAGGGATGAACCAACCAGGACCTAGTATAACACTGATGAAATGCACAATATTCCTCTTGTTCCTGGAGACTTTCTTGTGCCCCACTATCATGACCCTAGTACTATCTTTCACTTCAGACTAGACCAGAGCAAGTACACAGGTACAGATAAGAGCCCACAATACACGGAATCTAGGTCAAATAAATCCTTAAGGAACAGAAATGCAGGTAGCAATACCGGGGGAGGTCAGGGGAAGGTAGGGAGAGGAGAGAGGAAAGAGGAACAGATCATGATGTTGACATATAATCACTTCATGGGGAAGAACAACATGAACTGTGGGTGAAGGAAGACAATAGTCAGTGTAAGATATGAAAATAATAATAATTTATCAAAGGGTCATTAGGGTGGGAAGGGGGAGGGAGGAAAAATAGCTGATACCAAGGGCTCAAATAGAAAGCAAATGTTTAGAAAATAAGTATGGCAACGTGTGTACAAATATGCTTGATACAATTGATATGTGGATTGTGACAACCACTATAAGGGCTCCTGATAAAATGATTTAACCGCCCCCCTGCCCCAAAATGGATTGATACAGTGACTGCAGCAATGGGCTTAAGCATAATAACAATTGTGAAGATGGTGAGGGACTTTATAGGCTTTTATTATGTCAGGAATAGTTTTGATATGATTGGAATCAACCCCAGGACATCTAACAATAAAAATAAAAGCAATATCAAAGACCATATCATAGCAATCATTTTCTTCTCAGAATTGCTGCTGATGTTCAATGATGAAACTGTCAATATTATTAATGCAAGCTTCGGGAACTAGAGCAAATAACATACCAGGATAGAATTGGTCAAGCTGGGGAGATATAAGTGAATCCAAAATCTTTGTGAGACATTTCTACTATCTATATTGCCCACAAACTTTTCAAAGCCCCCAGGATTACTATTAGCTACACACTTCATCACAGATCAGTGGATGCACATGATTTCAGTCGATCTCCCAACAAAAACACAAGATTAATTTGCTTATTCCTTATTTTCAAAAAAAGAACGCTGATATAAAATTTACTTTCCCAAGACCAAAAATACTTTAGACCTAACACTGGAATTCAGTTCTATTGCAAAATTTGGCTCATTCCTGTTATTTTTTTATTAAAACTAGTCTTGAACTTAAAAAAAAAAGATAAATCACTTTATTGGGGGCTTTGACAGCCCTTATAACAATCCATATATAAGCTGTATCAAGTACAGTCCTGTACATTTTGAATCAACTTATTATTTACTACTTTAAAGCAATTCTAGTTATCAGTGCTAGGGACATTAACATAGCAACAAGTAATCAAAGTATCTGAATTGTTGGCAGAGTATGTGCTCACAGAACTGAAATAAGTAGGTTTGGCTGAGAGTCAAAATGAGTTCTTTAAGTTAGGAATAAAAATGGACTGAATTGATTAGATCCAAGTGTTTATTTAAAACAAGTCATCACTAAAAATTCAGGGTAGATGATCTTCAGTGCTTTTAAGTAATTTTGGGTATCTATCCATTGAGATTCAGCATCATTTCCCCCCTATTCTCGTTAGGTAACCAGATTAAAACCTATTTGCTATCACTGGAAAGAGAAACATATTTACTTGATCTTGAGAGGGTCTTTTGTTATTGGTTAACTTCTTGACCACTGGCATATGACCCTGAGAAAAGAAAGAGAAACCAGAAAACGTATTAGAGGAGCATCTCTAGCTAGAGTATTCAAGTACTAACATGGAAAATCTGTTTACTTTTTCTTTGGTTTGATCTTTTGTAGTATCAAGAATTACAAGTTATATTCATATTTTTGGAGCCCTGCATGTTTTTAGTAACCACATATCTTTTCCTACACACAAATCTTTGTTTTGCTATTGTGATGGGTAGATTTGTTATGCCAACACGGCCACAGAAGATTGGTGGGTCTGTTGTGACGGCACAGCCAATGAACACGCGGGATGAATTGAAGGGCAGATATAAGAAGGGCTTGGCAAGTCCTGCTCTCTCTCTTGTTTCCGGATCTTCAGACCAGAGAGCTGCCTTGTTCGTCCTGTGCCTCGACCTCCAAGCAACACTACTCATGGAACACCTAATCGTGGACTGTGTTGCTGTGAGTTGAGGATCCTTCAAGCCCTACTTTGCCATGCTCCTGGGATATACATCTCTTGAGCTGGGGTCTGTTGGACTCTGTTATCTGGCTGACTGTTGGTGACTGTTGCTCTGCCGTTTGCTGCCTGTAACCAGATAGTCTGGATTGCTCTACAGAGGACTTTTCAGTGGCCCTCAAGAATTGAAGGACTGCCAGTCTTCTAGTTGCCTCACGCAAGTGAGTTGCACCGAGCTATCTGTATTGCTTTATAGTTAACTTTTTCTTTCTTAACTTATATACCTTTCTCAATATATAAATATATAAAAAAGAATTACTAATGTCCTGAACTTTATTTCTCTAAGAGAACCCTGCCTGACACAGCTATAAATTCAAATATCATTAGCGATGCTTTACTGTTCACCAAGCAGTACTGACATATTTAGGTACTTCTACTTCCTCTTCATATACTTTGGATGCAATAGGTGAGACCCACTGTGGCAGTCATATGCTTATGTTAATTTTATAATTGAAATGTAGGGGTGGAGTCTGGCCTGTTAATCAGGAGAAAGCCATTGATGAGGCCTCTGTGTGGGCATGACTTTCACCTGAGACTCCTGGGAAATCTCGTGGTATTTCCCTCGTGAAGACAAGAAGCTATTTTCTCCAGTTGTTGGGAGTTAGTTTGAGAGATGATTAACCACAGGCAACACAGAATGGTGGTGGCTGGGAGGCTGGATTAACCAGCGGAGAGACCACACAGCTTTGCCCTGATGGAGACAGACCTCTGAAGCTGGAGTGGCATGCTGTTGATGGACCTGAGCCCTGGAAGCTCAGGTAACCACATATCTTTTCCATGGGGAGACCCCTGCCAGCGCCAGAATTCTGCACTCACTGACCTCTGACTTCCTGAGTCGGAAGCAGACATTATAGACTGATTACGGGCATATGGGTTAATATTGGACTTATGACTTTGCACTGGACTGGATTGGGATGTCTTCTTAGTGTCACATTTTTTTTGTATATAAACCCTTTCCTTATACTTATATGCATGTCTCTGAAATTTGTTCCTCTAGTCTATCCAGACTAACTCACCAACTAAATCCTAAAATTGCACTAATGTACAATAAGAGCATCACCCATGTTTCCATTTTTATTGAATTACATATAAATGTAAACTAAAATTTCCATGAAGTTTGTTGACATTTATATTTTGTAGCTTATTATCATCACAGCAGGGGTCCTAGTGAACTCTTGGGGTTGGTTTTTGAGCAGCTAACTGCACACCTAATAGTCCAAATTCCTCATTGACTCTGTAAGAGAAGGAGGACACTGTGTGCTGCTGTAAAGATTCATAACCTTAGAAACACTAGCAAGTAGTTCAACGCTGCCCACAGGGAGACTGTGCATCACAACCGGCTCAATGGCAGTGGATTTGGGTTTTCTTTCTGATGAGTTAGATTGGACTGAATGGCAGTTGGTTTGTGTTTTGGAGCCCTGGTGCAGTTGTTGGGTAAGTGTTGGACTGCTAACCACAACGTTGGCAGTTCAAACCCAACAGAAGTTCTGAGAGTAAAAAAATGAGGTTATTTGCTTCCTTAAAGATTTATAGCTTTAAAAACTCTTCATGGAGTTATAAGTCCGAACTGACTTGATGGCAGTGGGTTGGGTTTGGACGGTGGTGTGTAGTACCAAGATTCTCCTCCTTAAAAAGGTTTTTACTGAGCACTTTATGAAAATTAACCATCTCTCTTCTTCCATTAGCAATTGTTTCATTTACAATTTAATTTAGCAATTGTTTCATTCATTTACCACAAAATCAGCAGTTAAAAATCACCAGTCACTCTGCCTAGCATTAGAAGGCTTTCTAGTTCTCAAAAGAGTTATAATCTTGGAAGCCCACACAGGCAGTTCGACTCTGTCCTTGGGGTTTGTGATGAGTCAGAATTGACTCAATGGCAATGAGATTGGTTTGGGTTTAGTTCTCAAAAATGACAGTTCTATAAAGAAAGGATTCATACGACCCTTGTTCACAATTGTATTTCTGAAAATTATGATTCGTGATACCCACAAAATCTGCAAACAGAATGAACGCGGGTGTGAATCTGATAGAATAACACAATGAATGATAGACATTACCTGTTGGTTTCTGTGGCAGTTCATACATTCTGGAGATGATGTTCTGTACTTATCCAGTGGTTTCAGGATCATGAATAAGGAACTGTCGCGCGCCCCTCGCCGAGACGGATCAGGTCAGGAACACACAACACACGACGCGATAAATGGTCAGGACTCTTCTGATGGCATTTACAGCAAAGTTTAATGAAGCCGCCTCACTTTCAGGAGGTCAGTGAAGGAAGAACCCCGAGGAGGAGAAACCCAAAGCTTTTATAGCCTATTTTAGGCGTGGCTCTATGCGATTGGTGCAGAGGCTCTATTGCATCACCAGATATACTCGAGCATGCGCAGTGCTACTTGTTTACCACCTACAGGCTAAGAGTCAGGGTGCGGCCAGGCGCCATCTTGTAATGGCGGGCGCTGTTTTGTAAAG